>QLTV01001478.1:941338-957868 GCA_003457575.1 Thermophis baileyi
TTGCAGCTTATTAAAACCAGTGCCTAGGTCCAATATCAGACCACCAACCCACCCACCACCTCCCCTGTAGTAATACAAGGGGAGACACATTATGAAGTAAAGAAAGTCTTAGACTCCCGAATATTCAGGGGTCAATTACAATACCTAATCCATTGGAAGGGGTACCCTTTGTCCAAATCCACATGGGTAAAAAGTTGGAATGTAAAAGCTGCTAGAGTAGTGAAGCAATTCCATGATAAATACCCGGACAAGCCAAGGGTCCCCCTGGGGGGAGGGGTGGTTAAGAATGCTGAATTAACCCCCTATGCTATTTTCTCTCCTTTTCTTTCTGTAGGACACGTTTCTTTCTTGAGGGAGGCCACCTGTCAGGCCGAAGCCTTCTTATTTGGACACTTTGGCCTGCCACACTTTATGCTTGTAAAACGTATTCTTGCTGTGGGAATTTGGGAGGGGCTATTGCATGAGGGATGTAGAAATGTAGCCATAACAAATTCCTTTATATTCTCAAGGTCATCCTTTGTCCAGCACCTGCCCGGAAGCTGAGGGGAGTAATGGACACATTGGCAGAAGACAAGTGGCTAACGTGATGAACTTGTGGGTGTGGGGACAAGGGGCTTGATCTTTCAACTGGGTGGAGAAACCCTCGTAGTGTCAGATTCGGGTTTCTCACAGCTGTGCCAACATGGCTCTACTAATAAATTGGAACTTTGAGAAATACTTTGCATTGGACTCTGATTTAGTTTTAGATGCTATTTGGAACCCTGACACATTACATGTCAGCTCCTTGAGCCAGTCCTAGAAGGAAAACAGACTCTACATGAATACTGGAACTCTACTTCAATGAAATAGCTGGAACTGCAGGATACTGATTCCCCCCCCCCATTGTCTTTCTTCCTCTTCCATGTATCAATGGAGTGATACATGGTGCAATTAACATTCTTGGCATATATCATTCTTTTCTCCCTGATTACCCCATCACCCTTTAAAAAAAAAAAGATGCTTGGCTTACTTATTGGCTGAAATAGACCAGAATCCAGGAAATGGAAGCATTAGATTTGTAGTACTATGTAAAGGCTTTCCCAAGAGATCATGTAGCAGAGGTATCAATGTTCCCAGCAAGGTGTAGATTCCAACATAAACTAGTTGAAGGAAATTCAGAAAAAGAAAGTTTCCATGCTATCTTCTCCAGCCCATGTCATACCCTTGAATTCACAAAACAGAGCAAAAGACAGAGCAAACGGTCTAAAAACCAACAAAGAATACATACAATAAACTAATGCACAGTCGATATCCTGTCTATGTCCCATGGAATTAAGATGGCCTCAATTTAAGTTTGTGGCTTTCATTACCTGGGTTTAAAACACATTCCCATTTCAATGCACCTTCCAGGGCTGTTTGTAAAAAAGTGGATAGGTATACACGTATACAGAGAACAGTGCAATTTGGAGGGGGGGGGAAAGCATGGATTGTTAGGGCATAATTTAATTGGCCACTGGGAAATGAGAATTGGTGATCCAGAGCTACCTGAATGACCATTAAAATCAAACTATTTACAGGTGGCTCACGGCTAGAATTTTATGGCTTAATGCGTGGTGCTGAGTAGAATACCCGCCACATGGACATTCGCATAACCTCTGGTGTGAGCCTGATGTTCAGGTTTATAAGTTCTAATCAAGCAAGCTGATTTTAATTAATCCTAATTGTCCCATTAGATGTTTTAGCTAACAATATCACAGCAAAGAAAGGTCCCCAAACAGCTTAAATGACTTAATCAGTTTCTTCGCAATTCTTCCCCAGTTTCAGGTCTGAATAAGACTGGAATATTGGAACAAATGCAGGAGCCAGATTTCTTCAAAATTCTTAGAATCCTCTTTGCTCGCTTAATAGTTACTTAATAGTTAAAATTCACATTTACATAAGGATGTGCAATACAGTGAAGACGTTTCATATCAAACAGAAAAGCATTTGAAGAATTCAACATTAACTTTTAAAAGAGAAATCAGCTGGCAAGAAATAATACAGCCACACTATTTAAAATCTGTTTAAAAAGTAATGCCCAGTAATGCCCTGTTTTAAGGCCCAACTAGGAATGTGACATTACAAATTTAGTAATGAATAGAATACGTGATTGAATTTGAAAAACAAAACCTCAGATATTAAGATGCCAAGTCAACCAGGCACACAGCATTCTTCAAATGCAATATTAATTATGTTTCATTTCCTCTTTTTAAAAATTTGCATAGAATTAATTAAAAATTTTAAAAACTAGCCTAGAGTTATAAAATGGTGTCAAATAATTATGGATTATTCTACTCTCTCTCCCCACTCCCCCTTACTATTTGTATCTAACACTGCATATTTTAAAGTAGAAAATATAGTTTAAAAAAGGAAAAACATGGGAGAATTCTCCTAGTAGTAAGTATAATAGTCAATATTAATGCAAGTCATGCTGGTGTTTGGGAATATATTGATGCCAGATTTGAAGAATTCTTCAAGAATAATATATTGATCTGTTTACAGAGCATTTTTTTTAATATCTATGCAGGAGGAATAGGCTTTGTTGAATTCAGTGAGGATTATTCTCATTTTACCTAATTCAAACTTCTCAAACTACCATGTGAAATTCAGTTGTATTGTAGCATTCATATATTTATAAACGTGATAGTGCAGTTCCTAAAGCAGTCAGCATTCACAAACAACACGGTATAAAATGAAAAGGATTAATGGATTAAAAATATCCATCACTTTTCCACTGGTGGCCAATGACTTTAGGCAGGGCATGACGCCAAGCTGAATGGTGTAACTGGGATTCTTGGATAACATTTATGACAATGGAAGGGTCAGGTCCCAAGAAACAGAAAAGACATGTGGAATTACTGCTGAGCAGTTTCCATCTATAGACAGAAATCTTGCCAAGCTAAAGCAGCTATTTGCATCGCTATAGTGATACTCTGAGAATTGTTCAGGAGAAACTTGGTTAGCTCTCTTCCTCCCACCAAACTATCTCAGCTTCCTTGCCCTCTGAAGCCCCTCCCTCCTGGGAATCCAGACTAAATTCCAGGAAGGAATACCAGGCTTTCTACTGTGCAGTTAACAGAATAACAGAGTTGGAAGGGACCTTGGAGGTCTTCTAGTCCAACCCCCTTCTCAAGCAGGAAACCCTAAGCCATTTTAGACAAATGGCTGTCCAAACTCTTCTTTAAAACCTCCAATGTTGGAGCACCTACAACTTCTGGAGGCAAGCTGTTCCACTGGTTCATTGTTCCCACTGTCAGGAAATTCCTCCTTAGTTCTAGGTTGGATTTCTCCTTGATTACTTTCCATCCAGTGCTTCTTGTCCTGCCTTCAGGTGCTTTGGAGAATAGGTTGACCCCTTTTTCTTTGTGGCAGCCCCTGAGATATTGGAACAGTGCTATCATGTCACCCCTAGTCCGTCTTTTCATTAAACTAGACATACCCAATTCCTGCAACCGTTCTTCACGTTTTAGCCTCCAGTCCCCTAATCATCTTTGTTGCTCTTCTCTGCCCTCTTTCCAGAGTCTCAACATTTTTAAAGATTTTTTTTCTGTCACGGTGACCAAGACTGGATGCAAGAGGAGAGCTGAATGGGATACAGCACACAGAAAAAAAGTCCCTAAGTGGACCTCTACCTTGCAATATTTTATTCCGTATCTCCACCTATTATCTGAATAATACTGACTGTGTTGTAAAGGGTAATTCTAACCATCCTGCAACCAAATGGCTGTTAAATGGAAATGAATTCTCCAAACCTTGAATGAATTTTAATGGATTAACTTTATATGAATAACTTGCAAAAATCAAGTGTGAAATTGTAGCTGAGATGGAAGTATTGTAACTCAACTGGCATTTTGCCACATTGGAAAAGGTCAAATGGGTAGATGGCTATCATTAGCTATAGTCCCATGATCACTTAAAGGTTATAAAAATATAAAATGACCGCTAATCAACCATAGAAAAAGAAGGGGCATTTTTGTCTTTAGAAATCTTTTGCAAGACTATTTCTTAATATCCTTTGACTGATATATAGTCATAATCACCCAGTCTGTGATATTTGAAAGAGCAAGCTACTTTCCCCTACTTTTGAAATACCTTCCAAATTAAGTGAATGGAACCTATTTCAGGCTGAAAGCATAGCTTTAAAAAAAAATTCCCCCAAAAAAGCATATTTTGAGGATTGTCCTCAGCCAGATTTCCAAAAGGATCTCTCTGTATGCTTAGTTTCAGGTATAGCTGCAGGCCAAAAGCATGCAGGGAACATATTTATTTTATTTATCACATATTTATTACATGATTTTATATAGGATTCATTTCTGAACAACTTAAGGTAGTTCATAAAATGTAAAAACTGTATATAATAAAAAAAAAGGAGCCACGAACAACTAACAATTTATTTAAAAGCCAACTTTCAGCCATTAAACTCCAAATACTCAGCAGCTCAACCAGGATTTAAGCAATTTATGAATGGCAAGGAGTTTCAATGTATTTTGTATCTTGTAAAGGTCTTCTGCAGCTCGAGGGCAACTACAGAGAAGTGATTTTATCACTATCTGCTATCCTTCGTAAGGGGTAGGGACCCTTAGAAATCCCACCCTTCAGAAATTAATGAGGTGGGTTTCTCCCCTTTTTAAAAAATGAATCTTATTAAAGGTTTTACAAAGAATACATGAAAAAAAAAACCTAGCACAAATATGGGATTAAATAAAAAAGAAAAGAAACAATGAATGAATAACAAAAAGAAAAGAAGAAGCACAGGAAAAAAAACAGCAAGAAGCCTTTGCTTTGCTCAAGTGCTCATTAAGGTGGGCTTGACTTTAATAGGTATTCAAGAGTCAAGTCTTATAGGACCTTAAATAGCAATAGCAGCATTTAGACTTATATACCACTGTAGTGTTTTAACAGCCCCCTTTAAGCAGTTTACAGAGTCAGCATATTACCCCCAACACTCTGGGTCCTCATTTTACCGACCTCAAAAGGATGGAAGGCTGAGTCAACCTTGAGCTGGTGAGAACTGATGTTGTGGCCTGTTGGCCGCTGGCCCCTCCAACAGCCGAATCAGAGGAGGAGGAGGAGGCATGGGAGTCAGGGTCAGCATCAAGGCAACCTGAGAGCTCTGAGGGGGAAGAGGGAATGGAGCTGTCAGAGAGAGAGAGAGAAGCGGAGCCTGGGCCATCCATCAGCCCTCAGATGGAGAGTCAACAGCCACCAGGTCTGGAGGTGGCTGATGAGGAAGAAGAGGAACAGCTGATTCCAGTGCCTGATGCGCAGATGCACAGAAGGCAGAGGAGAGGAGAGCAGTGGAAAGCCATGGGCCGATCCTGGGGACGGAAGAGCCACCGCTGCTAATGAGGCCCCACCTCTGTGGAAAAAAGGCAGGGGAGGGGAGATGAATAGATGGCAGACAACCAGAGGTGGGTTGCTGCCGGTTCAGTCTAGTTCTATAGAACCGTTAGCAGAAATTTGGCGTGGTTCCCTGAACCGGTAGTGACCTGTGGCTGGCCATGCCCTCGAACCGGTCCCCGGTCCTGCTCGCTTACCCCACCCGATGCTCACCCTGCCTGCCTGTCCACCCCACCCAGCCACTACTAGCAGAATCTAGCAGTGTACTTCTGCTCACCGCTGCTAAGGTAAGGCCGAAGGACACGTGCCGGCGGGTGGGTGGGGGAGGGAGAACTAGTGGAGGGATGATACCAGCAGCGGGTAGAGCGATATGCATGGGAGATCGCGGCACCGGAGCTCATCCCATGCATTTCCCCCAGCCGGCCTGTCCTGCGAGGGAAGCAGACGGGAGATCGCGGCACCGGAGCTCTTCCCGTGCGTTTCCCCCAGCCGGCCTGGCCTGCGAGGGAAGCAGACGGGAGATCGTGGCACTGGAGCTCTTCCCGTGCATTTCCCCCAGCCGGCCTGGCCTGCGAGGGAAGCACACGGAAGATCCTAGCTGCAGTTTACTCGTGAGCAACATTGGCCGGGAGAGGCAGGGAGAAAGGCCAATGGTGCTTACGAGTAAACTGAGGCTCCTAAGGGGGGGTCGAGCTTCCCTGCTCACAACATCTTCACCTGAGGGCATCACTGGCAACCCCTTCCTGCGTCAGGAGGTCCATGCTCTTCCCGCTGCTGCTTGGCCTCCTCAATGCACGGAGGCAGGAGGCGGCGGTTTCTTTTGCTGCCTGCTCACTGCGGGTGGAGAGCAGCAGAGCAAGTAAGCCAGCGATCTGCCGGCTGCAGTTTAGAGCATGTTTAGCACGTTGTGCTCATGAGTAAACTGCAGATTAGAGGCAGCTGGCAGATCGCTGGCTTACTTGCTCTGCTGCTCGCTGCCTGCAGCTCCCAGGCAGCGAAAGAAACCGCCACCTCCTGCCTCCGTGCATTGAGGAGGCCAAGCAGCAGCGGGAAGAGCACGGACCTCCTGACGCAGGAAGCGGCTGCCAGCGATGCCCTCAGGTGAAGATGTTGTGAACGGAGAGGCTCGACCCCCCTTAGGAGCCGCGAAGCGCTGGCTGCCCGTCTGACACCCGCCAAGCCTCCTCCCACTGCGCAGAGCCGAGGTGGCGCGGCACTGCGCATGCGTCGCCATCTTGTTTTTGGCATTGTTTTTTTTTTTGAACTACACATGCGTGCGCGCATGCCCATGAGGCGCGGCCATGCGGCGTGGGAGGAAGCGAACCGGCAGTGAGGTAAGTTAGAACCCATCCCCTCACCAGAAGCGCTCGCAAGCGACAAGACATCTCAGAGGTGGGTTCCTCCCAGTTCAGATCGGTTCTCTCGAACCGGTAGTGACCCGCTGGTGATGTCATGATGATGTCACCGATCCGGTTCGGTCGGTGCCGGTCTGTGGGCACCGCCATCTTTTTTAAAAAAAAATTGGATTTTTTTTTTTTGATTTTTTTTCTTCAGGTTCTGGAGAACCGGTAGCGGAAATTTTGAGTAGTTCAGAGAACCAGCAAATACCACCTCTGGCTGGCCCCGCCCCATCTATTCTCTGCCTCCCGAGTCCCAGCTGATCGGAAGGAAATGGGGATTTTTTTCACATGACCATGAAGCCACACCCACCATCACATGACCATCAAGCCACACCCACAAAATAAGCCACACCCACAGAACCGGTAGTAAAAAAAAATAGAACCCAGCCCTGCAGACTTCATCTTCCAGCCGGACGGACTTGTTAGCCTGCGAGATAAACTTTTTGCCGGGGCTGCCAGCATTCCTAATAAAGGAATCTTTTGACTTCACATCAGAGGGTTTGTCGTGTTTGGGGAGCTGTGTCAGAACAATTGAACTGCAGCCAGCAGTCAGCAGAAGTAGCTTGCAGTACTGCATTCTAACCACTGCACCACCATGGCTCATTAAAAACGACAACTAGAACTTTTAATTGGACAGTTGTGGTTATAGTCGGAAGTACAGTAGATACAGGTAGTCCTCAACTTACAACAGTTCATTTAGTGACCATTCAAAGTTACAATGGCACTGAAAAAAGTGACTTATGACCGTTTTTTTAAAAAAACAGTCATAAGTACAGGTAGTCCTTGATTTACGACCACAACTGAGCCCAAAATTTCTGTTGTTAAGTGAAACATTTGTTAAGTGAGTTTTGCCCCATGTTATGACCTTTCTTGCCACAGTTGTTAAGTGAATCACTGCTGTTGTTAAGTTAGTGACATGGTTGTTAAGTGAATCTGGCTTCCCCATTGACTTTGCTCGTCAGAAGGTCTCAAAAGGGGATCCCATGATCCCAGAACACTGCAATGGTCATAAATATGAATCAGTTGCCAAGCATCTGAAATTTTGATCACATAACCATGGGTATGCTACAATGGTCGTGAGTGTGTCATAAGTCAAACTGTCATAAGTCACTTTTTTCAGTGCCGTTATAACTTTGAACCGTCACTAAATGAACTGTTGTAAGCTGAGAACTACCTGTAGTTGAAATAGGTAGAGAAATTCCATTACAAGTCTATCTCAACATGGTGGAGAATAGTTAATTCATACTGGTAGTCATGCTGAGTGGAACCCAAAGGTGCTTTTTCAAGAGGCAACTGAACTTTTTTGTTTTCCTTTGAAGATGTTTTGCTTCTCATCCAAGAAGCTTCTTCAGCTCTGACTGGATGGTGGGGAATGGAAGGATTGATACTCCTTGCAGACAGCTGGTCATTTGCATCCTTTTATAGAGCCACTGTGGCCACTTGGAGGTTTGTCTGTGTCCTCAGGGTCACCTGAGTGGTGCAAATGGGTGTGGAGCCTTCTTGGAACTGTTGAAAGAACTGTGTTGTGGACTGGAGATAGATGATGTCGTATCTCTCCCCCTCTGTTGAGAGAGGGATGTTCAATTTTGACATAGATGGCCTCTTTGACCCCTCTTTCAAACCAGAGGCCCTCTCTGTCCAAAATGTGGACTTTGCTGTCTTCAAAAGAGCGGCCTTTGTCTTTTAAATGCAGATGGACTGCTGAATCTTGACCTGATGGGTTTGTTCTCCTATGTTGTGACCTGGATGACTGAGAATCTCCATAGACATGCTGAGTGGAAATTAAGTGAGTCCAGTTGTCTGGACTCCAGTAGAATAAGGTCTTATCAGAACCATGGAGAGTTCACTGGAAAAAAAGAGCAAGGCAATTGACTCCTGATAAAAGAGTGCTCATTCAGGACCTAGCAATGGACAATTGAAGGCTTAAGAAAGCTGTCAAGGCCAACGTCATCCCTTCTACTTTACTCTGATAGCATCTGTCTTAAACAGAGGCAAACCCAAGTCTATACAGTTCAGCAAACAAAGCAAATGAAAAAAAGAAATATGGTTTACACATACTTCATTCCAAAAACTAGTTCCCAATGCTTTTCGAGGGAAAACCTCTGGTAGCACTGGGATTTCAATTTTGGAATGAAGTATATGTATATTAACCCCCATCAGATGCCTAAAGAGTACATGGTTCCTGCATGCTAGGGAAATTGCAGATAATTTTGGAGTGTCATCTGATTTATCAAATAAAAAATATATCTGGTATGGCATAAAAGAGGGTTCTGATGGATTCATCAGAAGTGAAGTAGCCCAGTAGCCAACCATATTCAAAGTCCATTTCATGGCTTCACTGAGCTCCTGTCGTTGGGAATGTGGCATGCACCTTCTTACATAAAGCCTTTTCATTGATAAATTGATACGTATGTGTACACTCCATTCATCAGCAATGCTGAGCAAAGACTTGTTTATCTGTTTAACACATTAAGCCCGTATAAGCAGAAGAACACACCAACACTGACATCCCCTAAACTCCACTGAAGATGTTAACTAGATGAAACATTCAGAAACCAACCCACAAGCTAGGAGAATGAACCTTCACCCTTATCCTACACACGAGATACAGATATTCACCACTGTTGCAAACTTGCTTATCTATTTGTATCCCACCTTTATTACTTTTACAAATAACTCAAGGTTAACCTATCCAACTCATCTCCCTCCTCCTATTGTTCCCACACAACAACTCTTTGATGAGGGTTGGGCTGAGAGAGAGCGACTGACTCAAGGTCACCCAGTTGGCTTTTCCTGATGAAAAAGGAGAAAAACACAAAGAGAAGTCAAAGCTTCTCCAAACTTCTTGGGGATAATATTGGTAATGTCTATGGCAAAATTTGTCTCAAAGGCAGAAGATTTATTTCGACCAATATAGCTACCATCATTTTTTGAAATCCCAGAAAGTCAAAAGAAAAGCAAAATAAACCTTATTTTTAAAACAAGACATCAACCCTATTACAAACGATGGCCCTGGCCATTTATCCAGGTTTTTTATTAGTACACCTTTCATTATTAGGTTACAATAGATCAAGATTTATGTTCACACTAATATTGCCTTCATTTCCATTTATATTAAGCCGTATTTGTTTGGAACATTTTCTTTGTTTTGTTCTCTCTTTTTATAACCGACCCACGTGTGAACAAAAACTTGCCTAATCTGTGTTTGTTCAGCTTGTAACATGCACAATAACACATTCAATCCAATCATTCAAAGCTTGTGGGTCTATTATGGAACTTTCTTGAAATTCATAGAAGTTTGTATCTGCACTGATTATATTATATTATAAATCAGGTTAAAAAGCAGGAGTTTTGCTTGGGCTAATAAATTGCTCACAACTGTTTGGTTTGAAATCTCTTCTGCCCATTCCATTACTAAATGGGAACATATTCCTTCATCATGACACAAGCAAATGCTGCCTGCTTGGACAAACACTTCATGCATATCAATGCTTTTGAACCTCTCTTGTGTGTAACAAGGGCAATTTGTCACTCTAAGAATCACAGGGACTGATAAGCAGAATAGTCGATTGATAGCAAAGCCCTCAAATGGCACATGTGATGTAACTCTTTTAACTGGAAATGGAAAATGGGGAGCTACAATGTTCAAGGCGGATTTCAGTTATAGACAATCTCCCAATTTAATTGAATTAAAAAGTACCAGGAATACATCTATTCCAGAGATAAGTGTCTATGGAGATTCTCAATCATCAGATCATGGTTATCCCCCCCGCTTCTAATCCAAGAAGCTTCTAGTGAAATGTTTTCAAAGAAAACACCAAAAAAGTCCAGTTGCCTTTTGGAAAAATGATTTTTTTTTTAAAAAAAACCCAGCTTTGGGATTCCAGTGATAAATAACTCGACATTCCAGCTCCACATGCAGTTCCTGAATCCTAAGATATCACCTTGAAAGACCTTCAGAGTTGGTTATCGGTTTGTGTAATGGGCTATACATGGTTGGAGAATAATCATGCCAATTGCTTTTAATTACACTTAAACATCACTTCCTTTCCCTATTACTTTCTCTAATTTGGCTCTCAGCACATCAAGACCCCCAAGTGTGTCAACCAATGAAAATGTTGCACATCTTGAACCGCCCGGTGTTGCTGGCAGTCATGTAGCACGTAGATTTAATAATAATAACAATAACAATGGTATACTCCAACCCTATTATTAATACAGAATGGACCTCTTTCATCAATGGTTCCAACAATGGCTGAAATAGCTCCATTATATCTGGAAGCAATTTCATTATCACAGGTCTCCAACATTTGTTTCTATGGTCTTTTTTGTTGTTATATTTCTTCAAATGTGTTGGTTTGGGGTTGGATGAACCTTTTGGACCAGTAAACTGTTTCAGCACTGTAAAGTATTCACTAATGAACATTTTTGCTATGGTTGACTTTTAACTAAACTGCACAGTAGATTGTTTTTCAGTGGTCATTAGTGGTTAAAAAGTTGGTCTTATATTTCATTAAGAGTATGCATGTAGCAGTATATTTAATTTGCATTCTATTGTTTCCAGCAAACTCAAAGGAACTCACCATCCATCTGATCTTTGAAAAAAGAAACTAAAATAGCTCTATCTGGAAGATACTAATGGGGTTGAAACATTATACTGAGTCGTTAAGTGATTAAGTACTGTATTGCATGTGGAAACAAGTCATTATACTTTGCAAACTATGGCTTATAGCCTAACAGGCGCATGGATCCCTGGAGTTGTGATGCACTCAACAAATGAGAGGTAAACAAACCATGGCTTAATATGATGGGTAAATTAAGTCATTGAGAAGGTCATGACCGGCTGGTGGATAAATAAAATTATTTTAATGGGGTGTAAGAATAACCTCGAGGAACAGCCACAACCAAGATAACTGTCAGATAAATTAAAGCTCAGTCTAGAGCAGAAATGAAATTAGTATTCATAACTTTGGTTTTCTAGTCTGTTCTACCTTGAAGGGCTGACGATGCTGAACAAAACTGCGCATTGGCGACAGGAAGGGCATCCGGCCAGTAAATACTCTGCTAGCTCCATTCAGTTGCCCAGACTCCACCCCGCAAGGGATTATGGGGTCGTTAAATGACGATGATGATTTCCTGGATTTTGAATATCAATAAATGTATGTCATTTATTTTGAACCTGATTTCCATCCACTGAATAATCATAACCTTGTAGCACTATAATAGTCATATTTATTTAAAGTAAGTTTCATTGTACATCCTAGTGCTTGGTCAAAGAAGGTATTATTTTATGTAATAAAAAAAAGGGGGGGAATACATGTTGTTTTATCTAACACTAACTTTCCAGCAAAAGGCTTCTGACTGTGCATGGGGTATCTGTGAGGAATTTTACGATAGTATTTTTATCAGACAATTAGCAGCAGAGTGCTTTTAAAATGGTTAGATGATGTAACTGAAAAAAAAAATATTTTTAAATATCAGTCTCCTAAAGAGAGGGAGGTACAAAATACATTTGCTTGATTGCTTCCTGCTCTAAAATGTCCTTTACATGGGAACATATATTTAAATATAGCTTTCAATTAATAATAAAGCAATTAGCAGTTCTAACTCACTCTAGCCTGCAATATTGTGATTCCTGAGAAGGTATCTTAGGAACTCCCCAATACGTTGGAATTGTATGTCTAGTTTAATGAAAAGAAGGACTAGGGGTGACATATTGGCACTCTTCCAATATCTGAGGGGCTGCCACAAAGAAGAGGGGGGGTCAACCTATTCTCCAAAGGCAGGACAATAAGCAATGGATAGAAACTAATCAAGGAGAGAAGCAACCTAGAACTAAGGAGAAATTTCCTGACAGTGAGAACAATTAATCAATTAAGCCCTCTCCTCTCCTCTCCTCTCCTCTCCTCTCCTCTCCTCTCCTCTCCTCTCCTCTCCTCTCCTCTCCTCTCCTCTCCTCTCCTCTCCTCTCCCCTCCCCTCCCCTCCCCTTTCTGAGGACCCAGATTGTTGGGGGCCATATGCTGACTCTGTAAACGGCTTAGAGAGGGCTGGAAAGCACTGTGAAGTGGTATATAAGTCTCCTCTCCTCTCCCCTCCCCTCCACTACGCTACACTATGCTATTGCAAGAGAGGTCCAAGTTCAGAAAACAATCTCATTCTTCTGAAGCCAATTCTTTGCCTAAGAGGTATGGGAAGAGAAAAAAGAAATGATCAAACTGGAACAGGTAATCTGTTCCAAATTAATACAGTTCTCTCTTGACCCATCCACATTGGCAGTATGCCAGCTATGGCAGTGGGATAGTTTTATTCACTGATAGGTTCAGTGGACAAGATGCATTGAAAATGAATGCAGAGAAATGCAGTAGTGGTCTTCAACACTTACATCCAACTGGAGGTAGCTCAGTAGAAGTTTGATTAAGGACTACATGATTCTTAGCCTTTCCTCATGGCTATTCCATAACCGAGTGCTTGAATGTTGTTGTTTTAACCATTCAGTCATGTCCGACTCTTGGCAACTTTATAGGCAAGTGCTCTCCATGCTACCCTGTCAAGCACAACTTCCTTCTGTTGTTGGATGTGCACCTGTGTATCAATTTTGATGTTATCAAGCCAGCGTGTTCTTTGCTTGCCCCTTCTTCTTGTTCCACTAGCCATTCCTAGCATCACTGACTTTTCCAATGAATCTGCACGCATGACATGACCAAAGTAAATCAGATGCAGTCTTATGATTTTGGCTTCTAGTGATGTATCTGGTTTTACATGATTCTCTCTGTTGGTTACTCTGGCTGTCCATGATATACAGTACGCAAAAATTTACGCCAGCACCGGAGTTCAAAGGCATCCATTCTTCTTTGAATAGAATATTATGTGCTTGAATACTATGAATAAATACATTTGAGATGAATTATTTTACCAGGAAGTTTGTGATCTTACATCTATGTCAGAGGTGGGTTCCTGCTGGTTCGGACTGGTTCTTTAGAACCGGTAGCGGGAATTTCCCCCCGCTCGCCAAACCAGCAGTGATGGCCAGCTGGACATGCCCCCGAACTGGCTCTCTCGGCGCCGCCATCTTGTTTTTTGCTTCTGCGCATGCACAGAAGCTGGATTTTCAGCACTACGCATGCGTGCATGCACCCACGTGGCGCGGGAGGAAGCAAACCGGCAGCGAGGTAAGTTAGAACCCACCCCTGATCTATGTCTTATGTTTCTTGAAAGCTTACAGGCAGGGGGTCTGCAAGGAAATACCAAAAAAGTCAAGATGGCAAGAGCCATGACTTTCTTGACTAATCATGTAGACACTCCAGCTTATAAGTGAAATATAAGTGTACTAAAAGTTACTAGTTCACATTTTCAAGGAACTGGTATTTAAAGATCCCTGTGATGGTGATGATGAAGTGAATCTGTAATGACTAGTTGCCATTTATAGCTTTATCATCTATGAATCTATGAATAGCCCCCTTTAAAGCCCACTAGGCAAATGCAAATCTCATAGTTGAACTATGCTTTGTGTAAGGAGGAAATTCAACTTTATTGGCTAAATTCTAGACTAATAATATGGAAGATGAGAAAATACTTAACTGCTTTAGCTATGTACATAATTATATATTTCAAACATGCTTTTCCTATTTATTCTTCCTCCCCTTAACTGAAAATAGCCCAGATGTTCTAGGATTCTTCCTTCCTTCCTTCCTTCCTTCCTTCCTTCCTTCCTTCCTTCCTTCCTTCCTTCTTTCTTTCTTTCTTTCTTTCTTTCTTTCTTTCTTTCTTTCTTTCTTTCTTTCTTTCTTTCTTTCTGCAAGACAACACAGCCTGATCTTTCAATAAGGCAGGAGTATTTATCATTATTTCAAAGACTGACAGGAAGATTAGAGAGGTGTGATTTCTCTTTTAGAGCAATTTGGTTATGCTTTAACCTCAGGACAACTTAGGAAAAGTAGCTGATGATTCCCCCCTCGTGACATGCAATTCTTCAGTAGAGTTTATTGAGTATTCAAACCAAATGAATATTTTAAACTGTTCAGCATCCATGAAAAATAGCTGTGCTGTTTTATCTTGCATACTTGGGGGCCCTTAAATTAGTAAATACCCATTTCAAATGAATGGATGCAATATCCTGATTAATGGGTATGCGATTCTAGATACTATAGAATCCCCCTTGTGTTGTTTTTGTGACTCTTCCCAGTGTTTGTCAGTATTTTTATATCGCCCATAGGGCACCAATTTCCATAGTGCTCTCTAAGGCTCTTACTGTGTTGCACTTATTGTGGATAAATTGACAAGACCACAACAACAGTTAATCAAAATTTATACCAGTAGATAGACAACTTCATGAGCCTGGTGCTCTCCCGATCCCTTTAGACTACAATTTCCAAATTTCTTATGGACCAAGCTGAGAACACATTTCTGAATGCCTTTATCAAAGAGTGAAATTGTAGTCATTTTGGAGTCAGGACATCCGTACAGAACAGATGTTCCCTGTTTTTATTCATTATAAATGAGTAACTTCTGACTTTGTACAGTCTGGAACAACTGTTCTATTGGCAGTACGATTTGTCAGGCTTCTCTAAATGGAAGGTTGCATTCCAAATTTGCCAATATATTTCAGGAACTTGATGTCTCTGCATTGTGTTGTACCCTCCCCTCCAATTTATTTCATTTTATTTGGGTGGACATTTCTAGCATAATCATTGCATTTCTCCCCCTTCAGAACACAATGATAGATCAAAAAGTTGCCCCATTGCTTAGGCAACTTAGAGATGTATGCTATGTGCAGAGCTGCAACCAGGAAACTTCCGGTTCTAAAAACAGACTATAAAAATCATGACATGTTGTGGCCCATCGGCTGCCAGCAGAGCTAGCAGCAGAGTCAAATGAGGAGGAGGTTGAGGGAGAGCCTGGGCCGGCTTCGGAGCCTTTGGAAGGCTCTGATAAGGAAACAGCATCGGAGACAGAGGCAGAGCCGGGGCCTTCCGTCCTTCCCCAGGTGGAGAGGCAGCTGTCTTCGGGGCCTGAGCTGAGTGAGGGAGAGAAACAGATGGGGCCCATCCCAGATGCACATATGCGTAGAGAGGAGAGGAGAGCAATGGAAGGCAATAAGCCGGCTCTCGGGGAAAAGAAGACGTGGACGCTAGCCAGCTCCTCCTTGACTGGGAAATAAATAGGTGGGGTTTGGGAGTGTCCGGTTGTCATAGACAACCATTTGTTTCTAGTATACAGCAAGCAATTCAGATTTCTTGGCCAAATCTGTTGGGACTAATTACGTTTGATTTTTGTTTATCTATGTGAATAAAAGACTGTTCCTGCCCTGTTTGAAAAGGGGTTTGTTTTTACTTGTGAGTAAGTGGCTTAACATTACTTGCTAAGGCTGGGTCAGAACATGACAATTGACAAATATCAAATACACAAAGTAGTACAATGTGGAAACCTAATGGCTGACTTAACCTTAAACAGAAACTTGATTTTTGAAAAAGAATTCACATTCTATCTACCCTTAATTTTACTCCTGAATATGTTCATGTAGGCCAGGGGTCTGCAACCTTAAACACTCAAAAAGCCATTTTGACCCGTTTCCCACAGAAAAGAAAACACCGGGAGCCATAAAACCTGGGTGGGCGTGGCCAACTCAACGTCACTCCCACCCAGTCACATGACACCCCCCCCAGCCATGCCTACCCAGGTTTTGTGGCTCCCGGTGTTTTCTTTTCTGTGAGAGACATCTCTCTCTCTCTCTCTCTCTCTCTCTCTCTCTCTCTCTCTCTTGTGTGTGCGCG
>QLTV01001478.1:958017-970202 GCA_003457575.1 Thermophis baileyi
TTTCTTTCTTTCTTTCTTTCTTTCTTTCTTTCTTTCTTTCTTTCTTTCTTTCTTTCTCTCTCTCTCTTTCTTTCTTCTTTCTTCCTTTCTCTCCCCTTCTCTCTCTTTTCCCTCTCTCTCATTCTCTCCCTCCAGCTCTCTATCATTTCTCTCTGCCTCTCCCTCCCCCCCTTCTCTCTCTCAATTGTTTCTCTCTCTGTTTCCTCTCTCTCATTCTCTCCCTCCATCATTTTCTCATTTCTCTCTCTCTTTCTCTCTTTTCTCCCCCTTTTTCTCTCTCATTTCTCTCTCTCTTTCTCTCTCTTTCTCCCCTTTTCTCTCTCTCATCTCTCTCTTTCTCTCTCTCTCACAGGATGCTCTCCTGGGCTGGGATCACGGCGGCAGCGGCGATGGTGACTCCTCCTCCCGCTGCCGCCACTGTGCGCTCAGGTGAGTAGCTGGGCGCACTGCACAGGAGAGCTGGAGCTCTTCCCTCCCTGCATTCGGCAGCGGCGGCTGCTCCTACCCATTCCCCTCCTTCCTGAGCCGACATGAAGGGGACCACAGCTGGCGCTGAGCTGCCCACGAAGGACGCGGAATCGCAAAAAGCAGCTGGTCATGGGCAATGCGGAGAAAACACTAGGGGCGCTTCAGCCACGTGGCTCTGCAGAGAGGCTCGTGCCTTCTTGGGGCGGAGAGCAGGTCGCGTGACAGGGTCGGCAGGGAGCCGCAGGAGAGGGATCAAAGAGCCACATGCGGCTCTGGAGCTGCAGGTTGCCAACACCCAATCTAGGCTTCCATAATTAAGAGTTGCTGCCTAGGAAAATGTCTGTAGAGATTCTCAATCATCCAGGTCATGGTTGTCCCAAAGGTGTGAAGTTTTTTGGATGAGAAGCGAAACATTTTCAAGGGAAAAAACCAAGGAAAGTCCAGTTGCCTTTTGGAAAAGTATTTTTACTACTGCCTAGGGAAAGCTTAGACAAGAGAGAGAATAACTCACAGCTGCATGGTGGGTGGAGCAAGAGGATCAGAAAGGACCCTCCCTAGATTTTGAGGCTGTAATGGTGACAACAAAAAATTATACTTTCAGAAGCGCAAGATTCTGTTAATGTAGATTTACAATAAAGTAGAAATAGCTCATTGGTCACATTTCCTGTATGATCTACCTGGGAAGGTTAACACCTATTGGTCTCACTGTTGAAAGAATTTTACCAGGTTGTGCAAATCTTCACTAGGCTGATTGAATTCCACAATACATTGACTGAATCATCCTTGAAACATATTATGAAGCAGCAAATTCAACAAATTGTCTTTTGAGCATTGTGCAGAAATGTTATGCATGTGAGCAGAATAACTTGCAGAGCTTTGGTAAACAGAATAAAAATGGTTTCATTTAGGCTATCCAGATTTATCAAATCAGATCAGGCCACCAAACTGAGTGTCTTCGGTGTGACAGATCAAAGCAATTTGATTTTCCATAATAAATAATGCTTCAAATCTGAGAAATTACAAACTTTGCTCATGCTATCTTCACTCTCCTTTCCACGCTTGCCATATGAGGAAGTCTGATTCACTTGAAAGGTATAGAACCGTTGCACAAATTATATGATTTTAATGAGATTTAAATTGAGATAAGATGATGATTATGATTATAATGACAATTACCTAACAACCTCTTTAAAATATATTTTAATTAAAATATATTTGTTTAAAATACATTTTAAAAATTATATGTTTAATAAATAATATTAAAGTAATATTTGGAATATTTTTTTTTATATTTGTCTCTTCTATTTTAACTAGCCACTTTTGTGAGATGGGCAGCTATATAAAAATGTTGAATGAATGAATGAAAGAAAGGATGAAATAAAAATAAGAGTTGAAATCCATCAAATAAACTCTTCCTCTAACTATAAGCAGATTTATTAATTTCAGTGGATTTCAGTTAAGCACAGAAATCTTTTCCTATCAGCCTATGTCAGCTGTGAACATTTTTTCTCATAAATCTTTTCCACACCTTTCTCAATATTAATCTGTGTTTTACAAAACACACAAAACCCTATCTGAACACATTTTTAAATATATAAAACCTAACCATTATTATAAATAATGGAAGCATAAAATACTAAATCTTAAGGAATATGTATCTGCAAACTTCAAATTTCATATTACTAAGCTTATTTTATTCAGCAATGTACTTTGCTGTGGAGAATTTGGGGTGAGATCCCAAAGAGAACTGCATTTTAATCCAGTTATTGAGATCGGTTCTCTTTGGTTATAGAGATAATAATTTCTACCAAGCATCCTGAGCAATCCTGAGTTTGTCATTCTATCCTAATACTCCCATTAAAGCAGGTATTTTGTTTAGTGAGAAAGCATTTGCTTAGACATAAACCTGGCATCACAGCTTTGTCTGTTTGCGTGTGTGTAAGTATACACACTCAGAAACGCAAACACAAAAACACACACACAGACACATACACATACAAACATAACTTATTTTAATATATAGTACAACTTAGACATGAGATGCTTTAGCAGAATATTCATAATATAGTATAAATAATGTGTTGCAATGAATCAGCCAAACAGACAGAATTCTTTTGGTAAAATATGGAGTGCTAAACATTTATAAATTCAAGTTTCAGAATTATTTAGAAATGGCCCTTTGCGTTAAATAGCCAATTTCTTTAGAGAATGACATTTTGGGTTTGTATCTTTTTTAAAAAGAAATTGGAACAGTAAGTTTCATCATCAAGTATGGAGCATTGCTCTAAATTTTTATGTCTTTCCCAAAGAAATAGTGGAAGGTCATCCGAAAAAAATTCTTCTCAAAATGGAATCCAGACCATCAGCAGAGAAGGAGGGAAACAACTGTTTATGAGCCATGGTGGCACAGTGGTTAGAGTGCAACACTGCAGGCTACTTCTGCTGCCTGCCTGCAATTTGGCAGTTCGAATCTCACCAGGCTCAAGGTTGACTCAGCCTTCCATCCTTCCAAGGTGAGTAAAATGAGGATCCAAATTGTTGGGGGCAAGAGGCTGACTCTGTAAACCACTTAGAGAGGGCTGTAAAGCTCTGTAAAGTGGTCTATAAGGCTATTGCTATTAAAAATACCCACCATTCAAATGTTGTGTTGTGTGCATGCAATGCATGGTGACAATGCTTCATTAACTTTTTGACACACAGAGACACACAAACCATGCCTTTGAATAGAATTCTGCATTCTAACAAATCCCAAATGATCCTAATCAGGATCTAACTGAGATATCATTGTTCTAATGAAGCTTCTTAGCTGTGCAATACAACCATTTAGAATGCTGGGTTTTCCCAGTATTTGCATTGGCAAAATGGCAATGCAGAAGATGTGAATGAAGAAAACTTTCACCTTTGACCTCTACAGAATATACAAGAAAAGTAGCTTGGAAGATGAAAAATAATTAATCCATAAAAATTATATTTGCAGAGCTTTCTGAAATCAGAACAGAACAGAATAACAGAGATGGAAGGGAGCTTGGAGGTCTTCTCGTCCAAAGCCTTGCTCAAGCAGGAAGCCCTAGGCCATTCCAGGCAAGTGACTGTCCAGTCTCTTCTTAAAAGCCTCCAGTGATGAAGCAACCTCAACTTCTGAAGGCAAACTGTTCCTCTGGTTGATTGTTCTCACTGTCAGGAAGCTTCTCTTTAGTTCTAGGTTGCTTCTCTCTCAAAATCAGAAGAAACGCAAGAAGTTACAAACATGCCTCAGGCATTAAGAATGATCACCTAGTTTTCTTGTTTGTTTTTCCTTAAAAGGTAGGGAAAACATCTAAGTAATGTCAAAACCTGAAGTGAACATGGCTGAGGCCATCTTGGAGGCTTCAGGGTTGCCACACAACAGAGGGAGGGTGAAAATAGTTAGATGGGGTTTTGTAGCCAAAACAATAAAGCTTTCCTGTGGGAACCAAGGACATTCTCACAGGTGGCTGGCCAGAGGAGGAGTGAAGTAACCAAGCAACCGGCCAGCACCTGGATTGGACACCGTGACCAGTGACTTGGGAGAAAGGAGAAACTTTTACTTTTTAATTAGGTGAAAGCCGCAGGAACTTCAGAGTCGGCTTTCACCAGTTGTGCCAATATGATGTATCCAATAAATTGTTCTTTGAGGAATCTGCCTGCCTCGGAGTTCTGCTTTCCATGGGTGCATTACTTGGAACGCTGACAAGTAACTTATAATAAATGTAATAAGCACAAAATTAAAAATAAAGACATGTCAAATGGTTCTGAATAATTTGAATAATCACTTATTCAACAATTTGAATAGTCAGCTTGTTTTAGGTTGTTAAGAGTTTTCCTATCCTTTTAAATCATGAAGGCCTCAAAGGGATCGGATTCAATTTAATTGGACTTTCTGATTTTACGTGTAAAATTGATTCAGTTCAGAGATATGATCAAACTGCCTTTAAATCAAAGCTTCAGCACCCCAACAAGCAAGCAAGCAAACAAACAAACAAAAAACACCCCACAATAGTAATGTGTCAATAGTTCCAACAACCAGTAAAAAAAGCAATTGAAAAATATAGAAACTATAGTAAATGTCAATAAAAATAGCAATATGAACAGTGGGAATAAAAAGAAACTTAAGCTTTGACAAAAATCTCATCAGATATAGCAGTAGAATTTACAGTATCTTTGGGTGTTCAATAATGCCATCTTTGATTTCTCTTTTCTCTTTATGCTAAAGAAGATG
This sequence comes from Thermophis baileyi, assembly GCA_003457575.1. Lineage (NCBI taxonomy): Eukaryota > Metazoa > Chordata > Lepidosauria > Squamata > Dipsadidae > Thermophis > Thermophis baileyi. The sequence goes on from QLTV01001478.1 coordinate 962,723, forward strand.
TAGATTTCTCTGCTTCTAGAATAGGTTTGAGTGTTTATGAACCAAGTTTCAACTTTTTTTGGCACGAGGCAAGTTTAATCTTGACAAATTGTGAAATTTGTCCATTGTGAAACCATCCAATACTAGGATGGTTTAAAGACGATATCTGACAGGTTGGGAGGAGAAAACCTGCCTTTCACTCTAGGGGTCTTCCAAATGAGGACCCAGATTGTTGGGGGCAATATGCTGACTCTGTGAACTGCTTAGAGAGGGCTGGAAAGCACTATGAAGCGGTATATAAGTCTAAGTGCTATTGCTATTGCTATTTCTCTACCTTGCAAACTCTAGTTAAGTTTCAAAGATAGGCATTGTAAGGAAAATTATCTTGGTTGGGTTTTTTTTTCTTTTTAAGCAGAACACAGTGGTAGCCTAACAAAGTGAAATGGGAATTTGCAGTGGGAAAAATAAATAATATGAGAACTTTTCACACATTATACTATAAAGTAAGCTCAGACATGCCCTTTTCCCAAGAAATTCTCCGGAATGTTTAAAAATTCCTAAGAAGACTGGTTTTACTAAAAAAAATGAAAGTAATTTTTTTTTCAAATTTAAAGAGGATGATTTAAAAAAGAAAAGAAAGAAAAGAAAAGAAAAGAAAAGAAAAAAAGAAAAGAAAAAAAGAAAAGAAAAGAAAAGGAAAAAGAAAAGAAAAAAAGAAAAAAAGAAAAGAGAAAAGAAAAGAAAAGAAAAGAAAAGAAAAGAAAAGAAAAGAAAAGAAAAGAAAAGAAGCAGTATCCTTTCAACGCTGCCGATTATTTCGCAATGAGGCTGGATTTAATTTGCTCATTTTCATGTATAGGACATTCTTTTTGCTCCCCACTCCAGGAGAATATAAGGGAGGACATGAAAGCCAAATGATTCACATTGAAAGTGCTATTACACAGAGACACATTTTGTATGAAAACCAAAGGAACATAAAATGTGTGGGAGGCTTTCAAAATAGCCAGTGAAGTATATCACCACCATGGCACTAGGACAAGTTTTTTTAATCTTCCACATTGCCCTCTAAATCACAACTTGAAGCAATTTTCTTTCTACTGGTATCAGAAACATATGGCTAATATTGTATGCAGGAGAAAGAAAGAAAGAAAGAAAGAAAGAAAGAAAGAAAGAAAGAAAGAAAGAAAGAAAGAAAGAANNAAAGAAGAAAGGGAAAAAAGAAAGAAAGAAAAAAGAAGGAGGGAGGGAGGTAGAGAAAGAAAGAAAAGAAAAAAAAGAAGAAAGGAAGAAAGAAAGAAAGAAAGGAAGAAAGAAAGAAAGAAAGATGGGAGCGAGGGAAGGAAGGAAGGAAGGAAGATAGGAAGGAGGGAAGGAAGGAAGGAAGGAAGATAGGAAGGAAGGAAGGTGGATGGGAGGGAGGGAGGGGAGGAAGGAAGGAAGGAAGGAGGTGGATGGGAAGGAAGGAAGGAAGGAAGGAAGGAAGGAAGGAAGGAAGGAAGGAAGGAAGGAAGGAAGGAAGGAAGGACTTGGTATGTTAATAACTTTTGAGACACACAGCAATATTAATTCAGATAATTCCCACCACCTTGACAGTAGGTGATATTATAGTCTCCAAAGGATGTTGGAAGTTATTTTTCTCTTCCCTCTGGAATGATATTAAAGTGTTAAACCCCTTTAGCCCACACCATGCTTGTCACCATGAAGGATAACCTGAAGCATACCAAAAAGTAATCATTCTGCCTACAACAGGGTTGTACAATGTTTTCTTTTCATCCAACTCTACTGTAAGGCTTCTTTGTTATGAACATAGGAAATCTAAATCAGACTTCAGAACTGGAATCACCCTGAAGCAAAATAGCTTGGCTTGGTTTTGCTTTGGCATAAAATGTCTTCTGCTCAGAGGTGTGGCCAGAAAAAAAACACCCCAATAATCTGGGTCCTCATTTTACTGACCTCAGAAGGATGGAAGGCTGATTCAACCTTGAGCCAGTCAGGATCGAACTGCTGGCAGTCGGCAGAATTAACCTGCAATCCTGCATTCTAACCACTGCGGCATCATGGCTCTTTCAAAAGATCAAAAGAAATTGATAGAAACGCTTCAAAATTCTATTCAAGAATCTTTTCTAGTTCTTTCTGAAGATGCCATGAATGATGTCATGTTACCTTCATGTCCCATTAAGTTGCCTAATGACAGAATATGTCAACCATGCTTAATTACCTATAACCATTTTACACAATGGTCCTCTATTAGTAATTCTAATATAATGCCATTAGTATATAGCACTAATCTTATACAGTAGCACAATGACATATACTTTTGTCCTAAATGTTCATGGGAATGGACATGTATGGAAAGTGGAACATGTGAAACCCACTCAACACAGGCCCCCAAAGTACAGACTTCAGGAAGATTTCAACCTATGCAATATGTGGAAAATGAAGAGTTTGCAAAGACACATTAGATTCCCAGATAGTTCCCAGAAATCTGGCTGAAGCACTGCAACTCTTGTGGAAAAGTACCAGGAGGGAGTGAGAAAAGGACCAAAGTGGGACTGACAAATGTTGATGTATTGCTCAAACTTTGTAGGAACATATAACAGTATGTGCGTCCTGTAGTTTTCTGGACTCATCTCATAGGATGAAGTAGATGCAACCTACCTCAGTTCTTCAGGACCCTTAAACCCAAGCTGGCTCAGAAAATTGAAGGCTGGCAGCCTGTAAACTTTAAATGTGAATTTAAATTTTCAATTGTCAAAATGCAAAAGAAGTGAAGACACTTCTATGTTTAAAAATCATGAGAAAATAAGTAGGTTTATCCAACACTTCAAATGGGTCCCTTTTTTTTTTTTGTAGATTTCTTGGGTTAATCCCCTTCTTAATTAATCAATGAATTCAAGTGCATCATTCACCAGTTGCTAATGCCACTTAGACCTCTCTCTCTGCCACATTTTGAAATGCCTTTTAAAAGTCTGCACATGTGCACATAGGAGGAGAAAAGTGGAATCAATATTTTTATCACACTTTAACAGTCACATTGAGGGAAATGAGTAATTAAGGGATGCTATGAAGTTAGTAGCTAATCAGCATTAAGTAGCTTGATTGAGTTAATCAAATTCTCTGTTTTATTTCTTATTACTGGAATTTGGTTAAATACAGTACTTTAATGGATTGTGTCCATTGATACTTTTTATAGAGCTGATACCCCTCCTTTTCTATATAATGCCTATTAAAATTTGCATTTAGATCAACTCATCAACTTGCAACTTTCCTTTGGTCTGCTGATTCACACATCTCTTGTCAATCACACAGAACAGCTTGAAAATAGAATCTCAGTGGAGTGGATTGAGAGGACATGATATCCTGATATCCAGATTTATTCCAAAATATATTTAGCCCTGGAAACAACAAAGGACTCGGGCATCACCAAGGTATTCATAGAACTGAACATCACTTTGAAAAAAAAAGGGAAAAGGTAAATTTATTTATATTTTATATTTCTTAACTGCCCTCCCCCAGTTGCTAAGGTTTCTATTGGCTTACAGTATAATAATGAGCCTGAACTCAAGAGTGTAGTGGTTAAGGCACTAAGCTAGAAACTGGGAGGCCGTGATCTCTAGTCCTTCCATAGGCACAAAGCCAGCTGGGTGATCTTGGGCTAGACTATCCATCTCAGCCCTAGGAAGGAAGAAATGGTTAGCTCTTCCCAAAAGCCTTGCCAAGAAAACTGGTCAGGAGTCAACTCGGACTTAAAGGCACCAAAAGGGGGGGGGACAACAACAAAACCCACCACAACAACCTAAAGATCTCCAGTGACCCTGAGATCTCTCACTAAGATTTTGCACAAGTCTCTAGTATTTGCATTTACCAAATAAATTAAGTGTTGTAGTTCTTTTTTTTAAAAAAAAAACCAAAATCCAGCAACACCTCTGCTAAATCACTGTTACGAAATCTCAAGAGAGACAGATGTGGTTAAGAGTGGGGCGGTGGCCTAGAGGTGGAGCTCTCGCCTCACAATCAGGAGTCTGTGAGTTCGATCCTAGGTAGAGGCAGATCTTTCTCTCTCTGGGCACACTGAGAATATATCTGCTGAATATAACTCCGCATTGGCGACAGGAAGGGCATCCGGCCAGTAAACACTCGGCTCCATTCAGTTGCCCAGACTCCACCCCGCAAGGGATTATGGGGTCATTAAAAGAGGATGATGACAGATGTGGTTAAGATGCTGGGCTCCTGTAGAAACTACAAGACCATGAGTTCTAATCTTCCCTTTAAGGATGGAAGCTGGCTGGGTGAGACTTTGGGTGAAATGCTCTCCAACCCATCTCATAGGACTTTGGGTGAAATGCTCCAACCCATCTCATAGGACTTTTGTTGCTGAGGGGGGAATGGGAGGGGAGAGTATTACATATGCCACCCCACCTTGAGTTCTACAAAATAAAGGCAGAACATAAACTAAATTAATAATAAATTCATGCAAATATTCTCCAGTTATAAGCTAGGGAGGAAAATAAACCTGACACACAAACAATATTCAGGATGGTACATTACTAAGTCTTTTTAATAATCTTACTTATTTCCCTAAACTATAGAAGTAGTTTTGAACTGATCTGTTAACTTTTAAATTGCTGCTCAATTTGATGACAGATTGGATTGAGTCTGTTCATTTTCTTTTATATATATATATATATAAAAGAACATATTTCTATTTCTATATTTCTATATATAACATATATTATATATATATAATATATATATAACATATTATATATATATATATATTTCTATATATAACATATATTAGATATATATATATATATAAGAACATATATATATGTTTTGAAACATATGTCTCCAATTTAAAAAATGGAAATGGGGCAATGGGAATCAAAGTATATATGAATTATGCTCCACTATTTGCTGAAAGTTTTGTGCCAGAGACAAACTTATTTTATTCACTTTTTTTCAGTTATTAAACCTTAATATATGTCAACATGTTTTCTCTGGTCTTGCCCATTTTGTCTAGATAGGACCAAGAGGCTATAAACAAAACAAAAAAAAATTGGAGATAGTATGGATGTTGAAGCATCTTAGAAAAAGACGCATCTGGCTTTCTAACCAGCATCTTTAACCTCAAGAGTCCAACAAGAAGACAAAGAAATATGCTTGTGTTACATTTTCAATGTGTTATTATTGGCCAAATCTGAGTAGTAGCAATTAGATACTGTGTATGTGTCAATCTTCATGACAGATTGAATCACATCCTCCAGATTTAGCTTGATTCTTCCCTTCCTTAGCATTATTAATTCCGTCTCCTGTCTTCCAATGTTCTATCTTTCCAAGCATATGGCCCAAAACTCTCCAAGAATTTCGTTGCAATGAATTGATTATGCAGAAGATAATTGAGTGGTACATTAAATCATTCTGTGACTTTTATCTGGAACAGACATAATTCTTTATAAGGTAGCCTTAAGGGAAACTCAAGCAATGGAAATGATTATTTCATAAACCTTTTTTTTTTTAAATGTCCTTTTTAAGTGGGCCTTCAATGACTTGAGATCTCGCCGGCAAAGAAAATGGCCATCTTATATTTGTTCTTAATTGCTTTTAGTGATGAGACTGTTGATATATTAAGATTTCTGTTGAGATTCCTGTACAGAACCAGAAGCTGTGAGCTTGAGATGATATAAAAATTAAAAGCATTAATAAAGGAAAAATCTGTCAGTGGCCAATCATATGATTTTTATATCATTTTTTAAAAAGAAAGTAAAACATAACTTTATTTTTTATTTGTCCAGTAATTATATAATTATATTTAAGGTTTCATTCCAAAGTTGCAGGCGTTATTTTCGGGCAGTGTATTTTAATGCTTTTTCAAATAAATGTTAAATGCCATTGCATATAATTAAAAGTTAAATATGATTACATATTAGATGTGAATTAAATACAATAACATATCCCCCGACCTAAAGAAAAAGAGAGCAATCTTGACTTTGATCACGACTGTCCTGCTATCTAAATTATGTTTTGGGGAAAAGTGATGTAAGGAATGAAAATGATGAGATAGCAATCAACAGCTCTTGGTCATGTTAACATGACCAAGAGAACAGACAGGTATTTGCTGATTTGGAAAGACAGGAAGAAAAAGATTGGGATTGCACAGGTATAGTATAAGTGGTACCTGGCTCAATAGTAGTAATTGCATGAGGGAACTTGGAGTCCTAGTGGACAATCACTTAAAGATGAGCCAGCAGTGTGTTGCAGCTGCCAAAAAAGCCAACACAGCCCTAGGCTGAATTAACAGAGGGATAGAATCAAGATCCTATGAAGTGTTAATACCACTTTATAATGCCTTGGTAAGACCACACTTGGAATACTGCATCCAGTTTTGGTCACCGAAATGTAAAAAAAGATATTGAGACTCTAGAAAGAGCACAGAGAAGAGCAACAAAGATGATTAGGGGACTGGAGGCTAAAATATATAAAGAACGGTTGCTGGAATTGGGTATGTCTAGTTTAATGAAAAGAAGGACTAAGGGTGACATGATAGCAGTGTTCCAATATCTATGCCATAAAGAAGAGAAAGTCAACCTATCCAAACAGAGAAGCAATCTAGAACTAAGGAGACATTTCCTGACAGTTGGAACAATTCATCAGTAGAATGACTTGCATCCAGAAGTTATGGATGCTCCAACACTGGAAGTTTTAAAGAAGAGATAGGACAACTATTTGCCTGAAATGGTATAGGATTTCCTGCCAGACCAGGGGGTTGGACTAGAAGACATCCAAGGTTCCTTCCAATTCTGTTATTCTGAATTTGCTTCCCTCAACACAACCTAAATCATAAAGGATTTCTTTTCTGTGGTTTGTAGTGGACAAAGCTTTGTTCCTGTCTGCAACAAAGAGGTTAATCTAATCAAATCAAATTACAAATAAGAAATTAAGTGTCTAATGCCTAGTGTGAAGCTTGAAGCTGTCAGGAAAAGAGTACAATAGTCCTTCCCATATGAACATAATGGAGCCTGCCCATTGCAGTTATATGTTGCAATAGTCACAAAACAAGCTTTTTTGTGGCAATCATTAAATGCATACCATGTCATTTATTTATTTATTTATTTATTTTATAAAATTTATATGCCGCCCAACTCCCGAAGGACTCTGGGCGGCTTACATCATAAAAAATAAAACATATAAAAACAATTTAAAAAAGAAAGGGGAAAAAAAAAACCCCCAACTATATTTAAAATAAAACATTCACACAACCATGCATGGGCCAATCAGAACAACTATTGGCCCCAGGCCTGCCGGAAAAGCCAGGTCTTAAGGGCTTTACGGAAGGCCAGTAAGGTGGGGGTAGTACGGATCTCGGGGGGTAGTTGGTGCCACAGAGTCGGAGAGGCTACAGAGAAGGCCCTCCCCCGCGGGCCCGCCCGCCGGCACTGCTTAGCTGAGGGGACCTGGAGGAGCCCAACCGTGTGGGATCTTACCGGTCACCGGGAGCTAT
>QLTV01001478.1:1013238-1046430 GCA_003457575.1 Thermophis baileyi
GCCAAACCCAAACCTGAATATTAAAACCCTCTTTTGACCACTCAGTCTTCAATCTGAGTGCAATTTGGACCTCGTAATTGAGTTGAAACCATTTGGCGTTTTTGTTAGGACTCTGTCCAAACGGTTGGGTTGGTTAATATAAACAAGCCACAAATCACTGTTTAATGTAATATATGTAATATGGCTTTAAATGCATTGGTGCATTCTGACTGGCAGTAACGGCCATAAGAGGGAGCTAGAGAACATGGTTAGTGCTCTCTCTCTCTCTCTCTTTTGCTGATTCATTGCTGAGTGACTTCGTGTCTGCAATTAAGCTCTGTGTGTAGCTAACTATCTGTGATAGGAGAGAATCTTTGCATGTTGAGCTCTCTCTCTCTCTCTCTCTCTCTCTCTCTCTCTCTCTCTCTCTCTCTCTCTCTCTCTCTCTCTCTCTCTCTCTCTCTCTCTCTCTCTCTCTCTCTCTCTCTCTCTTTTGCTGATTCTTTGCTGAGTGACTTCGTGTCTGCAATTAAGCTCTGTGTGTAGCTAACTATCTGTGATAGGAGAGAATCTTTGTTTGATGATTAAAACAAAGAAAGACTGGTAAGAAGACTGCTGTACTTCTGAATACTGACTGATTGAACGTGTATGATTCGGACTGTTATTTGGACTGTGCTATTCCTTTAAGTAAACTACTTTTATACATTTTAACGTATCTGTGTATTGACTGAATCATTACTCATATCTACTGCAACATTACGGTTCACTGTGCAAGCCTTCAGAAGCAGAGGTTACTCTGCACAATTCCTTAACAGTTTTATTTGAGTTTTATTATATATACATCCTAGCCTTAAATGTCTCCTACTTGAAAAGAAATGGGGAGGAATTGCTATTGTAAAATGACATGGTGCCTTGAAGAATAACTGATCTGGCTTGTTAAACATCTTGTGATATCCTTAGGAGCAAGGGGGGAGGGGGGATATTCACAAGTTTTAACAATGCCCACTGGCAGGTTAAAAAATAATTGTGTGAGAACTAAAATCAGATGATGTAGACTGCATTATCTTTATAGCTGGATAATAGCTGGGCTTTTATATTCCAGAGGATTTAAATGGTGTGAATGAACTCCAAGGTACGAATCTTCCTACAGCATTGATGAGTCATGAAATAGGACAGTGGAACCACATTCTAATTATGAAATAGGCAGTGATGGATATATGTGAAGACTATCTGATTATGTTTTTCCTGCGTCCTCCTTATATCAAGATGAAGTGAAGTTTCAATTGTCACAGAGCGGGAGGGAGCCTAAATAGCTTGGATAATATCCAAGGGGCAGCAATTCCAGCTTTGCTTTGACGCAGAGCAATGTATTGTCCTTGGGACCTTTTGTAGACCACCTCATAAGGAAAGAAATAAATGTATTTTCCCTTGAGGATGCAAGAACAAAAACCGTTAATCCATTTTGAACTCCTATATTCTAACGGCCAATATATAATGACTGATAGATCACAAGGACATCATGGAAAAGAACAGAGAATATTACATGAAACAAATCACATAGCGAATAAGAATGTGACTTTAAATAAGAAGTATTCAGGTTTATAATACTGTCATTCCCCCCCCTGAACATCTGCAGTGCTCGTATGCAAACCAACAATGATCCATAGGGCATAGAGAAAGGTTGAATTACCAAGCTTAAATGTTCTTCCCTGGATAAATTACAAATACAAACAAACAAATCATCAAAGGAATTGCTAAGGAATTTTTGTTGTTGTTGAGGATGGTATAGTTTAACTCCCATTGGGGATAAACTACAGCACTCATAAAGCATCTTCAAGAATATTCATTTCTTAGACTTGGTGAAGGGGAGCTCGTTTTTGAAACTCTGTTTTTTATTGATTGAGCTTTATAAATAATTATTAGAATGGACAAACTGTTTGCTTTCTAGCCAGGCAAGGGCTAAAGTAAAACTACATAAACAAAGGCTCAAATTGGCATTTAGTTTCTGTAAGCTTAATAAGTTTTGGAAAACTGTTAGTATAAAATTTTTATTGGGATAAAAGGGAGACAATTATTCAATACATGAACGAAGAAGATATTAACTATGCTAGTTTTAATTAAGGTAATTGAATTCCTCCAAGAGTTCAAGTAGATACATCATATCCCTCCTCCAGTCCTTCCCTATAGCAACAACTTTGAGATGCAGGTGGGTCTGAGTGTATGTGATTGGCCCAAAACGTTGACAGAGATAGGTGAGATCCATTAGCAAAGCAATGAGTGAAAAACATGCCTTAAGCCTAAATCACATAGAAGGTACAGAATACAGAATAACGGAGTTGGAAGGGACCTTGGAGGTCTTCTAGTCCAACTCCCTACTCAAGCTGGAGACCTTATAAGATTCCAGACAAATGGCTGTCCAATCTCTTCTTAAAAACCTCCAGAGATGGAGCACCTACAGCTTCTTTCTTCACCAGCTGTAGGCAGAACGTTCCATCATTCTAAGCTATCACAAAGCCAAGATTGATCTTCACCACAAATATCATTATACCCACAAGGTAGGATCCCATCTAGACCTATATACTGTAGGTATACAAAAACATCTCAGACAGACACCTCCCTAATTATAGGAGCCTAAGGGGTGGCTTTGGGGGACTTACATTTGGGGATGAGGGAAAGAGATACTACCTAGGAGACAATCAGACAAAGAAGTGACCAGTGGCTTTAAAGTTAGAGGAAGAAACTAAGGAAGGACCTGCCCTAATGGATCAAGTGGTGAAAAATGGTGATGGGAAGTTTGATGTTAATGTATCCCTACAATAAAGTAGAATTAGCTCATCTAGTTTCTGTCTATTTTACCTGGGAGGGCTGACAGTTTCTGACTTATCAGATTCTTTATGCTGGTTACAGACTCATCAAGCCCACTGGAATAAAATTCACTGAATTATAGTACAATGATATATGCACCCTAATATGTCTCTTAACATAACCAGTGTTTGGTCCCAAATTAATTGAGTGTTTTAGCAAAGCATGAATTCTAAGGAGCTACAAAAGCAGCTAGAGTGGACTTGGGGTCTTTGTCTGCCAAAAGGAGCTTCACTTAAAAATAATCTGGTCACCCAGGGAATGGCTTAATGAGAGATCTTAACAGCTTACTACTACTACTACTACTACTACTACTACTACTACTTCTCTCTCTCTCTCTCTCTCTCTCTCTCTCTCTCTCTCTCTCTCTCTCTCTCTTCCTCTTTCTCCTCCTCTTGTCTCTCTCTCTCTCTCTCTCTCTCTCTTACAATAGAGTAAAATGTGGGTCAGTGATTCAGTATTCTCAGACTGACAGGGGCAAATCCTTTCTGTAGAAGAACCTGCTCACCAATAGGGTTGATGGCAAAATATCAAACCACAGAAAGCCCTGCAGTGAACATTTTCCATACGTAGGGCTAGTTCTAGAAATCCAACATTTGCTGAAAGCCTTTGCTTATGTCTTCCTAACTTTGTGATTTTTGATTAGGTGTCCTTAAGTCATTTTTGAAGCCTGGCAATTAGGATAGCTACCTAGCAGCTGAATAGGAAAGTTTGGAGGGTCTGTTCAATAGTTTGGAGATACCTTTTTCCGCCCTTATTCTTCTTTAAATTGGGTCACCTTTGGTTCCATTCAGCTTCTGTAAGCCTTGGGTACTGCTGGCAGGTGATTTTGACACCCCAGGGTTAGTTCCTACGATAAACAACCGAGGAACAAGATGTCTGTGCACTCCATTTTGGAATAGATTAAGAATAAGATCCCACCTTCATCCTGTTTCATCATCATCATTTTAGCCATTGTCTATCCACTGCAGGATGAAGGCCTCTTCTGCATGTTTCCAACCAATACGGTTTAAACAATCCTGTTTATGTATTGGTTCCTTTTTAATTTAGTTTTTTGTTAACTCTTAATGTTCTGTGTTTTAAGGTTTTAACATTCTAATGCTTTTATATGGCTGTTTTATGATGTGGTATGTAAGCTGCCCAGAGTTGCTCAACAGTGAGATAGGCGGCATATACATTTAATAAATAAATGAATATTGACCAGCTTGGACGATAGAGTGGTGATCCACAGAGTGGGTTGAAGCAAGGAGGAGATGCTTTTCTGCTTTCATGAAGTCTGCTTTTATTGACTTATCCTTAACACATAACTGTGGCAATTAATTATGCAAACTGTATGGAATGACCAGTGTCTTTTTCTTGTGTTAGGTCTTATTGAAAATCCTTAAGTTTCCCCTCCATCGCACCCCTTCTCTTTTTCCTAGTCTTGTCTCATATCATACTGCCTGATGGGAGGACAATGATGGTTGATCACCTGTTTTCCCCCAGCTGACATTGGCATCTGCTTTTCTTAGTAGATAGGTTTGAAAGGAGGGTGGGTGATCATTAAAAAAAAAGGGGGGGAGGAAAAAGCTCTACTTTTTTATATTTATCTTCTTTCCTTAGAGGTTCAAAGCAGTTCACAACATAAAAAATAAAATTGTACAGCACATGCCTATATTTCCATGTTTAAGAATAGTGGTAGAAATGAATATATGGTATTTATAAATTGGCATATAATTCTCCTCTCCTCTCCTCTCCTCTCCTCTCCTCTCCTCTCCTCTCCTCTCCTCTCCACCTTTCCTTTCCTTTCCCTGCCATGACTTCTACTCAGAATAAATAATTACAGATGTAATTTCTTTGGGTTTTCTTGTTCTGTTTTCCTTTTTAAAGTACACATTGGTGTTTTCAAGCATTCTATGGCACGGTACTTTTCATTAGAAATCTCAGTTACATTTTATGTTGCCTCTAGCTTAAGCAAACAGCCAGTGTTTTATAATGAATATCAAGCACTTACATTTGCAATTGCAAACTTTTTGCAGAGACTCAGCAAAGCACAGAACTGGGCACGAGTAAATAATTGATTTTCCCTCTATAAAGTTATTGTTTGTTTAGATGTCATAATCCGCATAGTAAATTTGATAGCAAATGCTAAATATTTCAAAGCCCTTTTATCAAAGCTACCTAGCACTAGAGACTTTCTCTCTTCCAACACTTACTCTTCATTAGCACTTAATTAGGGTTTGCTTCCCTCCCCCATGCTCAATCCTTAGGCTTAGAGAATTAAAAACTAATGTTTCATAAGAAACAAAGTTGGCGTGGGGAACCTACTCTAATCCTGCAGAAGAAACATTAATTTCCTTGTGCATACTCATTAACTTAATATCCAGGTGTGGTTATACTGATGCATTCAGCTTCAAAAGCAAAAAGCCATATGTCAGATGGGAATAAAGCATCCGGTGCAAATATTTTGGCTTTTCAAGCATCCATATTTAGCCATTTTTCTTGAGCTCACCCCTCCAATCTTTCCTTAGCTTGTAAACACCAATTACATTTGTGACTTAGCAAGAATATGTATTAGATTAAAGATCTGTCTGCTTACTATTGTTTACTATTATATTCCTGAAATTATTTTCCTAGGAATGTTGGTGAGATGCCATACTAAAATGTTCTTAGAAAGTAATGGATATTTTTAATATTTGGATGTCTGTCCGATTCTAAGTCTCATCATTTTAATTTGATATTTGCCTGGTTTGAGAAGATTAGAGAGAACCCTGAACTGAACTAAAAACTGGGGATCGGTCTGAATTATTTCAGGGGAGGAAAAAACCTTACCATGATGCACTTCATATTTGTTAGGAATAGTTTTTACCTTTCTACTCTTACAACATTTTTAAACATTTTAAAGGACTCTGCTGCAGAAGAAGTACTGCAAGGGTTTGTTTTGTTGGATTCCCCCCCCCCCCCAAGGGCTTTGAAATAGGAGTCAGCCACTGAACCTCTGAGCTTTTGGTGGTCAATGTTTTGCTTCTGCTACACTTGAAAATCTGCTGAAGTATTTTAATATTTTTTCAAAAAAAGAAGAGAACAAGAAAAGTTTTAAACAAAGGTAGATCCACTTATTTTTGCCTTTCCCTTCACTTCATTCTCAGAAGGAACCAAATTAAGTACAATAATTATCAGTGATTGCTTCTTCTATTTTTATTTCACATTAATGATTAAAAATTGTGATTAAAATTTCTTTCAAACAATAAAACTCATGTGAAATATTCCTAAGTGAACAGTCAAGAGGCTTGTGTAAACATCTTGCTTTTCAGTGTTCATCCTTCTCTCCAGCAGCTGTAGACTTCATGGCTTCCCACATTTCACAATCACGAGGGAACTTTTAAAATTGCAAAATGTGGGCAGCCAGGGTCAAGTCAGAGAATGGGACCAATATGTCACAGAAAATATCACCTTTTAGTCTCTTCAACAATCTCCACACATCATCCTTAGTGAAGCATGCAAACCAGCGTCTGCCTTTCCTGCGCCGGATGAGGAGAGCACATCCTTCTCTTTCTGTCCTGGCCACTTTGTACATAGGCATGATTGAGAGGGTTTTAACAAACTGCATCACTGTTTGGTTTGGTGGCAGCAGTGCCTCAGATAGAAAGTCCATACAGAGAGTGGTAAGGACAGCAGAGATGATCATGGGAAGCTCGCTTCCCGGTATTCAGGATGCTGCTTATAAGCACTATGTGCTTAAAGCTCAAAGCCTTGTTAGAGAACCCCACACACCCACTTCATGGTCTGTTTCTGTTGCTCTCTGGAACCAGTTACCGCCTGAGATCCGGACCACCCCCACCCTATTGGCCTTCCGAAAAGCAGTAAAGACCTGGCTTTTCTGGCAGGCCTGAGGCCGTGATCTCGCGGTTGTAATCTGCGAGATCTGGCCATGATGGGATGGGCATGAATTTTAAATTGTTTTAATGTCTAATGTTTTAATGTTTTATTATTGATTAGGATGTTTTATAATGTTTTTTATGATGTTTTAAATGTTTGTTTGTTTGTTGTTAAGCCGCCCAGAGTCCTTTGGGAGTTGGGCGGCATATAAATATAATAAATCTAATCTAATCTAATCTAAATTTCTTTGCACACATATATTACAAACATGATTTTCAAGGCACATTAGAGAAACACATGCACACACACTAGCACATGCAAGTCAAGAGAGGAATGCTTTATCATTATGTTCCAAAACTGCTTTTCAAAAGGCAACTTGATTTTTTTTTATTTTTTACTTGAGAACTTTTCACTTCCACTAAGCTTCTTGGAGGAGAAGTGAAAACGTTTTCAAGGAAAATAACCCAAGAAAGTCCAGTTGCCTTTTGAAAAGCACCTTTGGGACAATCATGACCTGGATTATTGAGAATCTCTGTAGACACTTTATTAGTATTGTTCTGAATCAAGCGTAGATTGGTTGTGCTATCATCAGGCAGTTTACACAGACGCAATGGTACATTCAATCAGATTATATTTTATTCTTCAGGCATCCTCTGACAACACTCACGGTTATGTAGAAGTTCTTCTGAATCTTCAGTCTAGTCTAGTCTAGTCTAGTCTAGTCTCAGCCCTGGAGGCCATCTTTTTCTTTGGATCTTCAGGGCTGCCACACTTAGTGGATGGGCCTGCTGTGGGAACTGTGAGGGGGGTTGGATGGCAATGGGGTGAGATGTATAGCCATAACAACAACATTCCTTCACTGGATTAGGACGTTCAACCTGCACCTGGAGAGGCGTGACTGGGAAGCTACTCTGGTTAGGATGGTGGCCTGATTGGACCATGTGATGGACATGGGGGTGCAGGGGAAGGGACTTGGATTTCCTTTGGGGTGGGGAAAACCCTGGAGACTTCAGATTCGGGTTTTCCCAGATGTGCCACCTCGGAGTCTTATTTGGTTGGGGGTGTTACTTGGAACCCTGACATTTAGTCCATTCCACTCCATTCCATTCCATTCCATTCCATTCCATTCCATTCCATTCCATTCTGAGTTTCAAAATCACCATCAACTTTAAACAAATTAGTGAAAATAGATTCTTAAATATCTCAAGAATAAGCACAATAATTCCACTTCTTAATTACTCTAAAGCTAGGAAGATTAATATAAGGTTTACTTATATTGAGTAAATCTTACAAGCAAGCTTATCTGATTAAGATTGCTTGTAAAATGCTTGGGGAGCTTTGAGTTCAGGTGGGATCAGTTTTCTGAGATTTCAAATGCACTGAAGCTGATTTGGAAGACAATTGGTTTGGCTGTCCAAGAATAACACCATGGGAAAAACAACAGCGGAACATTGATTACAGATCAGTGCAAATCATATGTGGAGGAAACCTAAGAAACAAATCCTATTTTATGGGGGGAAATACTGAAGAGAAACTGCAAAGCAAATTTTGACCCATCAATTACTACTAGCAAATGGGATAGCAAATTAGATATTCTATTTAACAGAATAACAGAGTTGGAAGGGACCTTGGAGGTCTTCTAGTACAACCCCCTGCTCAGGCAGGGAACTCTATACCATTTCAGACAAATGATAGACCAATCTCTTCTTAAAAACCTTCAGTGTTGGAGCACCCACAATTTCTGGAGGCAAGTTGTCCCACTGATTAATTGTTCTAACTGTTAGGAAATTTCTCCTTAGTTCTAAGTTGCTTCTCTCCTTGATTAGTTTCCATCCATTGCTTCTTGACCTGTCTTCAGGTGCTTTGGAGAATAGGCTGACCCCCTCTTCTTTGTGGCAGCCCCTTAGATATTGGAACACTGCTATCATGTCTCCCCTTATAAATGTATATTTATACAATATGCATTTTACATGTATATTTACTAGTACAATACTTTTTTTATAAAACAAAACAGTTCCATTTAGATGTTCCAGAGGTTCCTCCTGTTGTATTACTAGGAGTAAAAATATTTTCCCAAACAATGACTTTGCTTGCTGATCCATAACCTAGGAGCTAAAAACTCATGAAAACTATTTCATGCTCATTAAAATAACCCTACTTCCATATCAAATGAATTCCATGAACTACACACATACACACAAGAGTGTGATTCACACATAACAACTCAACTCAACTCAACTCAACTCAACTCAACTAAACTAAACTTTTAAACCATCTTGCATACTGAATCATAAGTCTAGTCTAAGCATAACACTAAGCCAGAATGGGTGGAAGGGACCTTGGAGGTCTTCTAGTCCACACCATGTCTAACCCAAAACAAACAAAACACATTATAACTTAGTATTAAGTCTACAAGCAGAAAATGTTACACAGTGGTAAAGGCTCATTCCATATGCTATACTTTACCTTCCAGTAATTTCACTTGCCAGGAGAACCTTAACTGGATTAGAACAGCAACAAAATTTAGCCGAGCAGCTGCTGTGTGTGATATGACAGGTTGTGAAGTTGATTCGTTTACTTTACTTGCTACTGAAAGCTTAACTTCAGGAAACTCTTGGGAACAAGTTGAACTCCAACAGATTAAAAACAATTGCAGTACATTGTGAAAACTTCTAAATCTTCTGGTTGTGGTGGAACATAGTAGGCTGGTTTCCCAGTTAGGAGTGGGAGCATAAGGGATAACTCAGCCCAGTTATTTTCTGTGAGAGAAAGTGGATGGAGACAGATCCTCTCTAATAGTTCTCAGAGTATATGCTTGATGGAGAAACCAGAATGCTTATCCTGACAAGATTCTGGAAACAATATGGAAACAATAAACAACTCAGCTCTGAAGAATCATTAAATGTCAAGGGCAGATCTCTTGTACACAAGCTTTCAAACAAAAACATTACACCTCAGAGGAGCCATTCCCATTCTTTGTTCAAAATGGCAGGACGATCTCAGATGAATATTGCAATATTCAGAAGAACAGGCAGGAACACAATTCTTTCTCACATGTGCACTTATGCATGCATTGAAGACATTTCTGCCCTTAATTTTATGTGTTGGTCTTTTTAGCAATACAAAAGCAGACAGCAAATTTGTTGGAAATTGAGATGTAAAAGTCCTCCCAGCAACTGCACAGGAGCCCAGCCGAAAGACCCCAAAAGAACCACAAAATGAGGCCTGCGTAGGATTCACAACACACTGATTTAAAGAAAAGAAAAATCCTGTTTAAAACAACAGATGGAGCTAGCTCTACATCTCTTGAGAGGGAATTTCCCATAGTGCCCTTTACAGAGTGGCTCTGCAGATAATTAAAAGAGTGACCATCTGCCAGACTCCCCACATGACGTAGATGGAAACTATCTGGAATATTATTCCTGCTAACTCACAGTCTCACACTCCTAGCTATGATCAGAAGAAAATGAGCCGCAGTGGCGCAGTGGTTAGAGTGCAGCACTGCAGGCTACTTCAGCTGACTGCTAGCTGCAGTTCAGCAGTTCAAATCTCACCGGCTCAAGGTTCCATCCTTCCGAGGTGGGTAAAATGAGGACCCAGATTGTTGGGGGCAATATGCTGATTCTGTGAACCGCTTAGAGAGGGCTGTAAAGCACTATGAAGCGGTATATAAGTCTAACTGCTATTGCTATTGCTAAAACACAATGATGTAGGATGAGATCTACCACAGCAACTAAGTTCTCCTCAAATTTGAAATTGACCCAGGAAAACCAACATTTTAATGCTCATATTCTGTAGATCACATTGTGATTGGCTGAAAACTGAGGGCATATACCGGTCCAGTATCTGATTTTTTTCCTCCCATATAAACAATGCTGTGCTTCAGTGGTTAGATGGCTTCCTAGACATTGGTATTTGAACATAGAACGTTTTAACATTTGTATTTTATTGTTTTTTTATTAATCTAGGTGAAATGTTAATATATATTGCTAGTCCATGATATGCCATATGCTAAATAAATAAATAAATCTTCATATATCTCACAATGCCACCAAGGCAGAGGTGGGTTCCTACCGGTTCTAACCGGTTATTTAGAACCGTTAGTAACTCGGCGATGATGTCATGGAGCCGGTTCTGTCAGTGTCTCCGTGGGTGCCGCCATCTTGGATTTTGCTTCTGCGCATGCACAGAAGCTAATATTTTATTGCTGCGCGTGCGCGCATAGCGCAACCCTGAATGAACCGGCAGAAAAAGGATCTAGAATCCACCCCTGCACCTAGGCCAATTCAAAGGACCACATGGCAGAAAAATATATTCTCACAGAGCCCTCTTTCCTTTTTTGAGAAGATGTATCATTGTCAGTTCTGATTTTTAGATGAAAGGAAGGCAACACCTCACTGCAACTTGGAATTCGTTTTGGTTTCCTTGTGTAACAAGGGGTTAGACTGAAGCTCTGTTGTCATACAATGCTTTTAACTGAAGATAATAGTTGGAGTTCTATATTCTCAGGGCTGTGACTTTTAACCCAGTTATTGGAGTTGTATGCCACCAAAGAAATGATGAGATGAGGTTAGAGTTTGATTGGGTTAAATGCGGTTCTTTTCTGACAACAGAGTCCCCCCCCCCTTTGAATTTCTCATAAGCAGTTGAATAAATAAAATAAGATAAGACAAATAATGTAAGAATCAGCAAAGAGAAAACAGAACTAATGGCAATCGGAAGAAAAAGCATACCTTAAACATTGTAATAGAAGGAACAAGCATAAAACAAGTATCAAAGTTCAAATATCTAGGAACAACATTACCGAAGATGGTGTCGGCTGGCGGGCCCACAGGGAAGGGCCTTCTCTGTGGTTGCCCCGGCTCTCTGGAACCAGCTACCCTCTGAGATCCGGACTGCCGCCACCCTATTGGCCTTCCGGAAAGCATTGAAGATCTGGCTTTTCCGGCAAGCTTGGGGCCATTGATCTCGCAATTTGCGAGGTCTGGCCTTGAATGATATGTATGTATGTGATTGTTAATTGTTTTTAATATATATTTTATGATGTTTTTAAATGTATTTTCTATACCCTGTTGTAAGCCGCCCAGAGTCCTTCGGGAGTTGGGCGGCATAGAAATACAATTAATTAAATTAAATTAAATTAAAATGGAGAAAGAGATTAACAATTGATGTAGTAAGGCAAACCAAGTATTGGGACAGCTTGCTCCACTCCTAAAACATAAGGCAGTACCAATCAGCACAAAGAAGTATCTCGTATAAATCCTTTTCATCCCCACGCTATGTTACTAGTGCCAAACATGGACACTTACAACAAAACAAACAAAATTAGTCACCACAGAAATGAGATGTTTGAGGAAAACTGTCAATGTTCCAAGTAATGCACCCATAGAAAGCAGAACTTTGAGGCAGACAAGTTCCTCAAAGAACAATTTATTCGATACATCATATTAGCACAACTGGTGAAGGCCGACTCTGAAAGTTCCCGCGGCTTTCACCTAATTAAAAAGTAAAAGTTTCCTCTTCCCCACCCCCAAGTCACTGGTAATGCTGTCTAATCAAGGTGCTGGCCGGTTGCTTGGATACTTCATTCCTCCTCTGGCTAGCCACCTGTGAGAATGTCCTTGGTTCCCACAGGAAAATTTTGTTGTTTTGGCTACAAAACAACATCTAGCTATTCCCCCCCCCGCCCTTTCTTCCACTTTGTGGCAACCCTGAAGCCTCCAAGATGGTCTCAGCCAGGTTCACTTCAGGATTGACAAAAGCTGCTGGAGTGACCAGAAAAGATAAAATCAGAAATGCGACCATAAGAGAAAGAATTCTCATAGAACCAATCTTAAACTACATACAAAACCAGCAATTAAAGTGGTATGCTCATCTAGAGAAGATTTCATGGGATTCCATTCAGGGGTGGGCTGCTACGGGTTTGCCCAGGTTTGGGAGAACCCGCAGCTAATGTTATGGCCGGTTCGGAGAACCTCCAAATCCCACCCCTGGCTGGCCCCACCCACCTCACCCCTCCCCTCCCAGGAGTCTTCACGTGATCCTGCCCCTCCCAAGAATTTCCACGCAGCCCATTTTGGATGTGAGGTAAGTGCAGGGCCTGCATGGAGGCTCAGGAAGGGGGAAAAATGGGCCTCCTGGAAGTTCCGGAAGGCCGGAAATGGGCCCATTTCCAGCCTCCAGAGGGCCTCCGGAGCCCGAGGAGGCAGTTTTCGCCCTACCAGAGGCTCGAGGGAAGTCTCCGGAGCCTGGGGAAGGTGAAAATGCCCCCCCACCATGGTCACGCCCACCCAGCAACTGGGCAGAGAACCCGTTGCTGAAATTTTTGAAGCCCACCCCTGATTTCATTCTATACAAGGCATATACAAAAAGAGGAGAAGGTCAAAGAACACGAAGCAGACCCAGAAGAAGATGAGGAAACAACATCGAAGACAGACTACAAAGCATCAAATAACAATTTATTGAGGCCGCCAGAAGAGCAAGAGCCAGAACTTTGCATCTCCCTTGATACCCAAAATGGTAAAAGAGTAAATTAAGAAGAAGCAGTTGAATAAAGCTCTTTTGTAAACAATTATCTCTTCTACAGATCTTGTGTCATTTATGTCATATTGACTACTAGATATTGTTAAATCTGTATATCAATATCCTATGTATTGGATAGGGAAGAAATGCTTCTGTTTGAAACATTTTCTGCTAGCACTGATATCTAGTTTGGGTAATGAAACGTCTGCAAGAAAACAACCAAACTCAGAGAGCACCAAGTACCCCTCATTTCAACTCTGAGCTACAAATATTCTTCTTTATTGCTTTTTTTGCAACTCTTCTGTTGCTGCTAGTTCCAAATATACTAGCAATTTTAGGCAGCCATTCTGCAAAGAAGGAGGCAGTAATGCTACATAATTTAACAAGGAATTAGAGATGTTCCCTCTGGGAGAATTTTATTATTATTTTAATTTTGAATCTCATCAGCACTTTTCCCCCCCTCTCACACCTTGAATTATAGTCAGCTCATAAAAGTGATAACTTGCAAGATGTTTATTTGGACACGGTGGAGAAACAAATTATTAGTGATTTTTTTTAAATGCGAGAAATCACCCCGCAAATCATTCAGGAAACCTTCCTGAACAGTACAGTTCCTTCCCTTCCATGCTGCCCCAACCCCATGAATTTCAAGAATTCTTTTTTTCTGATATTCAAAAGTATACACCCAAACTAATATTGATTGCATTTCAGTCATAAATGAAAAAATATGGACAATTATTGACATTTCTAAGGTCACAAAATACCATCGGAAGTAAAATGCATCTTTCCAACTGAGAAAGGGACTATGTCATGCAATAGAAGTAGAATATCTATCAAATGCTAAGTTGCTTTTCCAGACAAGATTGAGATGAAGAGAAATTAGTCACTGGGAAAGACCAAAAATGATTAATAGGAGAAAGCCATCAAGTCCCCTCACCCTTCTTGAAGAACACTTCTTTCCTTCAGGAAAAAAAGACAGTCCCATGGTTTTGATTATTTTCTCAGAGTTTCTGGGAAATACGCATAAAATATTGCTTGGGAGAGGTCATCCAAGTACATTGTAAACCATAATGAATTTCTGCATTATGCCCTATGTAACATACCCATTGAAATGTCTAGCAATTAAATGTTAAATTTAAAGTGATTTTAACTTTTGGCAGGCAGTTTGGGAATAGTTCTGATTCCTAGTAATGTATGTCAGTCTATCAGTATACCTTTTTTTAGATCTATCACACTTTTATCCTGTTTTATTATGAGTCTGCTATATTTCGTTTTAAAGAAACATCTTAAGTGTATTTCACATGGTTTCATATTCCAAGAAATGACTTGCAGGGTTTAAGGAAGTACCAATGTAATGGATGGCTTGGTTCAAATCAGCACCAGCCACAAATATCAGCAGTTTGCACATTGCAATGCCAAGAATATTATCTGTTGCTAGTAATGCTGTCTCTGACAGCAAACCTTCATGCTGTCTTCACTCTATGGTACTGCTGTGGCTTCTACCCCATCCTATAATACTCTAAGTTCTCAACTGCCCCTGCCCACCATGGATGGTCACAGCTGATCTGCACATTAAATCTGAAGATGAGGCTTTGATATGCTGATCCTGGAGATGAGCTCACAGAAGTGAATGTAATTAGATGCCTTCTACTAAGTCAAACCACTGATCCTTCCAATCATTCTTTCTGCGCTGATAGGCAAGATCTCTCCAGGATGGAGTCCTTTTCTGGAGGGACAAGGTTTTTAACCCCATGCACACTGGAATTCATAGTCAATCTCAAGCATTTGTAATGCTTTCCACCCTTGTGAAGAAGTAGCAAAAGTGAGGAAGGACGGCATCTCACCCAGGGCAAAGCTATAGACTAGTTTACTTTTCCTCAAAAGAAAATAATTTGGTTAAATGGTAGCTGGGGCACCATGTCTGACAGCTATAGCTTTGACTACTCTTTATAGACTGAATACAGTAGTTATTGCTGTAATATCATACTATCCTTAGTCATCATCTTCATCATCAAATATTGACCTACAATATTCTGGAATTTCTTTTCCTCTACTGTAAGTTAGCCCCCGTCCCACCACCATGCTTTTAACATCAATGGAAAATATGTTCATTGCTTAGGCCTTCCCTTCTCCTCAATGCTGCAGATTAACATCATTATTGAAAGAGCCTACATACATTTAGTTACATAAATCCTCCATATTACTAGCCAAATAGCCCATCTTCACTAATGTAACCTAATAAGAATAATTGAACCTAATATCTGGGTTCAATTAATTCTATAAGAGGGGAGTGGTAGCACAGCATACTTACTTCTAAGACCCCTTGGTCTTCCCCCTTTATCAGTAAGGACAGATTTTGTTTGGAGCAAGTGAACTTGCAGATTCCGAGGTCAAAGCCACAAAGCCATATGATCAGAATCTTGAATTATACCCAGAAACAAACCGACACTCCATAATAGTGGTTTTATATGACATGAATCAGATTCCTCCCCCCCCCCAATATTATACAGGTAGCTTCAAGGTGTACCAGCTGAAGTTTTTGGGTGATTTTCATTGACAGCCCTATGCAGAATACAGATACTAATACTACTACTAACATGATGAACCATTTACTGTAAGCGCATCTATTTTTTAACAACAATGGTGTATCCTACATTTTTTCATCTGTATTAATATAAGAGGCTCAGATATTCCGAGTGTGTAACTACTACAGCCAGTGTTCAGAATATAAATTAACAAATAGTCTATATTGGCAAAATACTTCAAAAGAATTTAAGGTATTTAATTGGCAGCCATTTAGCTTCGTTGGTACCACCATAATGAGATCAAAAACTCTTCTTGAGGCAGTGCTGAAGTCTTTATTTTGTTTTTGTTTTCTTTTAGGGTGCCTTTGAGTTAATGTTTACTCCTGTCAATTGCCCGGATGCATCCCTGGAGTTTTCTTGCCAAGGTGTTTCAGAAGTGGTTTGCCAATTGCCTGATTCCTAGGACTGTCTTTGTGCCTAAGGCAGGACTAGAACTCATTTTCTCCCAGTTTGTAGTTTGGTGCTTTAGCCACTACACCAAACTGCCTCTCAAAGCCTTGATATAGCTACTGGGATTAGCAGGTGATCTTCTAATAGCCTTTACATGTATATTTTGGTGGAAAGGAACCGTTAAAATGCCTATTCAAAAGAACGATTTACTAGACCACCTCAGGAAACACAGCAAAGATAAGCAGACTGTAACCAATTAAATTTCTGACTTCTACATATGTCAGAGTTCTTCATTCATTTTCAGGTTCAACTTTTATACAGCATATTGATCTTAGCAATGGGAACTTTGGGTAGCAGTATATTTGAGAAAAGAGTGAAAATGTCTCATATGCGACTCTTAAGCACACAAGACAGTTGCTACAGCAACCCTACAGCAATGCAGTTTCAACTCACAGCATGGCTTACAAACAAATGGTGTGGATGCTTCTCTTTTACAACTGTGAGACAGTATGAAGGTTGGAATAAACGACACAAAACTTATCCATTTTACCCTAAAAATCTGCAAACTATCAACTATTTCTGTATC
Source organism: Thermophis baileyi (assembly GCA_003457575.1). Taxonomy (NCBI): domain Eukaryota; kingdom Metazoa; phylum Chordata; class Lepidosauria; order Squamata; family Dipsadidae; genus Thermophis; species Thermophis baileyi. Next base: position 1,030,021 of record QLTV01001478.1, read on the forward strand.
TTGGAGACAAAGCACAATATGCAGAATAGTGTATTTGTTGCTTGGACTCACACTGTTTAAATGCTGGAGGAATACTTTAAAAGATTATGGGACACCTACAATTGCAGAGCCCCCAACCACTATCATTTCCAGGTTTTAGCGGGCTGTTGGGCATAATATCCTCAAAGCCCTTCTCTCTGAGGAGAATTATTTTGTTATTACTGCTGTTATTGGCCACTTACTCGCTCAGTTCTTGCTTGAAATTCCAACACAAAAAGCAAAGATACTAATAGAGTTTGGAGGTTCTGGGATTGTTCACAGTTCCTGAAGATACTTATCCCTGCTACTATCCCTGGACACGTGTAAGGAACTTGTTTATCATACCCCAGCATTTATCCCACGAGGAAATAAAGGAATCAGAACAAGCTCAAAACTGAAATAGATTTTGAGGACATCAGATAGAACCAATGGTTAAACGAGGCAGAGTATCCAATGTGACTATAGTGCTCTCCAGCAGACACTGGATCATATAATAACTGTAGGGTCCTTGGTGCTCTCTGAGCTTGCTCGTTTTCTTGCAGATGTTTCATTACCCAAACCAGGTAACATCACCAGTGCTAGTGACTAGCACTGATGATGTTATCTAGTTTGGGTATTGAAACGTCTGCAAGAAAACAAGCAAGCTCAGAGAGCACCAAGGACCCCTCATTTCAAACCTGAGCTACCAATATTCTCCTTTATTGGCATCATATAATAACTATTTGCCAACTGAGAGCTTCTACAGTAAGAAAAATAGATGTCCTCCCATTGACAAATATCATGCTTAATTGGATCAATGACCTAGATATTAATATATAGAACATTTTATTTTATGAAGCAACATATTTAAAATGTAACTTTTAACTTAATATACAACTTTTTGAATTTCTTATACCTTCAAAACTAATCACGTGTTCGTCTTATGTCTACCATATGTGTGTTCTTTCCATACATGTTTACTGCGGGTATCCATGTATTTCATCCCTTATGCTAAAGAAATAAATAAGAACCAATGGTGTGCACTTGTTGGTCTTGAAGAGTAGAAGTCCAGATATAGTCCACCTTACAGTCACAGTAGCTGGTAGGTGCTTTGGGCCAGTCACCCACTCTTAGCCCAAGCTTCCTCACATGCTGTTGTTTTTTGGGGGGGGAGGAATAGGAATAGGGAATTATATGTACATACCCATATTTCCTGAATGAAAGGCAGGGGTATAAATCTAATGTCAACCGTCCGACTAATGGACCCAATAAAAGCAGGCATCTTCAGGAACTTTAAAATCCAAAAAGCAAAACTTTATTGAATACATCATTTTGGCACTGAAGAAAAGCAAAACCAACTCTACATTTTCCCGCACAGCCCTGCATAGTTAAAGATGAGTTTCATCCCCTCCTCACATGGAATGGGTCACATTGAATTGGGAATCAGCCTTTTGTTTTGAGAACAGTCCACATCTTGGCAGACACCTGCAAAAGTGGCTCTCACGGTTGAAGATTGTAGCCTCCACATTCCATCTCCCCCTCCCTCCCCCCAGTTCATTGGCAAGTTGAAGAGCAATAATAGTCACAGGAAGCTTAAGCGTTTTTCAATCTTGACATCTAATGAATGAATAAATAAACATACCCTTCCACAATTTAAAGGTCTCTGCAGTTGCCCACCATAATTAATGTTTAATTTTATATTTCTTGTGTTTGCATGACATTCTTACCCAACATTAACTAAACTGTCATGTACTCAATAAGAGCCACTTTGGTCTAATGTTTAAGTCACCAAGTTAGAAATTAAGAGACTGGGAGTTCTAGTCATGCCTTAAGTATGAAAGCTGGATGGATAACATTGGAACAATCACCAGGAGCCTGTGAGTTCTAGTCCTGCCTGAGGTATGAAAGTTGGATGGATGACATTGGGCCAATCACCAGAAGCCTGTGAGTTCTAGTCCCACCTTAGGTATGAAAGCTGGATAGATGACATTGGGCCAATTACCAGGAGCCTGTGAGTTCTAGTCTTGCCTTAGGCAGCTAGGTGACTTTAGGTCAGTCACTCTCTCTCTCAGTCCAACTCAACTCAGTTATTGTGGCGGAAAATAGGAAGAGGAAGGTGTGTTGGATATGTTCACCATGTTGAGTTATTTATAAAAATATAAAGGCAAGATAAAAATAAATTTTAAAAAAACCCATGTGTTGTTATTGTTTCATACAAGTCACTAAACATAAAATAACCATTAATAACATACCACATGCCAAGGTAAAATGTGGCTGGCTAATTGGCCGTTGAGAGTGTTTCAGAAACATATTTTTTCCTGTCTTGCATTCATTTTTGTTGTATATCATCACCATCAGGGGTTCAGTAGCTAAATATTAGTCTTTAAAAAGATACTGATGGATGGATCCCCATAATGCCTAAAAAAAAAAAATCTTGTTATTTCTTGGCAGCACCGGGAGTAATTTGCTTATCTTCCTAAGCTCCTGGTCACATGCGTTTAACAAAACATTGCAGAATCCTATTCATCATATTATAGACTTATCTGCTTTCATTCCATTTCAATTGATTCTTTTGCTTAATCTAAACACAGCACAGGCTGTGTTAACTTTTCCTCCCTCTTAAGTCCTCTTGGGTCAGGGACCTTATCCTTTTAGCGAGTTGCAATCCATGAGCATCTACAGTACTGGGTAAATTATTAAAGAGCTATGAATAAATCATGAGAAACTAATGAGCCTCATTAGTGATTCCAAGCAATGCAAGGAGTTATTTGTTCTGCTCACAAGTTATTTGCTATTGGCTCTAATGACAACATTCCCATTGGGGACCCTTTCTGATAATCTACAGTTGTGCAGGTCTATCTTTTAGGTTAACCTTCAAGTGCTCTTGAGAGAATGAAAGGACAAATAAAAGTCAATGCACATCAATGGAGTGCTCTAGCTGAGTCAGTAAATAAATGTTGATCATTATGTTGAACCTCAAAAAAAAAAAAGATGGATTTAATGAAGGTTATGTTTAGGTACCAAACAATCATTATCCTTGCCAAGTACAGTTTTATTCCGGAATTAAGACAATCTAGGATTCTCAAGCCTTGTTTTTCATATATACAAGATGAACAAATAAAGTGTATTACCTCAACGGCACAGAGAATATCCTCCATTTGCTACATATGCAAGCTGAATTTATTATGCGGCAAGCCTCATGATCAATTGAGAAAGGAGCAGCATAATGTTAGCTGCCAAGCCAGAACCGGAAACAATGTTTCTGAGCATACTGACTAGGATAAAGAGCTTCCAGGGGTCAAGAAAATTGAGTAGTAGATTGATTCTCAGGTCTCGGAATAGGTTTAGCCACTTAGAAGAACATAAAAAAAAATTGCTTTTGCCTGAGCAACGGCACATCTTTTTTACTCTTTGTTTCTGTCTCTTAGCTTATTTCCAGTTTAGCCAATATGGCACAGAATCAATGGGTCTACATACGGTATGTCACTCTGAGTCTCTGCTGGATCCCTTGCTCAATCTGGACATTAGCACATTTTTATGCGAAGTGTCTTTCTTATTTACAAAATTGCTTCCAGGTCCCGTATGAGCTCCACTGTGTTCTTAGAAGATTGGACTGCTGCAAATGTCCTCCATAGGGGTCTGCCCTTGAAGAGCATTTGGGGCAAACCAGATAGGAAACACAGCTAGATGAGCTGATTCTACTTTACCTTACCCATATTTCACTGTCCACACAGGGAGAGTCTCTTTTGAGCCTCTTGCCCTATCCACTATCCAGCTGTGGCCTATGCTACCTCTTATCATCCCGTTCTCTTGGCAATATCTCTTTGCCCAGTCTCCCAAAGGCCACACATCCTAATCCTAATTTTCTGCTCTGATTAGTACTCCACTGAATATCTCTGTTGAAATTTCTACAGCTCTAACATACAAAGCTGAGAAATTTATTCTGCACTTATACATTGCTGAGTTACACACAAGTGATGCTTAAATCAGAGTGAGATCCAGGTTGATACTTCTACAATACTTGCTAGAAACCAAAATGGAACTGGTATTAGTTCTGCTTATAGTACTAACCAAGGAATTGTTCCAGCTGAGTTGTCTTTTGCAAATGTCTAAACTAGTTCAAGGAAGTTACTTTTTTTTTAAAAAAAAAATTGGCATAAAATAATGAGTGATTGCTGTCTATACTTGATAAAGTTGTGATTCTATTCCTGGGCAGTCTGTTAATCAGTCACCTACTGTGGAGCACATCTGGCAAAGCCTTAACTTTGTTAAGTAAAGCAACAGGATGCTTGTACTTTCCTGCTAAGGTTCTCCTATGTTTAGGATTCCCAATCAATCAAAATAAATGGTTTATCATCCACTGCCCCATCCAGTTTTTGTATCTTGAACTTCATGCACTATTGGACAACAAATAAACTGGTAACTGGTAGGTCACAACATAACTCGTAGGTCAAGTAGATGTTGTAAGCTTCATGAGATAAAATCCTCTAGGGTGAATTTATTAAAATATTTTCTTTGCCATTGCAGGAACCAAAAGAAGGAAAAATAAATGCTGGCAGAGGAATTCTGAAGGTCGAAACCCATACTTTTTACAGTTGCAAAGATTGAGAAGAATAACTCTAGAATAAAAGAGTTCAAGGTCCTTTTTGGAAATAGTTCCATGATTCAGCAATTGCAAAGTCTATGGAGGGGCCACATTTTAAATCTGAACTATTTATTTTATTTATTTGAGAAACTTTATATGGCCATCCAACTCAGTGATTCCAGGTGCCTCACAAAGATAAAAGCCCAATACAGAAACAATAGAAAGCAATAATCTCCACTCCCCTGGTGACAACAATCAAATGAGCCATTTGATGGGCTTCATCCCACTTTGGAGTCCCTTTGAAGTCCATTTGATGGGCTTCATCCCACTTCGGAGTCCCTTCGAAGTCCATTTGATGGGCTTCATCCCACTTCGGAGTCCCTTCCTTCGGGCTTTTTGGCAAAGACATGTCTTCAGGGTCTTATGAAGGAGTGTTAAAATGGAAGCCAATTTCATCTCCGCAGAGGATGCTCCTCCACAGGGAGGTAGCTACCACAGAGAGTGTCCTTCTTCTTGGTCCCACTAGATGGACCTCCTTAGGAGAGGGGACACATAACATTCCCTGCCTCCCCACTCTGGTAGGTCAAGTAGATGTAACTGGGGAAAGATGTTCCTTCAAATAATTTTGTCCTTAACTATCAGTTCACGGGAGATTTGTAATTGGAGTGACATAATTAGGAATCTTTCCAGGGCTATTTTGAGCACAGAAACCCAATAAAAACACGGCAAAAAGAATAACATAATGAACGGTGTACATTTTGAGGTTAATAAAAGTAATTTTGCTGATGATTGGCTAAAAAATTGGTGTCCCCTATAAATACTGTTTTCTTTAAATCTAGATTATATGATTACTCTCTTTTTTCCCCTCTTTACATTTTTTATTTTTTATATTTTTCTTAGTTTGCATTAGTTTTTTAATCTTTGTATTTTATTTATTTATTAATTAAATTTATTGCCTGCCCATCTTACCACAAGGTAACTATTTTTAAACTTTAACAAAAATTAGTATATATTAAAAAGGACTAAGGTTATATGAGCATGTCGATTGTAAGGTTACATTATTTGGAGACACATTCTTTCAACAATGGGGAGATATTAAGGGTGTATTCTGACATTTATAATAAGGTAATTCAGGTTGACAAGCTGCCTTTTTTCAAATGTTGAGGCAAAATCCATATTTCTTCTTCCTTTTTTAAGGTTCAGCATAAATGGAGTATTTTGTTTTCTTTGTTTTCTTTCTTTCCAGTATAACCTCTGGCAATACTCAGATTTATCCATTAGTTGTAAGTTGAAACAATGCCAGAAACAGAGCATTGTTACAAGGTTGCTATATACTCCCCCCCCCCCAAAAAAAAAGTATAGCAAAAAATTGAACTCCAACTAACTGAATATTGTACTTAGTTTCATCCTGAAGGGTACACTATTATTGACAATGCAATCATCTATAATTTTGCAGAACTCATCAAACTCTTACAACATGCCTCTCATGTTTGAGTCTTTCAATAGCATGAACAAACCCTTCATCTTTTATAGTTCAGCAAGAATGGATTAAGGATTTATTCCCTTAGCTTAGTCACAGTCATCATCAAAGGAACAGATTCATGTTGTGCTGTTTATTATTTATAGTTCTCATTACATTCTTTGTCAGAAGACTGTGGCGTGAGAATCTTAATGCCTCATATATTACATGAAGATAATAGTAAACTCTAATACTTTGACCTTTTCAGTGTTCCATATTTTGATTCATTATCCATCCTGTTTAACGGCCTCGGTAACCTGGGAAGAAGAGGTGTAAGGAACAACCAATCAAAATCCATAGTACTGAAAAGGTTAAAGCCCTGGGTTTATAAATCTGTTCTAGGTTTATAGTCCTTCCCTCTCTAGTTTGGAATTAAACCCCTTCTTTTATTCCTGCTGCCAAAGAATGCAACATGAATATCAAAGAAATACAAACAAACACACTCAACATGCACATTTCATTGTGATTTTATGGGTGAGAAGTTCCTCAGAGGCACACAAGCGGAGATCATATTTTTAATACTTAATTCACCATCAATTCTGTGTAAGGATTTGCTCTTACTAGGCCAAAGCTATCTATGCAAAACGTCATGCTTCTTAAGACAAGCATGGGAGGTCAGCTGGAACTGGACCTTGAACAATGAGCCAGCAGTGTGCAGCAGCAGCCAAAAAAGCCAATACAAGCCTAAATTGCATTAACAGAGGGATACAATCAAGATCAAGTGAGGTTCTAATAACAACTCTATAAAGCCTTAGTAAGAATACTTACTTGCAGCTAGAATACTGCATCCAGTTTTGGTCACCACACTATAAAAAAGAAGTTGAGAATATAGAAAAAATGAAGAGGAGAGCAACCAGGATGATTAGGGGACTGCAGACTAAAAAATATGAAACTGACCAAGGAGAGATTCAACCTGGAAATAAGGAGAAACTTTCTGACAGTGAGAGCGATCAACCAGTGGAACATCTTGCCTTCGGAGGTTGTGAGAGCTCCAACACTTGAGACTTTCAAGAGGAGATTGGACTGCCATTTGTCTGAAATGGTATAGGGACTCCTGCTTGAGTGGGGGGTTGGACTAGATGACCTACAAAGTCCCTTCCAACTCTATTAATCTGTAATCTGTATCTGTAATGCAGTCATTAAGTGAGTTTTGCCTGATTTTACAAACTTTTTTGGACAGTTGTTAAGTGATTCTGGCTTTCTCCGTTGATTTTACTTATCAGAAACTGGCTGGGAACATCCCAAAAGGCAATCACATGACCGTGGGATGCTGCAACTATTGTAAATACATGCCAGTTGCTAAATTACAATTGTATGACCGTAACGATGCTGAAAAATTGTAAGTGTGGGGACCAGTCATGAGTCACTTTTTCAGCATGGTCATAACTTAGAACAGTCACTAAACAAATGGTTGTAGTAATAGCAATGGCACTTAGACTCATATACCGCTTATAGAGTCAGCATATTGCCCCCAACAATCTGAGTCCTCATTTTACCGACCTCAGAAGGATGGAAGGCTGAGCCTGGTGCCTGAGCCTCAGCCTCAGCCTCAGCCTTGAGCCTGGTGAGATTCGAACTGCCGAACTGCAGGCAGCCAGCAGTCAGCAGAAGTAGCCTGCAGTACTGCATTCTAACCACTGTGCCACCACAGCTCATTGGGGATTACCTATAAAAGTCAAGAAACTTGGAAGTTTTAATCAGGTTTGCAATTAAGATTAAGGATGTGAAAGCAATCTTTCCTGGTCATCGATGAATTTCAATTTACCAAAAAGAAAAATATTCTGATACAGACTACACATAATCCTTCACCCAACTTTTGTGTGAAAAAGATGCCTATCTGGGAAGGAGGCATCCAGAAAAAAAAGTTGCATTTAAAAAAACAAACAAAATACATAACTTTAGGGGGGGGGAAATGTACAGGGACAGTAAATATCCAGCAGTAGGTAAATGAACTCAGTTGCAGGTGTGACGAATGCATCATCGGAAGATCTTAAAGACCAAGTTGAGGGTTGAGTGTCATGGATAAAATCCATCTTTTTGGTTGCTAAGAGTTGACACCAACTGGATGGTACATAATCAATAAAATATGTTCAAATTTCCATCATTAGGTGAAAGTTGTGAACAATTATGAATGTTAATATTCTAGTATTTTGTTTTCTCCCCCCCCACCTTTCATTTAAAAGAAAGCTGACAGAAATGAATAATGCATGAAATCCTTCAGTATGTCTATGAATCAGATAGAAAATAGTCCGTCCATCCTTAAGCATGATTTTAAGAAGATGGCTAGTTGCTCGAAACTATAGTCTGAACATGAGACTGCTACACTAAAGGTTAATCAGCAAACAAATTAAATAAATGAAAATTAAATGCAACACACATGTAAAACTCTCCAAAAATGTAATACATATTTTTAAATGATATTGGTTAATTTCTATTGTTGAGAGTTAATCATTCAGGAAGATTCAAATGCTCATCATCACTTAAGATAAAAAGGCCTTCCCCCTCCCCCCTCCGAACGAAATCCTATATTAGCCTGTCTGATACAATAAAAACTTTCCAAGGTTAGAAATCCATTTATTCCATTAATGGAGTAAACCTTTCAGAAATCACTAGCTATCTTGATGCTTTTATTTCTATGATCTATTTCACTATGTCTAGCCTTATAATTTAATAGCATGTGACTGAACTTTAAATTACCACTGTCTCCTTAACCCTCGTAATGAACAATACATGAAGACTGTGAAAGGCTTAGGATGAGCACTTCCATTCAATAATGAACAAAGCTCTCCGTTCTGAAGTTGTTTCACTGGGCAATGCAGGTAGTCCTCGATTTACGGCCACAATGGAGCCCAAAATTTCTGTTGCTAAGTAAGACAGCTGTTAAGTGAATTTTGCCCCGATTTGTGACCTTTCTTGCCACAGTTGTTAAGTGAATCACTGCAATTGTTAAAATTAGTAACATGATGGTTAAAGGAATCTGGCTTCCCCATTGGCAAAAGGTGATCGCATGACCCTGGGACATAAATATGAACCAGTTGCCTCCTACCATGGAAGAATGGTTGCAGAAGTTGATGGAGTTGGCTGAAATGGCAAAACTGACCACTTTGATTAAGGAAAAGAACAGAAGTACTTTTGTTTCCACGTGGAAACAGCTTCTGAACTTCGTGCTTGATGTGGAAAAGAATGAAACTCTGACTTTGGGTTTTACCAATTAGACTGATAGGTCTTTATAGAAATGACTTGTTCATACTATTACTGAAAAGCAAAAAGTTGTGATTTGATGTTAATGCCTTATTTTGCTGTAACAGAGAGAGTTGGAAGTCAATGCTTCTTTTTCTTTTTCTTCCCTATCTTTCCTCACTTCTCTTCCCCCTTTCCCCTCCCCCCTCACTGCTCTTCTATTTACTTTTGTATTTTGTATTTTATAATACTCTATAACTCAATATAGCTGAGTTATAAACTCTATAACTCTATAACTCTATTGAGTTATAAACTCTATAACAATATAGTTTAGTTATAAACTCTATAACTAAAAAGGGACGCGGTGGCTCAGTGGCTAAGACGCTGAGCTTGTCGATCAGAAAGGTCGGCAGTTCGGCGGTTTGAATCCGTAGCGCCACGTAACGGAGTGAGCTCCCGTTACTTGTCCCAGCTTCTGCCAACCTAGCAGTTCGAAAGCATGTAAAAAATGCAAGTAGAAAAAATAGGGACCACCTTTGGTGGGAAGGTAACAGCGTTCCATGCGCCTGCCGGCCACATGACCACGGAGACTTCTTCGGACAGCGCTGGCTCTTTGCCTTTGAAACGGAGATGAGCACTGCCCCCTAAAGTCAGGAACAACTAGCACATATGTGCGAGGGGAACCTTTACCTTTATAACTCAATAAAAAATGTTTTTTTAAAATAAATAAATAAATATGAACCAGTTGCCAAATGTCTGAATTTTGATCGTGTGACCATGGGGGTGCTGCGGGTGTCTTAAGTATGAAAATATGGTAATAAGTCGTTCTTTTCAGTGCTGTTGTAACTTCGAGTGGTCACTAAATGAACTGTTGTAAGTCAAGGATGACCTATGTAGCCTGCTGTTTCTAAAAAAGTGAAGTGAAGCTACAACATCGATCCCCTTCCTGTTATTTTGGATGCTATGCTCAGGCATGCACAGGTATGGTAAATCATGCTATTGCTACACCTCACTGAAGCCTCTGTGGTGCAATGCACCTTGTCAAGATGAGGCATGGCGGCCTTATGCAGCTCATAAGATACTCAATATTTACACAGACATTACATTCACACAAAAAGGCATGGTTTGGTGAATACAGGGGTGAATGGTTTGGGGAATACAGTGGCCAGGTAGGCATATAACATTGTAAGATAATAGGCAGGTTCACACATCACATTAATCCATAAATTAGATATGTTAATTTACTAGAGTGTGTGAACCTACCCGTGGTGGATTGCAACTGGCCTGGATCCCTGGGAGGGAGGGAGGGGGGGAGGGAGTGCACTCCAGAGGACTAGGAGGCAACTCCGTTTGGAAAGTTTGTGTGAGAGAAAGAGGGTGAAGACAGCCCCTCCCTAACAGTTCCCAGAGTATATGGTTGTTCCCAGAATATGTAGCTGGTAATTTGCTTTAGCTCGGCAAGTTCCCATACCTGTCTACAGGTATGGAACCGTGAAGAAACTGGATTACTGAAATTATTCTGCTTGAAATGATTTAGCCTATCTTCTTGGTTTTTGGAACCTAGGCGGTCTTTTGCCCAGTGATTGCAAAGGGAGCTCAGGATAGGAATTTTACAGGGTTGAGTTTTCTAGAATGAACCTAATTGTTTGTTCGTCCTTGTCAGATGAACAAGGATGTTCCTACTGTCAGAAGCAGGGCAGATAGTGACGAAGAGGTAGCATTTCCCATGATGATTCTCTGATTTTGGAATGCTTTCCCTCCAGCAATTTGAACTGGCATTTCATTTAATCCATTTTATCCACTTAGTTATGACTCGAGTCGTGCTGTGAAATATTGCTGCTGGTTTATTTATTATTCCAGAGTGGAGAAATGCACTACCTGTTACATTCTAAATCCAAGGATGTTAGCTGCTAAGGATGTTGCAAGTCCATAGACCAGCCCAAAGGTAGAATGGCATATTTAATATGCATTTGCCTAAAAATTCTTAGCTGCATTGGCACAAATATGCAAAATCAGGAAAGGAGAAAAATCATCCCACTGGCTTAGTTCAATTAAGCCAGATCTGGGTATTTTACGGCCCCTGGGCCACATCCGGCCCTTTGGCTGTCTCGGTCTAGCCTGTGTGAACGAAATAGGAAATTAGAAATCAAATATAAATAAATGTACTGAAAAAGGAACAGGGAAGTAGAACAAGGAGGATGCTAAAACATGCTAAAATAACACTTGTAAGGCTAAGAATAAGTTGAATAAGGAAAACTAGGTGCCAGCTCAGGTATGGGGTTGTGAGGAACTGGCTAAATGCTTAAAGATGTAAGCGAGGATACTACATAAACCATCTGGTAGAGGTGGGCAAGAACTCTGTATTCTCCCCTTGTTCAGTGTTTCAGTAAAATCTGGTTTGAAGCTGCGAGTGTGACAGAATCGAGGAATTTTTCCCTACATCCAGCAGCGCAGAATATTTTTTTTGTGATCATCATTAATATACATATTTTAAATTAATAATTGCCTCATAAATGAAGTGGATGAACAAAAGATTTCACAATGATCTCTCTCATCTTATTCACTCCTCCTTTTGCACCACTGAAATATTCAGAAATACTTTTATGATTGGAATCTGTGATGACACTTTAATAATGCATGCCTCTACAAATTTATTTGCTTATTTACTTGCAAAGTTTATTTGTTGGCTTTCAGAAAAAATGGACCTGAACAGATGGCTTAAATCTATATACAGTATCACCCAAACTGAAATCCCCGTGTTACCATTTTCTCTGTGGAAATCTACAAAGCAGTAGATCACAGGTGAAACAACTAAAAAAAACCTCCAGGGGTGAAATTATTACTTCTTCTCTCTTTTTTTTTACATTTACTAATGACCTAGTCAAGTTCACTGTTTAGAAAATGGATTCATAAAACCAATAAGAACTCAAAAAGGAGTAATAAAAGGCCAAGAATGCTAACTCCCCAAATTTCACTTTATGTAGGTTATGAGGTCTGAGCCAGGTCTATCATTATGTTATAATCAATTACGGCAGAGGCAACCTTACCGGATTCTGTAGCCAAGAAACTTATTTTGTTGTAGGGTTATACAAAGCTTTGAAAGGATATTCAACAAGGTTGAAAGCATCCCTTTGTAACTCCACTGCAAAGCAGTTCAGGCCTTTCATTTTTAAGAGAGAACACTGCACTGCGTCATCATATTGGTTACTTTCAGCAGTCCATGGAGTTTCCTTCTCATTCAGTGACATTGGGGCAAAGTTTGTTTGTTGGTTGTTGGTTTGTTGATTAGATTTATATGTTGCCCATCTCATCTAGAAACTCTGGGCAGCTTACAAACATTGTAAGTATTGTATTTGTTGATCAAAACATAAAATACAAAAGCACAAAGAAAAATGGAAATAAGGAAGGAAAAGGGGAAGAGAAAAAAGCGTAAGGTGAAGAAAAAGAAAAACATTGACTTCTGACTCCTTTTGGTACAGTAGAATAAGGTTGTAACATAAAACCTCAACTGTTTGCTTTTATATAATAATGTATACCAGCCATTTCTATAACAACAAACCTATCTAATCAGCAAAACCCAAAATCAAAGTTTCATTTTTTTCCCCACCTCAAGCACAAAGTCCAGAAGCGGTTTCCAAGCAGAAGCAAAATTGTGTTCTTTAATCACAGCAGTCAATTACAAACATTAAAACTGGTATACATTAAAATGATAAAATAATAAATAACAATAATAGTTAGTAATGATAAAAGATGGAGAGGAGGGGAGCAAGAAACACAGAGAGAGAGGTAGGGTCTCAGTAGTTTCAGAGCTACTCAAATTATATTATTTTTCCTTGACTGTAATTGTGACTCCAGATGGCAAATAAATACTTTTAGGGTACTAGGATAAATCAACACTTTTCTAAAGAGTGCAGAGAAAATAGTGTTTTGAAAAAAGAATGTTCACCTTCATATTGGAGTGAAGCAGAATTTAATAATGAGTCTTTCACTGTGAGAAAGACATCCATGCATTTAAAAATGGTAACTAAAGCTCAACAGTAATAATGGCATTGTATGTGGAAGTAATTCATCTGAATGCACTTTGCTTTATGGGAAAATAAGCTTTTTGAGTACAGTCTTATGAATGAAAACTTGCTATCCTCTGACAGTCTTTTGTGAGCTACATTTTCAAACTGAACCCTTCCCGGTTTCTCAGATGCAGATGGGCTCCCCTTACTTTTTGTAACCACCATTCATATTTTACACATTGCCTTTCCTAATGAATATTGTCTGATGAACAGAGAAGATGAATTTGAAGATTCAAGAATTACCTGCTGTCACCCTCAGTTTTATGGACACAGATGTTATGCTAAATGGGACATGTGGGGGTGAAGACCATGTTCCATTTCCCTGGGAAGAAATTCCATAATTGGAGTGTCAAGGCTGGGATGGCCTTTTCTTAAGGCACCAAATGTCCTACACTCAAGGTGATAATGCAAACACAGCTTTCTTGCTCATTGCGTAGGACAACCAACCAGGAGGCAAACAACACTGGGTCCTCAGACATTATTTTTCACACTTTCAATTGGTTTCAGTGGCTGTAATCTCTTTAAAAGAGCCGAGGTGGTTAGAGTGCAGCATTGCAGGCTAATTCTGCCGACTGCCAGCAGTTCAATTCTCACCGGCTCAAGGTTGACTCAGCCTTCCATCCTTCTGAGGTTGATAAAATGAGGACCTGGATTGTTGGAGGCAATAGGCTGACTCTGTAAACTGCTTAAAGAGAGCTGTAAAGCACTGTGAAGCGGTATATAAGTCTAAGTGCTATTGTGAGGCTGAAAGTGGGTTTTAGATGACCTCTCTGTCTTATTTTTTTTTATTTTTTTTTTATTTTTAAAATTTATATGCCGCCCAACTCCCGAAGGACTCTGACCAAACATGTGATGTTCTGCATTGTTACGTACTTCCAGTTTATTTTCTGGAATAGTGCCACATGGTTAAAACAGGGTCAACTAATTCCTGTTGTTGCAAACCATCCTCCAGTCTCTGCACCTTAGCAAGATGGATAACTTCACTCTCAAGGATTTTGAAAATGCCTCATTCTCCACCCACTACCCATGGTGAGACAACGGCATTTCAGAGAGCAAGTTAGGTGTAGTCATTAAGGAATCGGGCTAGAAACCAGGAGACCGTGAGTTCTAGTCCCACCTTAGACATGAAGCCAGCTGGGTGACCTTAGGCCAGGCCCTTTCTCTCAACCCTAAGAAACAGGCAATGGCAAACCACTTCTGAAATACCTGCCAATAAAGCTTGCAGGAAACTTGTCCAGGCAATCACCAGGATTTAACACTCACTCTAAGGCAGGCACTGGCTGACCAATTCCGGGAGTTGGAGTTCACAAGTCTTAAAGTTGCCAAGGTGGGAGCCTCGTGCTCTAAGGCATACACACGCACACACACACACACACACACACACAACAGCATTTCACTGTCTTTTCACGAGTCTCTAAGTAAGATGCCTGGATAGAACAAGACTGAAAGCCAAGAAATTTTAGTGCTTCTCTGTCCTCCCCAAAGATGACATGACACAAAGGTCTTTAAATGTAAATCTGTGGAGCAAATCTCATCTGTCCCCGTATCCAGCAACAGAGCTTATTTAACAGTTTCTTAGAAAATGTCTCTTGGGTTTTGCTGCAGGCAGGAAGTTATGCATAATTAGCACTTTTATGTGGCATTAACAAACAATCTTGTTAGTTCATTACTTTTTAATATTTGCATCATTCTCTAGAAAGTAGATTAAAACCTAACTAAAATTTCCATACGTGAGTTTCAGTGAATATAAACATCAAAGAAATGTTCACTTTAATCAGATGCCGTATAATATTTTTTTTTCCTTTTCTTTAAAGAAACATACATACACACAAATGAGGTACTATACAAATTAGGCATTCATATAAATTATACAAAGAACATCTTAAAAGTTAGAAAAGAGTCCAACTTGAAAAGAATTATGTTATATTTTTTTTGGTTCCAAACCTCTCATAGACTAAAAGAGCACATAGACTAAGATAAATTATGCTGCTGGATTCTAAAAATCTAAACTGCATGCCATGGATCAGGTGTAGAATGGATGAATTATATTCACCACACTTGCTTTGCAATACACGTAGTCTTTCTGTCTATGGAGATTCTCAGTCATCCTGGTCATGGTTGTCCCAAGGGTGCTTTTTCAAAAGGCAACTGGACTTTCTTTGTTTTTCCTTGAAGACGTTTTGTTTCTCATCCAAGAATCTTAGAAGCTTCTTGGAAGCACCCTTAGAAGCTTAGAAGCAACCTTGGGACAAGTAGAGATCCTGCTTTCAGGAACTTTTTTTTTTTTTTTAAAGAAAAATCCTCAGAACTTTCAGTTGGAGCATGGCACTTTGGCTGGATTCTCACATTATACTTTGGTCATAATATGGGTATTTTGACTTGGTTGGAATCCAATTCATTCTGGGTTTGTCAGTTAAAAGATAATGCACATGGTTTTATTGATGACAATTTTCTGGCAAGATCGCTCCTTGTAGGAAGACCTACTTCAAGCAGAGGTTTTATAGAATAAATGAATAGTTATGCAAATATGCACATCATTTACAGTTAGACAAATTCCATTTCTCCCCCTCCCCCTTTCTTTGACACTAAAATAACCTACTAGCTCTCTAATTTCCTCACTGATTAAAATCCTTCTACCTTGGTCTATTGTATTTATAGCTTTGTGGACTAGCTAAGAAGTTTCACTGAAATAATGGAATTGGAGAAAAAGGTCACAGCAAACCAGCCTTTCAGAACAGCACACAAAGTTCCAGGCTTTTTTTAAAAAAAAAGAAAAGAAAAGAAAAAGAAAAAGAAAAGAGCTAGCAGACCTCTCTCTTGACGGACTGAACAGAAATGGTCAACCTTTCTGACGGTATTGAATGCCTCTCGACTGAAACCTTTCAGAGTTTCGTTTGAAGTAGCCAGGTAAAAATTCATTTTGAAACATCATTCACAGATTATTTATTTATTTATTTATTTATTTATTTATTTATTTATTTATTTATTTATTTATTTATTTATTTATTTATTTATTTATTTATTTATTTATTTATTTATTTATTTATTTATTTATTTATTTG
>QLTV01001478.1:1100840-1114072 GCA_003457575.1 Thermophis baileyi
AAGGAAGGAAGGGATTTCTGATTGCCAGCTTCTCATGAGGATACTCAATGGTGAAACTGACAGTAAGTCAGAAGTCACTCCCATTTCTACTGCTTTTTGATGAACATTTTTGATGGTGTGTATAGGATTTTCCCTTACTGAATCTGATGACTTAGGGATTTGGGAGTTTCTTATGAAATTCTACTCAGAAAAGAAAGTGAGAGATAACTTCCTTCCCTTCCCCCTTCCCCATAAGTGACTGATGCTCAGTGGGGCAGGAAGTGAAACATTGAAAGATTGACTGAGAAACTGTCATTATATTTTGAAAATGAAGATCACATGAACGCAGCAGCCAGTAGCAAAAGTTTCCTCCTCGAAATTCATTCCTCGGGAATTGTGGGTTATGGATTTTGGACATATGCTGTAAGTAAGGGTTTTAGTCAATTTCCCATTCCAAACTGTCAGCTAAATTTTCTGGGGAAAAAACCTTACATGTAACAAAAATATCATAATGAGGGGGGGGGAGGAATCTGTGAAGATTGTTCTCAAACAATAGCAAATAATTTATTGCTGCTTTTCATACCAAGGTGTTATTCTTTTGTGCACTACACAACATGATTTTATAAATCTTTGCATTCTTTCTCATTCCTTCAGGTAAAGAGGTTTCGAAGGCCTTGATTTTTGACCGCTCTGTTAGTAATGCAAATTCTTAAAATAGGTACACAGCGGCCATCAAATTTGCATCATACGCTACATTGAAAAACCACATTTTTTTTTATTAAGGTAGCGATTGTAGTGAGTTTTATTTCCTAGTGTCTTCTTATATCATTTTTATCCAATGTGGATCTTAGAGCTCTTCGATTCCATGTGTCTCTTTTATCTTCTTTGTAAACTGTTCAGATTCACTTAGGTAAATCACACCGAACTCAGTCAATCAGAATAGAGCTGGAAGGGACCTTGGAGATATTCTAGTCCAGCCCCCTGCTCAAGCAGGAGACCCTATACCCATGATGGTGAACCTATGGCACGCGTGCCAGAGGTGGCACGCAGAGCCCTCTCTGTGGGCATGTGCGCTGTCGCCAGCTGCTGTTCTGGTTTCCGGCGCACGCATGCACGCTGGCCAGCTGGTCTTCACGCACGCCAGTTGGTCTTTGTGCGCCAGCTGGTCTTTGCGTGTGCCGGAGTGCCAGAACTCTGGTGCACGCACGTGCATGCATGCACGCATATGCACATGTTCCGGTTTGGGCACTCGGTACTGAAAAGGTTCGCCATCACTGTCCTATACCATTTCAGACAAGTGGTTGTCCACTCTCTTCTTAAAAACCTCCAGTGATGAAGCACTTGCAACTTCTGAAGGCAAGCTGTTCTTTAATTGTTAATTGTTCTCACTGTTAGGAAGTTTCTCCTTCATTCCAGGTTGTTTCTCTCCTTGATCAGTTTCCATCCATTATTTCCTGTCCTGCCCTCCGGTGCTTTGGAGAATAAGTTGACCCCCTCTTCTTTGTGGCAACCCCTCAAATACTGGAACACTGCTATCATGTCACCCCTAGTCCTTCTCTTCTCTAGACTGGCCATAACCAAATCCTGCAACCGTTCTTCATATGTTTAAGTCTCCAGGCCTTTAATCATCTTAGTTGCTCTTCTTTGCACTTTTTCCAAAGTCTCAACATCTTTTTTGTAATGTGGTGACCAAAAAGGTGAGATGAGCGACGTAGAAATGTGATAATAAATAAATTTAGCTAGGGCAAAGCTGTTCTAAAGCAAGGACTCTGATTGTACAGCAACTAACAGGAGTGCAGCTACTCTGTAGATATTTCCATCGACTTGGTGAGGCCAGAGACTGTCAAGGAGTGTTATGCACAGTGGTATTATGGTAGCATTATGTATAGAACTGGAGAATGCACATAAAGATGTAGGATGTAAAGATCAGTAGAGGGTTCTAAAACCCACATGCGCAGAAGCGTCCCGGGCAGGTGGGCAGAGCCTCCCGCCGCCACCACTACCATTTCTAAGAACCGGGCAGAACCGGGAGCAACCCACTGCTGGTACAGATACATAACTTGCTTAGGCCCAAAGGAGATTTAAGAACTACAAGGTTCTCTAGCTTCTTTAAGTTAATTTATTAAAACAGACAAGACGCATGAGAGGTATAGGTTCTCTCTGTGGTAACATTCACAAATTATCATTTGAAATGTGGCAAAGAGAGCCAGTGTTGTGTAGTGGTCAAGTTCCTAGGCTAGAAACTGGGAGACTATGAGTTCTAATCCCACATTAGGTGCGAAAGCAGCTGAACCATTCACTCTGTCTCAGCCTCCAGGAAGAAGACAAGGGCAAACCCGTTCTGAAATTGTTGCCAAAAAATCTGCAGGGATTTGTCCAGACAGTTGATAGAAGACTGACTTGAAAGTGTATAATCACACCAAAAAAGAAGGCAAGAGAGGGAAAGTGTTAAATATACAGCTGGGAAGCAATCTTATGTCATCTTCATTTACCTTGATGTAAAGGTAAATGGGATTAAATTGAATGTATGTGATGACATAAACTGCTGTCACAAGACTTAAGTGGTTGTGGGGGGGGAGAGAGACATAAGTCCATATGCATAGAATCCACACAGAGGTCACACAAATTGCAATTGCAGACTGTGTTGGGGGCAGTATCCCCTACAAAGGATGGAGTGGCAGTTAGTCCTTGACCTGCATGAAGGCTGTAGCTCAACCTTTGTATCTGAGAAGGCAACAATTCACCCAAAGTCACCAAGAACCATTGACAAGCTTGATTAAACCAATGTGTCATGTATCAAGTATAACATTATGCTACCGGATACCTAAACAGGAAGACTGGAAGGACAGACAAATAGATAGAAATACTTTCAGATCACAACAATAAAAATAAATTATTTTTGCTTTAGAATGCCATCCATCTACAAAACACCAATTTTGTCTGCTTAGAAGAACCTCCATCTCCCTAATGAACTTCACATCATAGGCCATATAAGTCAGTATTCAAATTGTCTAGCTATAAAGACATCATTCCCTAGGCAACTTTTCACTGGAATGACCACACCAAATCCAACTCCTTCTTGAGGATACTCATATAACATAAATCATAAAGCAATTAATTAAACATGTTAAATTACAGCTGAATTCTAACTCAGCTTTAGAAAATATGCAAGATAAAATTTGAAGGTACATTTAGGACAATCTACAATTATACCACAAGTGGCCCATGTTTTCTCTAAATATATATTCCTCCTGCTCAATAAAAGCCATCATTCTTTCTCAATAAAAACCACAATAATAACCAAATGTATAATTCTAAGTTTCTCTCTACACAATATCTCCAGACAAAGCATATATTACTGATTTTAATAATTGCATAAAGAAGGGGAACATACCTCAATATTGCTCTTTGTCGCTTCAAGCACAGCTCTTTTTAAATGGCACCATGGACTCGTTCTAACAGAGTGTTTGGACTTGCAATATCCATTGAAATGATCTCGTTCTGCAAGGGAAGAGGAGACAACGTCACATAAAACCAGCCGCAGATATGCATTAATGGGCTTTAAATGTCCTTAAATGATCAGGCTCCTTCCTTGAATAGCTGCTCTTGTTTTGATGTATTTTTGCAATGCACTTCAGATTATGTCTGTTTTAATTAATAGCATTTATGATGAGATTTGAGTACCTCATTTGTTCAGTACAGGGATTTTACTGCACTTTCAAAGAAAGTTGTATTATAAGCACAGAATTGTTGCCAAACTATCAGGAACTAGTTACCGGAGACCATTTCACATTCAGACTGGGGACAATAGAAGATACTCTAAAACAGAGAGAGGTCTTTTATGTGAGGAACATCACCAGAGGATGGGATGAGCCTTCCTGGAACGAGAGAGCTCTTTGCGTGTATCTATAGATATAAAAGTGAAAACCACTCACACATTAATCACGAAATCTCCAGAACTGTAAAGCCTACAAACTTGAAATTTGCCACGTATGTTCCTCTTGGCTTCTAGGTGCTCACTAAGAAAGGATTTATCAAAATGACCATCGCAGCATGAGTATTTCCTATATTAATATTAACAAGCTCTGATGCTAAGGAGTTCTACTCCCCCCTCCCCACCTGAAAAGAAATCTGATCCAAATGCAAAACACAAGCAGAGGAGTTTCAGTTTCGCTTTTGCTTTCACAGCAGCAAGCAGCTTTACTACAGAACAGTTGAGCTAAGCCATGCTGGTAGGATGCTGGTAGGCAGAGACAGATCCCCCCCCCCCCTATTTTCCTCCTCAGATGAATCTCTTCCTTCTACTGTAACACCAGTTAAAGGGAAAAGAGGCAAAAAATGCAGGAAAAGATTTACAGACGGTTGCTGCTGGGATTAAAGGGCTTAAGCCCATCTATTTCATTGTTGTTACACTTACAATAATGTCTTCATCTGTAACAGAAACTTACTTTACTTCTATAAAACAGAATAAAACAGAATATAAACCTCTATAAAATATATAACAGAATATAAAACCTCTATAAAATATATAACAGAATATAAACCTCTATAAAATATAACAGAATATATACCTCTATAAAACAGAATATAAAACAGAAACTTACTTTACCTCTATCACCTCTATAACTGTCTGGTTTGGTTCTGCAACCCAACAAGACAGACACAGACTTCAGAGCAGGGGTGAAATGAAATGCATCCTGGACATAAATTGTTTCAACTCCTACCCTCAAAACGATCCTATAATCTGTAACAGAAACTTACTTTACTTCTATAAAACAGAATAAAACAGAATATAAACCTCTATAAAATATATAACAGAATATAAAACCTCTATAAAATATATAACAGAATATAAACCTCTATAAAATATAACAGAATATATACCTCTATAAAACAGAATATAAAACAGAAACTTACTTTACCTCTATCACCTCTATAACTGTCTGGTTTGGTTCTGCAACCCAACAAGACAGACACAGACTTCAGAGCAGGGGTGAAATGAAATGCATCCTGGACATAAATTGTTTCAACTCCTACCCTCAAAACGATGCTATAGAGCACTGCACACCAAGACAACTAGACACAAGAACAGTTTTTCCCCGAACGCCATCACTCTGCTAAACAAATAATTCCCTCAACACTGTCAAACTATTTACTAAGTCTGCACTACTATTAATCTTCTCATCGTTCCCATCACCCATCTCCTCCCAAAAATGAATATACCTTTGTTGCTTGTATCATTACGATTTATATTGACTGTTTCCTCATGTGATCTGATTGCTTATTTGTACCCTATGTATGATTCTTGACGAATGTATCTTTTCTTTTATGTACACTGTTAGCANNTATTCTATTCTATTC
The DNA here is from genome assembly GCA_003457575.1 of Thermophis baileyi. NCBI lineage: Eukaryota > Metazoa > Chordata > Lepidosauria > Squamata > Dipsadidae > Thermophis > Thermophis baileyi. The sequence goes on from QLTV01001478.1 coordinate 1,106,181, forward strand.
TATTCTACTCTACTCTACTCTACTCTACTCTACTCTATTCTTTACTGTCTCTAACGAAATAATAGTCACTTTTTAAACTACTCATTAATTTTCAAGCTTTAAGTGTCAATTTATCAAGCCCCATCACATAGTTTCATAGCGAAGTACGGGTATTTAGCTAGTGATATTATATAGATGAGATTCTCCTTGCATAGATAGAACGTATACTATAGCTGGTGGCAGGAACTTATAAAGCAATATCATTGTGCTGTTATAAGCATTCTATGAGCTGCAATGAATATCACATAGAACAACAGGGTTGGAAGGGACCTTAAAGGTCTTCTACTCCAACCCACTGTTCAAGCAAAACACCTTATACTATTCTGGACAAATGGCTGTCCCGTCTCTTCTTGAAAACCTCCATGGATGGAGCACCCACAACTTCCAAATGTAAGCCATTCCACTGATAAATTTGTTTTTACTGTCAAGACATTTCTAGTTAGTTCTAGGTTGGATCTCTCTTTAATGATCTTTAATCTCTTTAATGATGTTTTGAAGAATACGTCAACCCCTTCTTCTCTGTGATAGCCCTCCCAACTACTGGAAGACTGCTATCATATCACCTCTAGTCCTTCTTTTTGTTAGACATACAGTAGAACCTCTGATCACGACCATAATTCGTTCCATAACTTTGGTCGCAACCCGATTTGGTCGTGACCCGAACCTAATTTTGGAAATTTGACGCTTACAAAAAAAAAAAAAAAAAAAAAAAATGGCATGGAAGGGGAAATTGGCTGCGGAAAAAAATGTGAATTTTTTTGGTCAGTACCCAATTTGGTCGTGGTCCGAAGCGTTCATGACCAGACATAGATGCAGATAGGGATAAAGATCCAAGAGAGGAATATGGGAGGCAAGTTAAAAAAATGAACAATTAAAGCTTTAAAACGGATAAGCGATGACGGATAGAAAGGATTTGTTTTTAAATATAATGGTGGCATGATTAAGAGTTAGAATAGGGATAGAAATAAGAGAGAGGGGGAATATTAGTATACACATTTTTATACAATAAGACAAAAGTAATAATAAGAGGAAAGATTAGAAATTGAATGATGGTATTATTATATATGTTTAAACAATATTGTGATTGGCATTGGAATAACGTATTGAAACATTGAATAATTAAATAATGAAAGTCTATAATTTAATACAAATATGTGTATTAACACTAGAACTACATAAGCTTGAGGAATGTAACAAATATGATTAATAGCACTATTTGTATTTGTACTAAAATGTTTGATACCCAGGTGCCACACTGTTCACGCATTTACAGTATATGGATATATTGTAAAATAAAATAAAAAACTTGGGGGGGGGGGAAGAAGTGTTCGTGACCAGAGGTTCTACCGTACTTAGTTTGCTCATTCATTGTTCATCTTATGGTTTAGCCTCAGCGGTGGGTTGCTCCTGGTTCACCTCGGTTCTAAGAACCGGTAGTGCCAGCGGCGGGAGGCTTCGCCCACCCGCCCCGGATGCTTCTGCACATGCGCAGAAGTGTCACAAGCGCGCGCACAAACCGGAAGTAAAGGGTTTTAGAACCCACTACTGTTTAGCCTCCAGACACCTTATCATCTTTGTTGCTCTTCTCTGCACTCTTTCGAGGGTCTCAGTATCTTTTTTTGTTGTTGCGGTGACCAGAACTGGATGCAGTATTCCAAGTGTGGTTTCACTTGGAATACCCACTGCCCAAGGCAACACAAACACACACAAAGAAAATAGAAGGGGAAAATCCTATTCATTTCCAAACCCCCCAAAATGGCTCATTGATTTTAAAACTGTGACAATAAATAGAAAAAATAATGAACTCTATTTGATAGCACAGGAGCAGTTAGGAATGAATAAAACAATATTCTTTGTACTGTACTTTTACTGTATTAATACTGTTAGAATGCATTTCAGGCCCATATAACAATTTATCATGTATATACACAAAAGCAATTTCTTTTTAGTTGCTTCAGAAGCAGCTGTCTAATACAAAGTTACCTGTGGGAATTATATTGAAATATGAACATTTATTTTTGGATTAGAACAAATACTATCCAGAAATAAGCAAGCCCTGGCTCCACTTCAAAAATACTTTCCTTGGATTTTGCAAACTGAGCTATTTTCCAAAAGAGAGGGGAAATTACTCCCAGAGTCCTTCGGGAGTTGGGCGGCATATAAATTTTATAAAATAAAAATAAAATAAATTCTAATTTGACCAGGAGTTGACCAATCCCCAAATCTCAGAAAGGGTCATTTTATTCTTCTTTTGAAAGGAAGGCCTCATATTGAAAAAAATGGAAGGAGGCAAAATGCAAGGGGCATTTAGGAGTCTAGTGATGGAATGGATACCTTGGTTAATTTCACTTTCTCCAACTATTTTGATTCTCATCTCAAGAAATGACATTTGGCAAATCCCTTCGTTCTTTGATTTCCTGAACACAGGTTTTAAAGTACAAATTTTACTTTACCTTAAATTCTACTTTATCCCAATGTAAGCTTGAAAAAAATAGCCCACCCATGTATGCCTACAAATTTTAATAGTCCATCTTCTTTTCAACTGCTTCTCAAGCCTTTGATTTATGGTCTGGGGCAGGGGTGGGCTCCTCCCGGTACGGACCGGTTCTCCCAAACCGGTAGCGGCCTGCTGGTGATGTCACGATGTCACCGAACCGGATCGGTCGGTGCCGGTCCGTGGGGGCCGCCATCTTTTTTTTTTTTGAATCTTTTTTTATTTTCTTTTGAATTTTTTTTGAATTTTTTTTATTTTTTATTTCCCTTCTGAGCATGCGCAGAAGCCGACTTCCGGCACTGTGCATGCAGTCGCCATCTTTTTTCCGGCTTTTTTTTTCCGGCTTTTTTTTTACTGCGCACGCGGCGCGGGAGGGAGCGAACCGGCAGTGAGGTAAGTTGGAACCCACCCCTGGTCTGGGGAAAGATAACTGCTGTTAGACCAGAGACTGCAATTCCCAAACTGTATACAATGGTGCCCAAGGGTGCCACAGATAACTTACTAATAATTCCATTTATTAAATAGCATATTAACCAACACTGGCCTTGTGAATACTTTGCAACATCCCGGGGCATCACAATTTGGGATGTGCCCCACTTGATTGTTGTAGTCTGCTGCTGCAAAGCCCAGTGGAAGGGAGAATGTGTGGAACGATATCTGTTTATATAATTTTAAATTATAATAAAATTTAAAATATTAATGTAATTAACATTATTATATTTGGGATGCCATCGGGTCAGTGTTTTCTCTGCACGATTTCAGAATAGGTATAGATATTGTAGCAGGGAACTATACTTAAGCATATATGGCTGTTCTCTGCTTTCTCTTCTAAAATAACCCACCTTTGCCTTTGTCAACCAATTTTTAACAGGGTTAATTATTCTTGCCTCCTAATATTTTTAACTGGGGAAAGATAACTGCTGTTAGACCAGAGACTGCAATTCCCAAACTGTATACAATGGTGCCCAAGGGTGCCACAGATAACTTACTAATAATTCCATTTATTAAATAGCATATTAACCAACACTGGCCTTGTGAATACTTTGCAACATCCCGGGGCATCACAATTTGGGATGTGCCCCACTTGATTGTTGTAGTCTGCTGCTGCAAAGCCCAGTGGAAGGGAGAATGTGTGGAACGATATCTGTTTATATAATTTTAAATTATAATAAAATTTAAAATATTAATGTAATTAACATTATTATATTTGGGATGCCATCGGGTCAGTGTTTTCTCTGCACGATTTCAGAATAGGTATAGATATTGTAGCAGGGAACTATACTTAAGCATATATGGCTGTTCTCTGCTTTCTCTTCTAAAATAACCCACCTTTGCCTTTGTCAACCAATTTTTAACAGGGTTAATTATTCTTGCCTCCTAATATTTTTAATTTTTAACTCAAAATCTTAACTCTAATATTTTAGTTTTCATATACTGTTTTATATTTTGGTGTTTTATATTTTGATGTTTTATTGAAGAGTTCCTCTTTGAGGGAGATGGGTGGTTTCAAAACACGAAATATAAGTAAATAAGTAAAATAATTCCCCTCAATTTGCCCCTTATGAAAGACATAGTGAATTCTAAATTGTAATCTCTAAGATTATCTTGTAAGGGATCTTCTGACTGAGAGGACATCTTTCTTTGATATTGTTACAAGCTGTCTTGTCTTTGTAGCCCTCTCTAAATAAGGAAATCAGCTTTCACAATATATTGTGTTCTTTATGTTCAAATCATCACTGATTTGAAACTGATCTTTTAAAAGTAAGCTTCTCTTGGTTACCTTGGAAAGAAGCCAAATTTATATTGCTTGCAACATGATTTGGGGAAGTACAATAATGAAATTCATATTATGAAGCTTTTTATATGTTATGGTCAAAATGTAGACAAGGTTTAACAGCGAGGTTGCAGGGGAAAAAAAGACTCAAAAGTTTATGGTCCTAAATAGAGCTAGGGAATTCTGTCTTTTGTAGCATGAAATAAAGTTTGCATTTGAAACCAAAAATGTCATCTATTGAGGCTTAGCATTTAAATCTTGACAGGCACACCTGTGACATTTAGATAAATATAAAAGATTGAAGAGAGGCAATACAGACATGGCTTTCTTAGCCTTCCAGTATTAAACACAAAGTCAGTCCTCTAGAAAAGAAACAAAACATTCCACTGGAAACAAAATCTGTAAACCCACTAACATTTACAGAATAGAACAAACAGAAATAATTTCCCATTGTTCCCCCTGTCACCTAAGGCGTTGCTTTGATTGTGTTTTGTTGTGTTAAAATAAAAAATAAAAAAACAATCCAGGCATCTTCATGCAACTAAGTTTTCACACATTTGTAAACAAGGGTGCAATGGTAATCAAAGGCTGCTATCCCCAACAAGGTAATCGGTGATTTAAATACAATGGGATTCAACTTTTGAGTACATTTATTTGGGATGTGAGCAAGAGCAAAATTGTGATAATGGGCAACACTGCAATCATGTATCCAGTTGGGAGTCAATCATCATTTAAACATAAAAATTTAAATTAGGTTAAGCTTATATAATTTGGCTTGTCATAGTTCTATTACCCAATTATTTAAACAAGAGTAGTAATGCCAATAATTTAAATCTAGATTACAAGTAATTATCTTTTTCTGGTCAATTTTTCTAATCTGTTTTTTTGAAATCCTGATTTGTCACTTGCTAAACAAGACATTGGTGGTTTACCTGTGTTATGGGTCTCATTTCAATGTAGCTTGCAAAGCCAAATGTTGTGACAGTTTAACAGCCATAACAAAGCATTTCTCTAGTGCAAATAACCACAAAGGGATATAAAATTTCATAGTGTAATCCATCCTAGGTTTGTATGTTTATTTTTGTATGGAAGTGACATTGCCATAGAATCTCTCTCAATAGGTACAGAAACTCAGTGCAAAAATACCTCGGCCAAATTAGAAAATATGGCAATCAATCACTAACTTTATATTCATCACAGGAAAAGAATTCTGATTTATCTCAGCACATTTCTTGCCTCATAAACATGAGCCATTATAGGATAGTTCTGTCTTTTTATCCAGTCTTTTTGCTTCCCCAATTTCACCTCAAGGGCAAAATTTGGAAAATGAAATTTCCCTACTAATTTCAGGTGGACTGAAGGAATAGACTTAGTTATGGTGAAAATGAAAGAGAAAAGGAGGAAATGTAGACCAAAAAAATTATTAACAACTTAAAAATGTCCTGTAACTTAATAATGAGTAAACAGCAATTATTCAGAAATATATTGCATTCTATTTTCACTGAACATTTACAAACTAGAGTCAAGATTTATGAAGTATACATGAACCAAAACAGTTCTCTCTCTCTAAATCTGACCTGTTTTGAAAATCTCCACAGCAGCTCACAAAATTGCTTGTATTAAACAAGCAAATTATGTTATAGCAGAGCTAGGCATTTATACTTCTTATGTACAGAAATCAATGTAAATCAATGACATAATGGTTAAGTGGTTAATAGTGGTTAAGGTATCAGGTTAGAAAGCGGGAGTCTGTGCGTTCCAGTCCCACTTTGGGCATGAAAGCCAGCTGGATAACCTTGGGCCAGTTATTCTCTCAGCCCAACCCACCTCACAGGGTTGTTGTGGTGGGGAAACAGGCGGAGGGATGAGGATTTGATTGTGTTTTGTTGTGTTAAAAAAAAAATCCAGGCATCTTCATGCAACTAAGTTTTCACACATTTGTAAACAAGGGTGCAATGGTAATCAAAGGCTGCTATCCCCAACAAGGTAATCGGTGATTTAAATACAATGGGATTCAACTTTTGAGTACATTTATTTGGGATGTGAGCAAGAGCAAAGGAGTTCACCACCTTGAATTATTTATAAAAACAATAAAGACTGGGTAAAACAATCGAAAGAAAAATAAATATTTCTTGACTGTAGTGAAGCAGGGGGAAAAAATAACTTTAGTAAACTAAATAGCTAAACTAAATCCTGAAACTTTTGCTTTCCCAGGTTATAAAAAAATCCAAGCCAAAAAAAAAAAAAAAAAAAAAACTGAAAAAAAAAAAGAAAAACAAAAAAAAAAAAAAAAAAAACCCTCCAAAAGCTGGGTTGATCCTAATTACCAAAAAAATCAGCCTATGCGTGTTTTATGGAATGATGTACAATAAAAAAAAATGTGGCTATGTAGATACTGCAAAAAGTCCACAGGTGAAGAAAAATGTATACTGATCAAGATGTATCAGCAAGTATTGTGAGCCCAAATGGCAAAAGAAAGCTCGGGACCATATTAGTTGAAAACATTCAGAAGTGGCTATCATCCTGCAGTGGATAGACAAGGGCTAAAACGATAATGATGATGATCAAGATGTATATTTGAATAAATATAATTAAATACAATTAAATTAAATACAATTATTTGCCTTCATTCATGAAATACAATTAAATTTTAGATGCATCTGTCTTCTTCCCTTTCTTTCCCATTCCTTGTATCTGTATTTAATAAGCCTGCATTTCTTATACTTCCATTCTGTGCTACTAACAAATGCAATATGCTATCATAACATTTGGATCCTGTTCTCCAGTGTTCAAAAATTCCAAGCCAGCAAGCACCAACCCAACAGTTGTACAGCCAGTTAAACCAAGCTATTTCATTTGGCTTAACTAGGAACTCCCAAACCTGCAATGCAAGCAGATATGATTTAATGGTCTAAAACCTCCAAAGTGGATCATAATGCAAAACGGATTAATTGTCAGCTGGCATTCGAGACAACATGCACCAGATGCTTTCAGTTACATTTGTGGTATTCCTCTTTTAATACCAAGACTTTAATGCACTGCAAGGCCCATAATTCTGCTTTCTTTCTTGCTGAAACAGATTTAGGAGCATCGACTAATATCAGTTTTGACAGCCAAAACCCAACACAAGCTTCACAAAACCGAGGGCGGCTAAATTCTCCAAAATTATAAATTGCAATTGTCCATGCATTCATAATGCATGTACTGTATACACAAGTCCAAAGTAACTTAGAACTGGAATTCTAGAGTCCTTCAAAAATGAAGCAAAGACATGAAAACCAAATGATTTCTAATATCCCAGCTGAAAGGATATCCAAATAAGGAGCTAGATCAAAACAAGGGGGGGAATTTTTGTCTAGTGTTATCTATAAGAGTTCTCTTATACTTTAAAATAATTTATTTCAAAAGAGAAGATAATTTTACTTTAATTCTTAGGAGGATCTGCACAACTTCATAGTAATTTTATTAAACATTACAATTAAAAAGATAAAAATGAATTCAAAGTAAAAAAGTAAAAGAATAAAAAATAGAAAGAAAAGAAAAAATAGAAAAAATAATATAGTAAAAAAGGAAATGAATAATCCT
>QLTV01001478.1:1151519-1165338 GCA_003457575.1 Thermophis baileyi
ATACATTTATTGCTTTGTTTATGTATGTATGTATGTATGTATGTATGTATGTATGTATGTATGTATGTGTGTATATGTGTATATATGTATATATGATGTATATATGTATATATGTATGTATGTATGTATGTATGTATGTGTATGTATGTATGTATGTATGTATGTATGTATGTATGTATGTATGTATGTATGTATGTATACCTGGCTTGCTATTTCTATATAGTTGGACGTTATTCTGCTTTGGTTAAAATGCTAGCATTTTTTTTTTTTTGAAACTTTGTTCTTCACCCTTTTATTGTTCTTATTCACTTTGATGAGAATGAAATGGCTTTCTATTTTTGTCTTTCTTTACAGAGCTAAGTAAATTTCAGGGAAATTTATTATTCTCATGAGTAAACTAGGAAAACATTTTCCCCCTTGGGATTCATTTAAACCAGAGACCAGAACATTATAGCACTGAAGCATAAATTGATGTATTCAACCGAGGTTTGAACAAATACTGGAAGCCAACGGGCAAAGCCTGAAAGGGGGTTACAAGCCCTGTATATTAATATGTATAATCAACCCTTTCCTTTGATTGGCCACATTAAAATTTCAGTTAATCAACATCATGTTGAGTACATGAAGGGAAAAAGGTGAATACGGGAGCCAGCTTGGTGTAGTTAAGGTGTTGGCCTAGGAACCAGGAAACAATGAGTTCTAATCCTGCCTTAGGCATGAAAGCTGGCTGAGTATATTTGGGCCAATCACAAGGAGACTGTGAGTTCTAGTCCCTCCTTATGCACAAGACAAATTCCTTGTGTGTCCAATCACACTTGGCCAATAAAAAATTCTATTCTATTCTATTCTATTCTATTCTATTCTATTCTATACTATTCTATTCTATTCTATTCTATTCTATTCTATTCTATTCTATTCTATTCTATTCTATTCTATTCTATTCTATTCTATTCTATTCTTAGGCACCAAAGGTGGCTGGATGTCTTTGAGTCAATGACCAGGAGACTGTGAGTTCTAGTCCCAATTTAAGCACCAAGGCTGGCTGGGTGATTTTGTGTCATTCGCTCTCCCTCAGTTCAACTCACTCTACAGTTGTTGTGGAGAAAATAGGAGGAAGAAGTATTATATATGTTTGCTGCTGCTGTGGCGCAGTGGTTAGAATGCAGTACTGCAGGCTACTTCTGCTAACTGCTGGCTGCCTGCAATTTAGCAGTTCGAATCTCACCAGGCTCAAGGTTGACTCAGCCTTCCATCCTTCCAAGGTGGGTAAACCCAGATCGTTGGGAGCAATATGCTGATTCTGTAAACCGCTTAGAGAGGGCCGTAAAGCACTGTGAAGTGGCATATAAGACTAAGGGCTATTGCTATTGCTGCCTTGAGTTACTTATAAAGTAATAAATGTGGGATAAATATAAAACAAAATAAAGTTTGGCACCATCCATTTCTGTCCTCATTCCTCTCCAGTTCTGGTAATGTACAATAGTGAAAAAATGAGAAAAGGTTGCTGGAAATAATATTGAATCCTGAATCTTATAAACCATTCCCTGGATTTGCATTAAAAAAATGGAACATATTTCTAAGGACATAAGAACTCATGCTCAGCATGTGATTTGTTCTCTTCCAGGCACATTGAAAGACATTTCTTAGGAAGCAAAGTTCAAAACCATCTAGGAAAACATGCTACAGCAGGGGTGTCAAACTCAAGGCCCGCAGCCAGACCCGGCCCACGGGGTGCTTAGATCCGGCCCACGGGCTGCTTAGATCTGGTCCACGGGGCCGCTCTGGAAACAGTGAAGGACCGGTCCATGGTGCCTCAGCCAGTGAAAACAGAGCTCGTGAGCTCCGTTTTCGCTGGCAGAGGGTTGCAGGAGGCCATCCCATCTGTTGTGACCCAGCGTGGCAAACCCCCCAGGAAATGACACACACACACACACACTGTTCCAAAACCAAGAAGGCTTTACCACTAATAAATGCTTAGCAACAAAATGATCACAGGGTTTATACCAAAGTTCTTGTTGCAAATCACAGAACACTTTGGCCGGGATTCCAATACAAACAAACACAAACAGTTCAGTAAGTTTTTAAATTCCTCACTTGCTGGAATTGGCCGAGAGCCCGGACTGGAGTTAGTCCAACTGATATCACCAAAGTTCAAACAGCAGCCAGGTAAAATACGTGCGTTGTTTCCAGCAAGAGTTTCCGTTGTGATTCAACCTTATATAATCTTAGGGCGTGGCCCCTCTGCCTGCAGGTTTACATGTGAGGAGACCTCCTTCTACAGAGCCACTCTTGCCGGCTAGCTGCCCTGCGTGCCCTAGCATCAATCAGAGGCTCCTCCTCTTCACTGGAGTCACTTAACTCCTGCTGGGGAGGTGCAGAAGGCCTGATTGAGTATCGTCCTCTGGCCCTGCGTCCTCCTCGGTCTCGGACTCAGGTGCCGGAGATACAGACTGCTCTTGCCACCCCATGGTCGGTTCTTGGTCTTTCAGATCCATGAGCAGCTGCGCGGGACTTGGGCAAGCCACAACACCATCCAAAAACAGAGCTTGGGAACCCGTTTTGACAGAGCACTCGGGCCATAGGCACCCCCAACATGAGTAACATCAAGCTGGCCACGCCCACCTCGGCCCCCTGAGGTCAAACACAATCCTGATGCGGCCCTCAATGAAATCAAGTTTGACACCCCTGTGCTAGAGTATTAACTTCTACAGAGAATGTTCTAGGAATGCAAGGTCAGCATTGCTCTATGGTTTTGCTGAAACTGTAAGAGCTTCTTCATTGCCAAAGGAGAATTCTTTTAAATTTATCCCCATGTTCATTTCTCTTTTTTATTTTCTTCCGTATTCAGAAATAGATTGAAAGCTCTCAAGTGGTTGTCTGTTCAAGGCAATAGGTAGCAAATATTTTAAATGTCTTTAGTTGAAAACACTAAATGAAAGTCAGAGTTACTGTTAAAAACTGTTTTTGTTCTAGATGGAACAGCAGTTATCGTGTCTCAAGAAAGCTCTGAATGTTGCTGATCTGGTACAAACTACTGAACTATCCCACAGCAGCGCTGCACATTGCTCTCCTCCAGCTGTTACTAAGCAAAGGATATAATCTAGCCAAGGTACCTTTATTTTTATAAATATGTATAATTTTAGTAGAATTTTACTAGAATTGACTTAATCTCTAGGGCACCAGAGGGCAGGACAAGAAGTAATAGGTGAAAGCTTGTGAAAAAGAGATCTAACCTAGAAATAAGGAGAAATTTTCTGACAGTCAGAACAATTAATCAGTGGAATGGCTTGCCTCCCGGAACTGTGAGTGCTCCATCACTTGGACAGCCATTTGATTGGTGGTATAAGACTCCTGCTTTGGACCAGAAGACCTCCGAGGTCCCTTCCAGTCCTATGATTCTAGAATGAATGATGCTAAACAAGAATGCATTGTTAGAAAAAATATCAAATATGATGCTTTTTCCTTCTCCTAAGCTCTAACAAAAACAACTATATTGTTTCCTTTGGCAATAAATAAAGTAGGATGCGACTCTTGCCAGAAACCAAAGATTTATCACAAGTTATCCATGCTAAATTTCTAGAGGAGACTGAGTGGTGTGCCGGTCAAGAAAGTTCAGAAAAGACAAGCAGACAGAATTGGAGATATTTTTAATTTCTGCTCAAAATGTCTCGTGTCACAGGTTTGGTATGTCAAAAGACTAAGTTTCTACTGCTTCCTTCTATGATGCATGATTTGTGACTAATGTTTTCAATCTGCCTTTAGGAAGCTACAGAGGTTTGTTTCTGTTATTGATTTTGGAGACTACTCTTTGCTCAGCGGGTGACTTTTAATTCTGTGGGAGATCATTCTGAGTCTTGTCGCTATAGTAGAAGCTGCCATAAAGAGGCATAGTAACAAAGAGCATCCCAAACTATCTACCCTTCAAGCAACTGATTTAGGACTAAAGTAAAAGGCTCTGCAATCTGTCACACAGAACAATGCTTATACTGCCAACACAGAGATGACATAATTACCGAAAGCTAACCCACCCTGTGCAGACAAAGAATAAATCACATTGGCTATTAAGGGCCCAAGTACATTTTATGGGCATATTCACAAAAACTAGTTGCTCATTGTATTTGCAGGTCTACATAACCTTAGTCATATTATTTCTTACAAACTATTCCAACAACCAGCCCCTCTCAAGAAAGTTGTACTGGATAGATTGATTCTTGGTAATTTTTGAGTTTGGTAATTAAATCAAATGTTGCATTTCTCCTTTATAACTCTTGGTTTCTTTTGTTCGAAGATGACGTATTGCAAAAGCTTTCAAAATTCACTTGACACCCTACTTTTGAGTACAATTTCATTGCTTTTGTCTCAGCTGGTTGTTTGGGAAATGGGTCATATGAGCCAATGGAGCAACAAAATCAATTTTACAATATCTTCATAAATAATTGAGATGAGAAGATAGAAGGGAAACTCATCAAATATGCAGCTGGCACCAAGCTGGGAAGAATAGCCAACACTTTAGACGATAGACTCAAGATTCCAAGAAGGATGTTGACAGACGTGAACACTGGGCCCTATCCAACAAAATGCAATTCAGTGGTGAGAGAAGTTAGGTGGTTAGAGTGCAGTGCTGCAGGCTACTTCTGCTGACTGACTGCTGGCTGCCAGCAGTTCGGCAGATCGAATCTCACCGGCTCAAGGTTGACTCAGCCTTCCGAGGTGGGTAAAATGAGGACCCAGATTGTTGGGGGCAATATGCTAACTCTGTAAACCGCTTAGAGAGGGCTGTAAAGCACTGTAAAGCGGTATATAAGTCTAAGTGCTATTGCTAGTGCTATTAGGAGCTCTGGTGGTGCAGTGGTTAGAGTGCAGTACTGCAGGCTACTTCTGCTGACTGACAGCTGCCTGCAATTTGGCAGTTCAAATCGCACCAGGCTCAAGGTTGACTCAGCCTTCCATCCTTCCGAGGTGGGTAAAATGAGGACCCAAATTGTTGGGGGCAATATGCTGACTCGGTAAACTTCTTAGAGAGGGCTGTAAAGCACTATGAAGCGGTATATAAGTCTAAGTGCTATTGCTATTGCTATTTTACACTTAGGCAAGAAAAACCAAATGCACAGGTATAGAATAGGTGGTAACTTGCTCAATAGCAGTAGCTATGAAAGGGATCTAGGAGTCCTAGTGGACAACCACTTACTGTATTTTTCGGACTATAAGACACACCGGTGTATAAGACGCACCAAGATTTCAAAGAGGTAAGTAAGAAAAAAAAGTTTTTGTCCTTCCCGGCCCCCAGGAGCACTCTGCAGGACTCCCAAACCCTCTGCATGCCCCATTTTTTGCAAAAATGGGCCTGTTTTTCACCTGTTTTTGCGAAAAACAGGGCGCGCAGAGGGTTTGGGAAGTCTGCAGAGTGCTCCTAGGGGCTGGGGGAAGGCAAAAACACCATTTTTGCAAAAAATGGCCTGTTTTTTGCCCATTTTTCACAAAAACGGGGGAGTTTTTGCCTCCCCCAGCCCCCAGGAGCACTCTGCAGGCCTCCCAAACACTCTGCGTGCCCTGTTTTTGTGAAAAACAGGCCCATTTTTTTGCAAAAATGGGACGCGGGGCCGGGGCTTCGGGAGGCCAAAAATGGCTGTATTTGCTGTATAAGACGCACCAACATTTCCACCCTCTTTTAGGGGGAAAAAAGGTGCGTCTTATACGCCTAAAAATATGGTAAATATGAGCCAGCAGTGTGCTGTAGCTGCCAAAAAAGCCAATGCAATCCTGAGTTGCATCAGCAGAGAGACAGTGTCAAGATCACTTGAGGTGTTAGTGCTGCTTAATGCTGCACTTGGTGAGACCACACTTGGAATACTGCACCCAGTTTTGGTCACCACGATACAATAAAAAGATGTTGAGACCAGGGGTGGGTTCCAACTTACCTCGCTGCCGGTTCGCTCCCTCCCGTGCCATGTGGGCGCGCCTCGTGGGCGTGTGTGCACTTCGCGCGTGCGCGCATGCGCAGTAACAAAAAATCCGAAAACAAACAAACAAACAAACAAAGCTGAAAAACAGATGGCAACCACATGCACAGTGCCGGAAGTTGGCTTCTGTGCATGCTCAGAAGGAAAAAAAAATAAAATAAAAAAATTCAAAATAAATAAATAAATAAAAATTCAAAAAAATTCAAAAAATAGATGGCAGCCCCCATGGACCGGCACCGACCGATCTGGTTCGGTGATGTCATCGTGACATTACCAGCGGGCCGCTACTGGTTCGGGAGAACCGGTCCAAACAGGGAGGAACCCACCCCTGGTTGAGACCCTAGAAAAAGTGCAGAGAAGACAAAATTGATATTTTGTCAATAAAACCATATTAGCCGGAATCAAATACAAAACTTGAAATATAAATATGAATATGAACCACCACCCATGGTTTACAAACTACAATAGCCTGTCAAAATGAAGAAAACAGATTATTGTCTGCATTTCCCAGCCAGCAGATAAATCTTGGCTCCAGATGCTTAATCCCTTATTCAGGGATAGGCTTATATGACAGACAGATCTCTCAATTTAGCAAGATTAGCTTGTTTAGTGCAAACCAGAATACAACTCTATGCACAGATGATTTGGCCTCTGCAATGTATCTCCAAGCCTTCCATAACTCATACAGCATTGTGCTCCAAAGTTTCCTCTCCAGCCTTTTTCATCGTTCCCTTCTGAGTTAAGAGATACTTTGCAGTTTGCACAGTGGGATTGTACCCTATCTTGGGAATCACTTAGGAATCATCAAAGGAAAATGAATAGATTCCTCTACATGTCCTATTGATATGGTTGTAAGACTAATCAATTAACAAACTATCTCTAAATGTCCAAATCATATAAATATTACCTGTGTTGATTTATTCATCAAGCAAGCTTACCCCCCCCCAGAGGAGGAAGTGGGGCGAGCTGAACCAACTGAGAGAAAAGAGGGAAAAGTTTGAGTGCATTAAAGCGGCCTCCGAATTGGTGCCAAACGCGCAGACCATCCCCAAAGAATACTGGGACTTAGCAGAGGTGTTCAGCGAGAAAGAGTGTGACGTCCTCCCCCCCCCATCTCCCCATGGACTGTGCAATTGAGATCTTGCCTGGGGCGAAACTCCCCAAGCCCAAAATGTACTCGATGCAACTTATGCTGTTGCAAACATTATCACTTCTCAACTTACCAAAGAACCAGGGGAGAGGGAAGGGTGAGATGAAATGCAGGCTCCAGACTTTAAGAAGACGAGCTGTGAGAGCCAAGGACATGCCGGCAAATGCTTGCCAAGACCAGAGACTTTTTCTCATAATAATACAATGACATTCAATTGGACAATGTGACCTGCACTAATAGGGGGGGAGGGAGAAATCTATACTGTCATTATGTGGGTTTGTGCAAGAATTAGGTAGAGCTGGTTTTGCCTTCATCAGTGCCAAAATGATGTACTCAATAAAGTTTTGCATCCAGAGATTGGGAGGTCTCGAATGTGCTTCCTTTGGTTGGGTTTGTCAGTCGGAATATTGATATTAGATTTATATACTGACCCATAGAGCTTTGCAGCACTCTCTGAGTGGTTTAAAATGTCAGCATATTGCTCCCAACGATCTGTGTCCTCATTTTACCAATCTCGGAAGGATGGAAGGCTGAAGCAACTTTGAGCCTGGTCAGGATCGAACTCCAGGCTGTGGGCAGAGTTAGCCTGCAATTCTGCATTCTAACCCCTGCGCCAGTGGTGAAATCTAAAAATTTTCCCTACCAGTTCTGTGGGCATGGTTTGGTGGTCATGTGACTGGGTGGGCGTGACCAACTTGTGTGCAGGAGCGAAGCGGCCCTGTACCTGCCCTCGCTTCCTGCCGCTTCGGGCTGGAGCTTGCGTCCTCTGCACTCGGCCGAAGAGCTGCGGGGGGGGGGGATGACACGGCAAGGTGATGGCAGGAGAGAAGCTGCGTACTTTTGCGTCCTGTTAAAACCCACCTTAAGCGAGAGAGAAGCCTGTTGCTGTGGAGGCACAGTGATCGCTCAGCCAGGGTGGCCTCAGCGGGGGCTGCATTGGCCTCTCCACTCACGCCATGTCCCACTCCGGCCGACCGCACGACTACAAGTGCGGCGACCTGGTCTTCGGCAAGATGAAGGGCTACCCGCACTGGCCCACCTGGGTAAGCGCCACCGCCCAGGCTGAAGGGAAAGCGCCGCGGGCTCCGCTGTGGTGCGGCCGGGCCTGGCCATGTCCCCGTGCAGGGGGCTGCCGGCCGTTTCCGCGCCTCTCGCTCCGCTTCTTCGCTGGTGGGAAGTGGCAGCGCAGCCGAGCCTCCTTCCCCCAGAGCGCCGAACTCCGCGGGTCGAGTTCCCAGAGTGGCGGCAGTGGTCAAAGAGAGCAGGCAGGTGGCCGGGTGGGAAGCCAGTGGGCTGCTTCGGAGCCCCAAGTGCCGCGGAGCCGGCATGGGAGGCACGCGGGCCCGGGTGGAAGGCGGCCTTTTCTGCAGCATCCCCCTCCCCTCTTTGGATTGCCCTGCAGGGGGGGCTCTGCCTTTGCAGAAACGGGGCAGGGCGGGGCAAGCGAGTGGCAACCGTGGGACCGGTTCGGGGGCATGGCCAGCCAGCTGTCGCTACCGGTTCAGCGAACCAGGCCACATGTCCACTAACAGTTCTCCTGAACCGGTCCGAACCAGTAGCATTTCACCCCTGCCCTGCGCCACCGGGGCTCCTGGTGTATGATATACTTGCAAACTTTTTTATTTCCAAGAATACAATTAAAAACCTGTGGGGGAGGAAGTGGGGCATAGAACTAACCTTAAAACCAATATCTGAACCAATTTACCAACTTACTTGGAAAAATGAAGTAGATTTTTAAAAATAGGTTAGTTAGTACAGGTTTCTGGTTGTGCTAGGAACTCGCCCAAAGCTTGTTGAGAAGAAATAGCAAGGAAGTGTTTTGCATTTTGTATATATACCAGCTATTAAAATCAATAGGATGTAGCTTGAGAGAGATTCAGATCCCTTATTGATGGAAGACAAGAGACAAAAGCTAGGTGGCTTTGATATTAACAAAGTTATAAATGTAAGTTTAGCTTCACAAAAAATACACTTCTAAAAGTATTCATGAAGACACACACAAACATATTATATATATTCACACACACACACACACACACACACACACACACCTTCTTTAGTTCCTCTTTTACCGAGGGACACACACACATATATAATGTAATATATAATATTATATATACTATATTATATATACTGTACATATGTATATGTGGAAACACTTGTGCACAGACACAACATTTATTTGGAACCCACAACTGCTTCAGAGGAATGCAAGGTCCAAAAGACAGGATTTTGTTCCAAGCTGCATAGTTTAATCATATTCTTATTTTACCTTTTCAGTTAAGTTTTTATCCCAAAGCAGCAGGCTGTTACACGGCACAATACATTTAAAAAAAAAAATGAACAGGACACTGGGAAGTTCTCATTTCTACGATGAGTGGTATAAAGTTGGCATGGTTTCTTCTCTCTTGCCTGATGGAAACGTCAAGAGACATACAGACCAGGTGTTAAGATGGTTACGTTGCTCACTGGGCCCATATGGAGTCTTTTCGATCAGCCATCCTTGGAGATGATCCTAGCTGTCCTTAGTGCAACATGCCAGTCTGACGGTGAGAAAAGCCCAGCTGTTTAGAATATTTGAGCGTAGTTAGGCTGTGCGCCAATACTTTGCAGCTGAGGGAGTAAGAAATGCTGATTTGTAACAGTTAGGCACTCTGTCAAGAATGAGTGGTAGTTCAAGGAGCTTTTGGAAGCAAATCCACAGTCATTTCAAAAGGAATATGAACAACAGCAGGTTCTAGACTTCAAGAAAATGTTTGCAACTTTTAAAAAAAGAAAAGAAAGCAAACTTTTTATCATGTACACTTTTATCTGGATTCAGAGATGGCACAGGAATCTTGGTGGCACAGGGGTTAGAATGCAGCATTGCAAGGCAAATTTTTCCCATAGCCTGGAGTTCGATCCTGATGAGGCTCAAGGTTGACTCAGCCTTCCATCCTTCCGAGGTTGGTGAAATGAGGACCCAGATTGTTGGGGGCAACATGCAAATAATGCTTACGTTGTCAACTGCCCAGAGAGTGCTGTAAAGTGCTATGGGACAGTATATAAGCCTAAATGCTAGTATTATTGTTATCTGAGTACACAAATATGGGAGTTGCTTGCATTGTTTCAACGGTGGGATCTCTTGAAATCCCATAAATGCTACCTGAGCTGAAAGCCTCTGGAGTCACCACATCATCTGTGAAGATGAGTCAAGGTGCTTACCTAAAGTGTTATTGCATACTTTCCTTCCCTAATTTGGGACCATGATCGTCATGCATGATTAATCTGCATATGAAACGAAGACACTCACCCCTATTATTATTATTTTCATGATCTTCAGCATAGAATAGGCAAAAGAAGAACCAAAGGAACACCAACAGTTTTAATCTGTTTCCCACACTAAAAATAAGGAGGGGCAGGAGAGATGCTAGAAGGCGCAAAAAGTTGTTTGGTGTAATGCTATTCCAAAATTTGTTTTGTAAATTTGAGGAGCCCTGGTGGTGCAGTGGTTAGAATGCAGCATTGTGGGCAAACTCTGCCCATAGTCTGCAGTTCGATCTTGATGGAGCTCGACGTTGACTCAGCCTTCCATCCTTCAAAGTTGGTAAAATGAGGACCCAGAAGGTTGCATATATATAGCTGACTCTGTGAACCGCATAGAGAGGGCTGTAAAGTACTATGAAGCGGCATTAAAGATTGCCTAGATCAGGGGTATCAAACTCACGATGACACGTTGTCGTCACATGACGTATCGCAACTTTTCCCCCCTTTGCTAAACCGGGGGTGGGCGTGGCCAGCGCGTGACCCATCTGGCCCGCGGGCCACGAGTTTGACACCCCTGGCCTAGATAGTGCTACAAAACACTAGGGAGCGGTATATAAGTCTCTTGCTACTGCTACATTTTTAAAAGTTTTTTTTTTTCTCACAAAAGAAATGTCTGTTTTTCTAGCTCATTTTCATGGAACTTGAGGGGTTTTTTTTTGTTTTGTTTTGGTTTTTTTTTTTTTACATTTCTCCAGATGGCATTTCTGGTTGGAATTGATAGAGACTGCTGGCTAATATCTTTCCATTATTCCAAAGTCTTCAGGGTGGCCCTCATTTCCCAATCTAAGAAAGAAAGCTAATGGAAAAGTTCCCCTTTAAATTTTTCTTTGGGATTTAAGGGCAATATAGGAAGCCATGTGAGATACAGAAGAACTGATTGTACAATAAAAGATAGAAAATCCATATACACCCTATGTACCACTTTCTTATCATCATTAGTAGCCACTCAACTCTTAATGAAAAAAGAAATCAGAGCTTGTTAAAACTGAAATCATATTCTAATTTATATAATGAGATAATGTTGGGTTTTTCTATACTCTGCAAACTTTTCCATACCCTGAGACCACTTGCTATTAAGCAACCATGTCAAATCCCTTAATAAACATATGCATACAATCTGTTAATAGTTATAGAATATTCAGGTCTCTGTAGGTCTTCTCTATTGGATGTCAGACTTCACCCAACAGGCATGCAGAGACAATTATACAAAGAACCTGGAACTGGAGATAAGTAGTTTATTGTAGAAAAGAATATGAAGTTGTTACAAAAGAATTTCACTACATGCCTTCCTTCCCCAAAAGCAAATTGTCTAGACAGTATTCACTCTTTTACTCTCTAATCCAACATTTCTCAACCTTGGCAGCTTTCAGATGGCTGGACTTCAACTCCCAGAATTCTCCAGCTAGCATGCTGGCTGGGGAGTTCTGGGAGCTGGAGACTACCCATCTGAAAGGTACCAATATAGGCAAACCCTGATCTAGCCATTTTGTTCTGCTATATGTACTCCAAGGGCCGACCACCCCACTCTTTTAATAAGAGATTCTATGTCCACCTCCACCTTTCTTATGAAATTGCGGCAGGGGTGGGTTCATCCCGGTTTGGACCGAATCGCCCGAACCGGTAGTGACCCACTGGTGACGTCCCTGAAGTGGATCGGCCGATGCCGGTCCGTGGGCACCGCCATCTTTTTTTGTGAGTTTTTTGCGAATTTTTCCTCTTCTGCTGCTTGAAAAAGGGCCCTCCAGCCCGCCCCCGGGTTTATACTGACCTTTATTCCTTCGCCCGAAGCACAGCTGATCAGCTCCTCAGCTGTGTTTCGGGCTGATTGCAGCTACTGAGCATGTGGGGAAGCAAAATTGCGCGAGGGAACGCGCGTGCGCAAAACGTCACGATGCGAACCAGTGGGGAAGGTAAGTGGAACCCACCCCTGAATTGCGGGTCCTGGTCTAATAGTTAAGGCACCAGGCTAGATATCAGGAGACCATGAGTTCTAGTCCTGATTTAGCCACAAAAGCCAGCTGAGTGACTTTGGGCTAGTCACTCAGCCCATATCACCTTCCAGGGTTGTCATTGTGGAAAATAATAGAAGGAAGGTGTGTTGGATATGTTCGCCGCCTTGAAAAAAACTAATAAAGGTGGGAAATAAATAAGTGTGTGTGTGTGTGTGTGTGTGTGTGTGTGTGTGATCTTTTTGGCTCACATTGGTGCCCTTTGAAACCACACACTCAAACCTACAACAGCCAAAGCCCAAACAGTAACATCAGTTGGTGCTTTATTTTCACGGCCAGTGCACAATATTTTGCTCCCATCCAGGTTATGGGGAGATGCCTTTCAAATGTGTTGGCTTAAAAGTCAAAGTATAACAGGAGCCATTATCCAGCCCATTTGAAGGACATCTAGTTTTTAATTAGACCAAGGTCACCAAATGAATTTCATGGTTGATTGAAGACTTATACTTACCTTGTTCTGAATCTATCTATATTCCAAAACTGCACCAGGTATATGTGGTTCATGAGGTGGTCTTCCCATCATTAGTGATAGTAGGTCCAACAAATAATTAGTGTTGAATGAGGGACAACTTTGGCAGCGTTACATTTTTCTGTCTGGTAGCAAAACTTGATTACTGATTCTTGTCAGCATTCTGTGAGCAATTTTTCAAATTGCTTCTATGCCTTGACCTTGAAAAGATCTTAACAGGGTGATTGGAAATTCATTCTAATTCCTCTTCCTCTTTATGGGTTACAGCACACTCACCTGACAGTCATCAAGTCCATTTGTCTGTGAACTGACTTAATTAAAGATTTCAAATCCCATTTGCTAGCATATATCTGAAGACAGGGAAAACATTTCATTATTACCTACATGAAATTCCTTTCCCCCCAAAGTCTCCTAAAAATAAAAGTTTAATAGCTTGTCTAAGAATCCAGAAAATACCAGAATGCAAATGGCCTGTTTTATTCAGAGCCACATCCGATCTATCTTCTATCCAGGGGTGGGTTCTAACTTACCTCGCTGCCGGTTTACTTCCTCCAGCGCCGCGTGGCTGCGCCTTGTGGGCGCGCTCATGCCAGGGGTGGGTGACTACCGGTTTGGACCGGTTCGCCCAAACCGTTAGCGACCCGCTAGTGACGTCATCCAAACCGGATCGGTGGTTGCCGGTCCGTGGGGGCCGCCATCATTTTTTTAAAAAAAAATTCGAATTTTTTTTTATTTTTTTTTTCTGAGCATCCTCAGAAGGTGACTTCCAGCACTGTGCATGCGGTCGCCATCTTTTTTTGGCTTTATTTTTTTTTTCTGAGCATGCTCAGAAGGTGACTTCCAGCACTGTGCATGCGGTCACCATCTTTTTTTGGCTTTATTTGTTTTATTTTTATTTATTTTTTAAAATTGAAGACCAAAACAG
>QLTV01001478.1:1166039-1182993 GCA_003457575.1 Thermophis baileyi
CGCACGCGCTTTGCGCGCATGCACAGTACGAAAAAAAAAAAATAAAAATTCAAAAAAAAAAAGCCAAAAACAAGATGGCGATGCATGCGCAGTGCCGGAAACTCGGCTTCTGCGCATGCGCAGAAGAAAAAAAAATCAAAAAAGAAAATCAAAAAAATTTCAAAAAAAAAGATGGCGGCGCCCACAGACTGGCACCGACCGAACCGGATCGGTGACGTCATCGTGACATCACCAGCGGGTCGCTACCGGTTCGGGTGAACCGGTCTGAACCGGGAGGAACCCACCTCTGGTTCTATCTCAGTGTTTCTCAATCTTGGCAATTTCAAGATGTATGGACTTCAACTCCCAGAATTCCCCAGCCAGCATACTTTAAGATATGTGGATTTCCATTCTCAAAATTTTCCACCAGCATGCTTTAGGATGGGTGGACTTCAAATCCCCAAATTCTATTCTGACTCAGCAATTCTACAAGTCCACGCATCTTAAAGTAGCCAAGATCTGGAAACACTATTCAGCTCAATCTTTCTCAGCCTCAGCGAAGTGTGGATGGACTTCAACTCCCAAAATTTGCCAACCATTTGAAGTCCATACACCTTAAAAGAGTTGGGAGACTCTGCTCTAGATGATTGAAGAGGGCTGCTAGGTAAGTCAAAGACTGGGATAAAAGGAAGCAGGTACCTGAGTGAAAATGGAAAGGCCGGTTTTGAATAGAGTCAAAACTGAGACTCAGAAAGGAAGCAATGGCCTATAGAAGAAGAGAGCTAGGAAACAATGAAAGAATTCTTCCCTACGAGTTCATTGTCACTGGAGATACCTTTGCCCCCTTTTCTCCTGGACTTGCTGACCTAAAGAGATTCATCTCAAAACAATAAACTTCATCTTTGCAAAATATAACTGACCTCAGGAAAAGCTATGCTTGATACATAACTGAAAATAGCAACGGCACTTCCAAGACAAAGGAATTTAAGCATTTTCTATACTGTATACACATTGTACAGCATAGCCATTAGTGACTTCATCAGGCTGCAGACTAAATTATCCATGACCATTGTGAATCAGGAGATGAGATGCAATTTGCCCAAATACCCTAGGATGTTTCTTATTCCATCATTGTAAAAGAAAGCAATAAAATAATTTAAAACACCCGGGATGCTTTCTGTGCATTAAAATTCTACATACCCTCCTAGCTCACATTTTAAAATTATGGTTGTGCAGAGCTTTCAAAGGAATAATTTGATTCTATGAAAATTCAATCAAAATGCTCCCTCTTGCATCTGAGTACTAAAAGGAGCTTCTAAGCATGTTCAGAGGGCCTTTTATTCCAGGCTGAAGTGACCAGACACATCTTTTCATGAGTCTTTTATTTTAGGCAGAATCTTGATCTTGAATCAGATCGTTATGATGGTCCAATTCTTGGTGGAAGATGCACAGTGTCATTTTTTTTGTCTCCAAATATCAATTTCCAGGCCAGTTTTTTGGTCCTAGAATTAGGAGATAAACAGGAATTGATGGCTTTTCCAGTCTTTCTGCTCAAGCCAGCCATTTTCTTATTTCCCCCTTTATCCAAAAGTTCTTTTGAGTGAAACATACATGGAGTGACCTCTTTGTTGAGCTCACATATTTTATTTCAAGATTTATAAGGCCACCCATCTCAGATAATGTGACTCCCACTCCCTCGGGTGGTAGCATACTGTACAACACAGATGCAAAATAAATCCAAAACAAAGGGGGTGAAACAAAGGAAACCATCTATGACAAACAGACAATGCATAAATACAAAATATAGAATGGCAACCAAGTATACAATGAAATAAGCACAAGGGTGACCCCCATTCAACTCCCCACTAATGTCAGGAGAAGAGTCAGGTTTTACAAGCATTTCTAAAGATTTGAAGAGTTGGGCCCTGTCCTCTATCAGGAGAAGATAATTCCAAAAAACAGCAGCAACAGCAGCAAAAAAAGCACTTCCTAGGTCCTCTAAGATGACAAGATTTAAAAGAAGGAACTTGGAGTATGTCCTCCCTGTGGGAGCATATAAGATGGATAGATGTTCTTGGGAGAAGATGGTCCCTCAGATAACCTGGTTCCTATGTCATGTATTTGCTCTCATATTTAGCCTTTTCCTTTCTTATATACAATAGTCTTTATAAAATGTTAGAAAGATAAAAAAAACAAATTAAGAAAAAAATATTAAGAATAAAATAAATTAAAACCTATCAGAAAGAAACATATGTATTTGAACCTTGATCAGAATCTTTTTTGCATCATAGTGACCAGAACTGGACACAATATTCCAAATGTAGTCTCAATAGTGCAGTACAGAGCAGTACCATCACTTCCTGTGATCTTGATGCTATCCCTCTATTGAGGCTGCCTAGAACTACGCTGGCTTTTTTGGCAGCTGCAAAACACTGGTGGCTCACAGTTAAAGAGTGATCCATTAGGACCCCTAGATCCTTCTCATGGGCACTATTGTTGAGTTAAGTACCAGCTAGTCTATACCTATACATTTTATTTCTCCCGCCTAAATGCATTGAAGCCATAGTTCAGCCTTTGTTCCTGTTTGCAAGAACTTTTGATTAAATTTTGATTAAAATTAAAATCTGTACATATTTCCCTATTATTATTATTATTTTTGGTTCTTTTTCTTACAGGAAACTTAAATGCCATGGAATTAGAAACAAAAACAAGTACTTCACTGAAAGTTTATGAGTGACTTCACTTTACATCTCTTTGTCTAAGTATACATAATTTGCTTGAGTTACTTCTTCACTTTTATGGAAATGCCATAAAATGTTATCTGCAGAACATCAATTTGAAAGATCACAAAGACCATTGTTGTCTCTTCGTTAGGGAAGAAGATAATAGTGTGTTTTTATAATAAACGCAATTGTTTATAACATTCTAGGACATTTTTTTTGTTGAAAGACGTTCAAGGGCTGCCTCTTAAAAATCAAACAATTGATAGGATTGTTATATTCAAGGTCAGAACAGCTCCTGATGAGTGCCAGAACTGGATTTCCCTGTATTTTGCAGTGCTTACAATTCTTTATGCACTAAATCTTTGCTATGATAGGATTCCAATTTTCATTTCATGGCTTGATGTAGAAAAATAAGAGCCAGGTACTTCTCAGTTTTAACCTTTCTGACAGGACAATCCAAAGATCAGATCAGCAAGCTTTGCAAAGACTACGTATGTACTATTACAAAATCAAACAGAATAGATACCTGGTGATCCAGGAGTGTCCTTAATGTTCATGCCAAGTTCTGGTAGCATATTGAAACCCAAACATCAAATTTGGGCAACATTTGGACCCATTTAAAATCATTTTTCAGAGACTTAAAAATTGAAACTGGTAGGTTCAAAGTTTGTCTCCCATTTGGCCCTTTAAAATCACATTACGCCTGCACCCCAAATGCAAACCATATCCTCATCTTTTGGCTTCACCAACTCTGAGCAAATTCTGTGGACTTGAAAACAGATGATAGTAGATTTTATGTGATTCTAAGTTCACATACAAATAGTAGAATATATTTAGCGAAAATTCCAAATACTTCAGCTTGATATCCAAAGGATAAAGAACCTAGATACCTCCATGTATTTTCTTAGAAATGCATTGTTTGAGGCACTTCAACTTATTTCTAGTTGTTATGTCTGGCATTTACCACATCTCTGCTGCTTACTTCCCTGCATTTTTTTTTCTTCAGTTCAGCTTCGCATTTTCATTTTTTCCTTCAAAGTTATATAATTACTGATACTTGTATTGCAGAGTCACACTATTTTGAGTTGGTAGCCTTACAAATCTTACAAATAATTAAGTAAATAAATGAATGTTATTAAAAAGTTACACTGTAAGCATTTCATTGCAAGATTTTATAGTGGTAAGTGTCAATATGAGAGTCAGTTTTGGGTAGTAGCCAAGGCATCAGACTAGAAACTGGGAGACCATGAGTTCTAGTCCTGCCTTACACACAAAGTGCACACAACTGGATGCCCCAAGACAGTCACTCTCTCTCTCAGTTCTAGGAAGAAGGCACTGGCAAATCATTTCTGAAATTGTGCCCAAAAAAACTACAGAGACTTGACCAGGAAGTTGCCAGGAAGCAACACTAACTATCATCTATTGCAAAGGCCTCCAATCTTTTGGGTACCATGGATCAGGGATTGTGGTTTCATGCACTACCTAGATCCTGCACATGTGCAGATGAAGCTTCACTCACAAGTTTCTAATGGGCCACGGGCCGCTAAGCAGTCTGTGGCACAGGGACCCCTGCTTTATCTATTTACCATCTCTCTCTCTCTCTCTCTCTCTCTCTCTCTCTCTCTCTCTCTCTCTGTCTGTCTGTCATTCTCTCTCTCTTTTTCTTGGCTTTCGGTTAGGACAGGTAGAGGAAAAAGGATGCTGCACTAGGAGGAGACTCTATGATGGGGGAACCAGACTTCCGGTCGGCTCCAGAATTGAACGGGGGGCTTCAGTTTAGGACTTTTGTGGCTCTGAGTGTTTAAGGTTGCCGACCCCTGATCTAATCTATCTAATCTATATCATATACCTATATATCATATATCTATATATCTATATCTATATATCTATCTATCTATATCTATCTATCTATCTATCTATCTATCTATCTATCTATCTATCTATCTATCTATCTATCTATCTCTCTATCTATCTATCTATCTCTCTCTTCTATATCATATCTCTCTTCTCTCTCTTTCTCTCCTCTATACCTATATCTTCTCTCTCTCTCTCTTCTATATCATCTATATCATATCTCTCTCTCTCTCTCTCTCTCTCTCTCTCTCTCTCTCTCTCTCTCCCTCACCCTCTCTCTCCCTCTTATCTTCATACAGTCATAATTTCAACCGTTTCCTCAAATCAGCTTGCAATAATAAGGTTATCTTTTGGCAGTAGGAGACATTTTTCCCTTGAAACCAAGGACTTCCCTTGTACAATGAAAAATTAATTTACTATTAATGAGATACAATGTTAATTTATCAAAGCAAAGCAAAAGTTTCACCAGGATATCAATATTAGTGCCAGCTGATTTTTTTTTTTAAAAAAAAAAGTTAATTTTTTTGAGACTCTACTATTCTGAATTAGTATTGATGATAAATTATTTCTCTGGGGTTATTAATCATATTCACTTGGAAATTAAAACGTCAGAAAATGATGAAGTGTTAAAGAAACAGGACCTCTTATCCTCACCTGCACATGTTGCACTGAATTACAGAATTGTACATTTTTAAAATATTCTGGCTATAATGGGAGACCAAAATGTTGCTTTATATTTTACTGTCAAATATAGAAATCTTACAGATTTTTTCCCACCACGAACATCATGCTATAAATACTGCATAATGTTTTATTAATTTTAAGCCTTCTTGAAATGCCTTAAGATTATATGGCATGGTCTGAGTGCATTTAGCTATTGAAAATAACAAAGTTGTAACATTTGTATATATCCAAGCTGGAGAACAATATTATATAACTGGTCAGGCTAAATTTATTTTGCCTATGGCCAAGAGCATTTGCAATAATTGCAACAAGGAATTATTTTTATACATGTGAGTGGTTTTTGTTTCAATATACCGAAAGCCTAGATGTTATTCAATTTCACAGATCAACTTTAAAATAAAAGCCACATTCAAGCAGAGAAGAAAAAGAAGAAAGGAGTAGGGCTTTAAGAGAGAAATAGTGAATACTGTATAACCAGGAAAAAAAAACCCAAGATAATACAGGATTAGATTTTTTTCCATTTTTCAACAACTCTTCTCATCTATAAATGGTGACAGAACACAATTACAACCGTCTTCGATAAATATGGAAACTGGTGACCAGATAGCAAATTCACATATTCTGTCATTGACCTATCTGGGTTTGTCGCATCGAGCAGTTATACTATATCATTGTGAAGTACCGTATAGGATGAGTAATAGTATCTGGCATACTGGTTTCTCTTCTGTTTAATTTACATAAGCACATTCCCTCTGCTCTTGGGAGGTTATATTTTCCTTCAGACAACATGATGTTTAGACTGTCTACAGATAAGGCATTCCTACAGTATGCCTATTATATGATATTTGTCACATAGTTTGTAGAAGAGTTTCTTATCCAAATCCCATCTCTACAGGAGGCAGAAAAACCCACCTCCTTTCTGATGGTGAATATCCAACATGTGTCCTCAGCCTTTGCTCATTCTAGATCAGGGGTCTCCAACCTTGGCAACTTTAAGACTTGTGGACTTGTGGACTTCAACTCCCAGTTCCTCAGCCAGCAAATTCTAGATAATTGACTGAAATTAAAATCCCAAATGCCCCAGCAGAGACCAACCTATCTTGAAGAATCCGAATGAGCCAGCATTGAACAATGGTTAGAACAAAAATTCATATTACAAATCTTAACCTTTTCCTCAGCTGAAGATACTTCATATCCCAGCTGCAACAATACATTTGAAATACACTTAAAGAAAGCAACATCTGTTTCAAGGGATTTTAACTAGAAATTCATCTTCAGAAGTTGAGGATATTAAGCATAGGATGGAAAACAACATCTTGTAAATTTGTTCCAAATAAAACTAAAAGATGTTACCTGAAAATACAATTATGAAATTCTTCTCATATTCATGTGGAAAACATTATGTAAATATTTGTTTTATAATTCACAGAACCAGAGTTCTTACTTAAGGTACAAATGGCCAGACTCAATCATCATGCTTTGAAGACATTATGCAAAGACCAGATCCTGAAGATGAAACTCAAATACTTTGGCCACCTAATGGGAAGGAAGGACTCATTGGAGAAGAGCCTAATGCTGGGAAAGATTGAGGGCAAAAGAAGAAGGGGACGACAGAGAATGAGGTGGCTGGATGGAGTCACTGAAGCAGTCTGTGTGAGCTTAAATGGACTCCGGGGGATGGTAGAGGACAGGAAGGCCTGGAGGAACGTTGTCCATGGGGTCGCGATGGGTCGGGCATGACTTTGCAACTAACAACAATAACAACAAATTCTCTGGAGAAAGCTCTAATGCTGGGAAAGGTGGAAAGAAAGAGAAGAGGACAACCAGTTGCTAATGTGAATGGATTTAAGGGATTGGATTTAATTATAGTATATTAGGTATATTCTTGGAAGATTTGAAGGACCAGATTGGCGACATGCTGTCCTATAGAAAAGAGGTCACCAAAAGTCAACACCAAGATCTGATACATAATCAATCATCCTTTGAAATTCAAAGATTTATATTCATAATCAAAATTGGTAGCAGTGAACATTTTACACATCAGGCTAGAGATGCAACAACCCTAAACAGTATCTGAGGACAAACAAACATGCAATGCTATTCACTGTTTCATGGCCTTATTCTACAATTTAGTAGTTCATATAGATTTCATTTAATCATCCAAACTTCAGTGTCAAATTTTAACACTAACATTTATGCCAAATGTGAAGATAAAATTTCAGAGCGAAATTGTAATGTTAAAATAGTCAGACCAAGCACTTTGTTAAGTGGAATTATTTTGCTTTACATCGGACTCTGTATTTCAATTTGCGTATTTGAAGAACAAGCAAGTTTTAGGGTGGAGCAGGTGATCTTGAATTATGGAATACTTTTACAACATGTTGCTGAAAAATATTCTCCTTCCTATGGGACCCCTTTTTTTTTCCAATATATGTAGATTTTAAATCAGCTTTCAATAAGATTAGCAAAGATGGACTCTGGAAGAAATTTACATTATTTACTATTGACATATAGTAAATAATTGATGAAAACTTATTTGACAACTATATGAAAACTCTTTTGGCTCATATAGCAGATGAGTCAGAGGCGGAAATTGGCAAAAAAGCATCTTTTTCATTTTTATATTAACTCATTAGATAATACTTGATTAAAACTTTATGGTTTAGCAATTCGTACCCACCTTTCTTCCATAAAACCAATCATACATAATCTTGTACTATTGTATCCAATAATGCAAATGTAGTTTATTTCAATATCACCCATCCATTAACACAGAGTTTACACAGAATCAACACAATCTCCCACCTACTTTATTGCCACAATTGCCCATTTTTCAATGCTTTGCTTTCTTGCTTTTACTGCTACTGCATATCACACAAATTCCTGTTTTATAAAAGTTGTTAGAATCTGCTAGCAACAAAACAATAATTTCAGCCCCAATGATAGCTCTATAGCGATGGATATATGCATCTGATTCTAAGAGCCAGGTATAGTTTTTCATACAACATTAAAAAATTAGATAAAAATAACTATAATATTCTAGGAGTCTTGGTTGCATAGTGATTAGAATGCAGTATTGCAGGCTAACTCTGCCCACAGAGTTTGATCATGATGGGCTCAAGCCTTCCATCCTTCCGAGGTCGGTAAAATGAGGACCCAAATGGTTGGGGGCAAGTTGATGACTCTGTAAACCACTCAGAGAGGGCTGTAACGCACTATGGAATAGTATAGAACATCAGAGTTGGAAGGGACCTTGGAGGTCTTCTAGTCCAACTCCCTGCTCAAGCAGGAGATCCTATACCATTCCAGACAAATGGCTGTCCAGTCTCTTCTTTAAAGCCTCCAGTGATGGAGTACCCACAACTTCTGAAGGCAAGCTGTTCCACTGATTAATTGTTCTAACTGTAAGGAAATTTCTCCTTAATTCAAGGTTGGTTCTCTCCTTGATTAGTTTCCATCCATTGTTTCTTGTCTTGCCTTCTGGTGCTTTGGAAAATAGGTTGACCTCCTCTTATTTGTGGCAGCCTGTCAAATATTGGAAGATGGCTACCATGTCCCTTGCTCTGAATGCCCATCTTACAATGTCCAGATCTCTTAAGATCCAGGTGGCTTCCCATATAAAATAGGAATACAAAAAACAGTCGCTACATCATATAAGTCTAAGTGCTATTGCTATAATTAATTAGCACTTCTGAATCTCAGTTCATCACTTTTACCAATCCAGATTACCACCATTTCATGCTGCCCAAGTGCTCCTTTCAATGCAGGTAGAAAATGCAGCTACCTCTTCATAACATTGTTGACTATGAGAAGAGTGCTAAGTGCATTTATAATCTAGTGCAAGGCTAAATAGTGAAGTATAAACTATCCAGAAACAAATTTGTCCGTATTGCAAAAATATGAAGGAAACCTTAAAAGCTGGCAATTAGATGAGAACCCAATATTTTTATAACTGAATAAATATACTGCTTTATGTATTCAGGAGTAGTCGTCAAAGAATTAACACAGAGAAACCACAGTCAAAATAGTTTCAGCCAGCTATGCCTACAGAAGTGTATGGCCCTCACAATTTTTTCCTGCAATGAAGGGGTGTAAAGGTAATAAAACTGGTCAGGCAGAAACCAGCAGTTCCCAGGCCAAAGAGTACCATTAAGTCAATACTGGAGCCCCCCAAGGCTCATAGAAGGACAAGCAAGTATCCCTTCACTCGCATGGGAGGAAAAAGCCTGAAATTACAGACACATATTCCCTGCGTCTGTCGCTTTCATTCTAGTTTGCAATAATGCAGGTCATCTAGCTGACTTATATCTGAGAGTCTTCTGCCAAGTAAACCAATTTTTAAAGAAGAGATTAAGTGTCTGCAGAGCGGAGATTTACAGCCAAGCCTAGTTTGAAGTCTGACAAGGGATTATTATGTCCTCGTAGTCTTAAAAGTCTGTGACGCAAACATGCTTCCAGGCTCCTATACAATGTTCAAATATGCTCCTATAGAGAGTTTGGGCAACTGAAGGCAGTTGAGTCTCAATTCCTATCTTCTCTTCTTTCAGAATATTCTGATATTCTGCTTGAAAACAAGCCCAGGTTTAGTGGAAGGCTGAGGTTTGGGGTTCTCCATTTCCTTAGTGTGGCATGCCCCTTTTTGGTCCAAAAGACCAAGCTGACATGGGAAAGTCTCCATTATCTACTGTGTTTCTCCTGGATTTGGGATCTTGTTGTGGTATAAACACACTAAAACATCTTTGGAAGTGAGATTTTCTAATAGACAGGAGTTCACTTTATAGTCATTTGTACTCAAGGCTTGTTAAAAAACAGCTTTGCGTATTATTATGTCCATATCTCTTTTATATCATATATTACAGCATCTTTAATATATGATATTTATATCATGTTGACTTTACAACATCATTAATTATGAACAGATATCAGAATGCTCTATTGCAGCAACACCTCTACCAGTGTGGAACTGGTGAAGTGAAGGTGGTAAACCTTGTTCTCAGTTTTATAATTAAATACATGGGAAATTGTGCTCCTTTTAAGGCATTTCTTAAAAGGAGGTAGTAAAAAACCTGCAAAGTTTTACTCCGTTACTTAGACTGAATTGATAATATATCTGTAACCTTTGCATCCCTTTTTAGTTTTTGTTTAAGATCCAATTATTTTTCCTTTAGATTATATAACCCAAACAAGTAACTTGTCTATTGATATAAGCTTATATTTGAAGATGTGTCAATTTCAGTTCTCAGAATTCACTTGTGATGACCCGGGACAAGGCACGAAGGTCACACAGCCAGCTGAGAGTTCAAACTCCTCTTTAATGCTCCAAATTGCCCCCCAAACACTCCCACGTTCTTGGCAAGTCCCAGAGCAAAGTGTGCGCGTGCGCGCACGCACACACACAGAGAGCAGCCTCTGGCTGCGCCCAGTCCAGCAAAACAAAGGAACACAGAAAGGAGTCCATGAACCAAGGAACAAACAATGAGTCCACAAAGTCAGGAACAAAGTACTGAGTCCACAAAGTCAGGAAGAAGGCACTGAGTTCACAAGTAAGGAAGAAGCAAGCAGTCCTGCCAACTCCAAATGTCTGTACCGGCACACCAAACTCTACCAATTCAGCATTTGTTCCCAAAAAATGCCCCTCCCCACAGTGTCTCCTTAAATCTGTCCCCAGGTGTGCCTTGTGAAGAGGAGTGGGGCGCTCTCCTCCCGAGTCGTCGGGTTGGCCTGCGCTGTTCCCGCCTTCTCTCCACTCTCCGTGCTTGGGGATCAGGAGGGGGCGGTCCTTGATCATCGCCTGAACTCTGTCGTTCCTCATGTCTACTGCTTGCCCTCTCTCGGTCATTCTGCCCCATTCCTCCCTGATAACAAGCCGTCCCAATCCTGAGGGGCCCTGGGCTGACTTGGCCTGCTCCTCCCCACATTCCTCCAAAGCCAATGAAGCCGCCCCCTCGATCTCCATCGGCTCCAGCTCCAGCTCGTCTTCCTCCGCAGATTCAAGCTCCAATGGGGGCATGACATCACTACTCACCCTGGTCTTTGTTGAGAATTGTGGTGCAGTCCATACATATAAAGGGTGTTAGGGTTGGGAAACTCAGACCCACTGCAAATTATTGTATTACATCAAATTGGGCTGGGACACTTGACTATAAAATTTTAGGATCCTGTGGTTGCTTAAAAAGTTGCATGAACCGCAATAAGTGGATTGCTTAAAACAGCTGCTTCTTTTGTTTTGTTTTGTTTTTGAGGCTCACAAGGAAACCTAAAAAAATTGGATTAAAGAGAGAGGCTCCACTCCCATGAGCTCCAAAATGCTTCTTCCAAATCATTTTGAAAGCTTATTTATCAATTCACAGCTAATCACATGGCGCAGGCTGCTTTCTGAAGATAGTTCCAAGCAAACGATTTTTTATCTCCTCTGCTTCTTGGTGGACTTGACGAGGTTGATGAGCCCAGCAAAACCCATTAATCACATTTGATCCAGAGAATTTTCCATGTAAACTTTAAATGCTTTCTTGCATATCAGGCCCATTACTACAATAAATAAGCTGTTATTAATATCATGCAGGAGAATTGTTCATGCATCTATGTAATCCTTCTGGAGCTATATAATAGATGCTCTTCTGGATAACATTTCAAATCTTGATTTAATCATTAAAGCACACTCGGTTTCACAGCATTTCTTGAATATTCCCCAAGCTGGTAATATTAAAGGTTGGGGGACAGTGGTATAGTATATTTTAATTTATGATGCAATGTGATTGTGTGCTACAGTCATACAATTGGTAAGACATTCATAATTCAACTGCATTTCAAAATTAAAGTCTAGATGTGGCTGAAATGGTCACTGCTTTGATCCTGTGAATCATCATTTGTCTTAATAAATTCTCTAGCATGGAAATGGGGATGTGGGAATATCGGATGTTGTTGAACTACAACTCACACCGTCTTGAACTTTTGCCCATAGAACTGATACAAATAGAAGCTCAACAACACACGACAAGCCATAAGTCAGCTTATCCTTCTCTAACACAATTTTCATCTTAAGGTTTCTACAGTTCCATCTCTATTAACTTCTTTCTTTCTCCTGAAATGTTATTATGAGGCACTTTGCTAGTGTTCATTGCTTCAGAAGCATTTAGGAGGGTGGGGGAAAAAATTCTAGATACTATAAAGTTGCTAATGCTTATTAGATATTTATTGGGATCATATCTGCAACCTATTATGATAGCATATTCCTAAATATTATTACTGTTTTTAAAAGGAAGCTTGAAAGAAAATATCTCTGTACACAGTAAATAATAAGGTACAATAAGAAGAACCAAAGAACTAATGTGTAAATGAAATTGGCCAGCATTTACAATCTCTCTCTAGATACACTGTAACAAGAAGGAAGGAAGGAAGGAAGGAAGGAAGGAAGGAAGGAAGGAAGGAAGGAAGGAAGGAAGGAAGGAAGGAAGGAAGGAAGGAAGGGCACAACAAAGAAAAAATGAGCTGTCAGAGATACTGGATAATCTGGAGGTAGGCAGTCTGCAGTTTTATCAAAAGTTAAAGAGATTTTGTTGAATGCAGCCTAGAGTCTATTATTCTATCAATCTTTCAAAAAGTTACAGAGGTGATGACCATTAGTGCTAATTGAAATGACTCATATTGGCTGCACTTTCCAACATATTGATGGCGATCATTCTTAGTTCCTCCTTTCCACAGTCTGAAGTTAAATCGGAATGAAAATGAAAGATTTGGGGATCCTTTGTTCTCACTTTGATCCCCACAAAGTAATTCTCTTTTAGCAATCTGTGGGGCATCATCAAAGCAAGGAGGTCCTTCCTAGAATCTGCAGAGGGGTGCAATTCTAAGACTTCTCAAGTGTCCCTACATGCTATTATTTCTTAAAATCCTTTCACCTCTACATTTCTATATAAACTCAAGGTAGGTAACAAAACCCCAAAAGCCCATTGTTTCCTTCACATCGATACAATTTCCTTGGCAGTCATGAACAAAAGTGGTTTGATTTCCAACCTAAACTACAGCCTAGATATTTCCCACAGGTTTCCTCTTCAAATACTAGCCAGTTCTGACTCTACATAGTTTTCTTTAAAATAAAACTTCAAGCCAAGATAAACCAGCTACTACGGAAAAGTAAAAGTCCAAATAATAATAATTTATTAAAGCCCATAACTCCTTTTAAACCAGAGCAAAGCTATATCCTAGAGACAAAGTTCATTTACCACTGAAAAACTGCTGGTGTTCACACACCAGGGGTGGGTTCGGACAGGTTCGGACCGGTTCTCCTGAACCGGTAGTGACCCGCTTGTGACATCACAATGATGTCACCGATCCGGTTCGGTCGGTGCCGGTCCGTTTGAATTTTTTTTTATTTTTATTGAATTTTTTTTTAAAAAAAATTTCCCCTTCTGAGCATGTGCAGAAGCTGAGGTCCGGCACTGTGCATGTGGTCGCCATCTTGTTTTTCGCTTTTTTAAAAAAAAAATCGGATTTTTTGTTACTGCACGAGGTGCGCCCACGCGGCGTGGGAGGGAGCGAACCGGCAGTGAGGTAAGTTGGAACCCACCCCTGTCAAACACCCACTTGAGGCAAAATGTAGTGTGACTAGTTTTGATTTTACAAGATGAGTTGAATCCAGCCACATAAACCTACTTAAGAAATCACATTGATCCCAGTTTCACAATTGGACCTTGCCCAATTATGAGAAGAATACGCTGAGAATTTTGCTGGCTTCAAAGAGAGACTTGACGTGAAAAAAACAGTGGGAATTCCACCTTCGGAAAAGGAATGGATGAGAAAGAGATGAGAGGGAAGTGAACCAATTGATAAGATGATTGAGAAAAATCAAAGAGACAAGTAGTCAAGAGACATTTTTGTAATATGTGGGAAAGATCTTCAGAGATTGAGCAAAGAGATGCTGCCAAGGGAACGGTTGGATTAGCCTCAGCAGAATAGTAGCCCTCAGCAGGATAGTAGCTGAGATAGGAGGCTCAGAAGAAATCTTCCCTAGTTCTTGGGCTGTAAAGGAGATAGGGGAGAACTGTACTTTTATACTTTCATATTTGCAGGATTCTGTCAATGTAGCTTCACAATAAATTGAATTAGTTTAGCAATAGCAGCACTTAGACTTATATGCCACTTCATAGTGTTTTACAGCCCTCTCTAAGCGGTTTAAAGAGTCAGCATCTTTCCCCCAACAATCTGGGTCCTCATTTTACTGACCTCAGAAGGATGGAAGGTTTGAGCCGATCAGAATTAAACTATGGCAGTAAACAGTGAGTTAGCCTGCAATACTGCATTCTAACCACTGCGCCATCACGGCTCTTATAACCAGTTTGGTTTATCCTTGTTTATCCTGCAAGGTCAATAGCAATCTAGTTAAGTCTGAAATAAAATTCTCCCCGTCTTTTTTACAGCCCTGAGAAATTAGAAAAGGTCTCTTCTGAATCTCTTGCCCCAGCCATTGTCCAGCTGTGGGCTAGGCTGTCTCTTATCTGAACATTCCCTTGGTAGCATCTGTTCGCTCAACGTTTTTTCCAAAGTCTATTGGAAAATGTTATTTCATGCTATTACAATTTCTTATCACTTGCTTTTTATTCGTGGGATATACCAGTGTTAGTTTTCTGTTAAATACTTGGTGGTTTTTAAAAAAAATATTACATTAATGGTGTAAATATCCATCATTATTAGCCACATGCATATGTATATGGAGGGGAAAAGATATTGTAATCTGTTTTTTGTAGTATGCCTCCTTTTAAGTTAATAAATAATATTGTAACTTCTAGATTAATAACTGTGACAAATTAAAAAGGCCTAGAAAACTATGCTATTACAGAAAATTTCCACGCAAATTGACCATGTTTCTTGAAAGTTTCCTCACCCCTCTGTTTAAAAAAGAAATCTAATTCAGATGTTGACAAGCACCACGTATCAATTAATAACTTCTCCTTCCAGTGCTGTTCTACCCAGAAACAACCCCCACCCCAAATCCATAGTTCTTAACATCTGGAAAGAACCCAGTACAGCCAGTTTGGTCTAGTGGTTAAGGTACCAGGCTAGAAACCAGGAGACTGTAAATTCTAGTTTCACCTTAGACATGAAAGCCAGTTGGGTGACCTTGGGCCAGTCCTTATCTCTTAGCCCAGCACACCTCACAGGGTTGTTGTTGTGGGGAAAATAGGAGGAGGAAGATGTGTTGGATGTGTTTGCTGTCTTGAGTTATTTCTAAAAATAATAAAGATGGGGTATAATGAATAAGGAGCCCTGGTGGCATGGTAATTAGAATGTCATATTGCAGGCTAACTCTGCTCACTGCCAAGAGTTTAATTCTGACCAGCTCAAGGTTGACTCATTGACTCAGCCTTCCATTTACAGAATAACAGAATAACAGAGTTGGAGGTCTTCTAGTCCAACCCCCTGCTCAGACAGGAAACCCTATACCATTTCAGATAAATGTTTGCCCAATGTCTTCTTAAACACTTCCAGTGTTGAAGCACCCACAACTTGGGGATAAGGACTCCTGTTGAAACTTCATTTCTGTAGAAGTTCGTTCTCCTCTCCCAAAAATGTCAGTGGAAATTTTTTACCACAAAGATTACACTATGACCCATCTATATTTTATTCCTGATTGGAGCACTTGCATCTGCTTTTTAATGTTTAAAAATGAGTACATAACACCAAAGATAATGTGTAGCTTGACCCTGAGATGGTGAAAGAAAACATTCCCTAACCAATATAATTGTATTGTCCTTTATTGACATATGGAAGGCAATTCCTTTTTATGTTCTTGCACATTTGCTTCCAACATTTTCATGGCTCTGTTATTTGATTTCGATCCAGCTAGATATTAGAACTGTCAATGCCCTAAAGGAACCTTTTCAGCACATTTGAAGAGGTTGAATCAGGTGAAAGGAAGGACGAAGAGAATTATAGGCAGTCAATGGTTTTAATGCAGTCTGAGGAGGTAAGATATACAATTATATTTTGGAATAGAACAGAAACCCATCATGGATTATGTTGGGATCAAAGGAGGACTTCTCTAAGGAACAGAAATCTGCTAACCTTCAGCTTTTCCTGATTTTGGTTTTCAAACATTCCATAGAAAATGCATCTGAAAAGAAGGAACTAAGACCATCTGCATGAAAAGCATTTGCTGTATCACTGAGCAACAAACCTAATTTCAGATAATTGTGGGTTCTAATTTTCATGCCCCTCCCTGGACAGTCCCTCATTTTATATTCTGAGTGTGCTCACTTTCTTAAATTCTATATATTGCTACAACTGCTGGAGACTGTACTTTTAGCCTGATAATTTTCCTACATATTCCACATTTAAATACAATAGATCCTGTTTAGAATTATAATACAGTGCAGTGTTTCTCAACCTTGGCAACTTTAAGATATCTGGAATTCAATTCACAGAATTCCCCAGCCATACTAGTCCAGATACTTTAAACTTGCCAAGATTGCCAAGATTGAGAAACACTGAGCTAATGGTGGAAAGGATGACTATTAGTTGCCCAATAAATTAATGCAACCTCTTGCCTTTTGTTGCAAAGGACCATTCTTCTTCTTCTTCTTCTTCTTCTTCTTCTTCTTCTTCTTCTTCTTCTTCTTCTTCTTCTTCTTCTTCTTCTTCTTCTTCTTCTTCTTCTTCTTCTTCTTCTTCTTCTTCTTCTTCTTCTTCTTCTTCTTCTTCTTCTTCTTCTTCTTCTT
>QLTV01001478.1:1194979-1207248 GCA_003457575.1 Thermophis baileyi
ATTTAAAGATAAACATGATTATGAGTACAGGAAATGGATACGAATAAATGGGGGACAGTAGGACAGGGACGGTAGGCACATTGGTGCGCTTATGCACACCCCTTACAGACCTCTTAGGAATGGGGTGAGGTCAACTGTAGACAGTCTAAGGGTAAAGTTTTGGGGGTTTGGGGAAGAAACTACAGAGTCCGGTAATGTATTCCAGGCATTGACCACTCTGTTGCTGAAGTCGAATTTTTTGCAATCAAGTTTGGAGCGGTTTACATTAAGTTTGTATCTATAGTGAGCTCGTGTATTGTTGGAGTTGAAGCTGAAGTAGTCATTGACCGGTAGGACATTGTAGCAGATAATTTTGTGTGTTACACTTAGGTCAGATTGAAGGCGGCATAGTTCTAAATTTTCTAGGCCCAAAATTTCAAGTCTGGTGGCATATGGTATTCTGTTGCGAACAGAGGAGTGTCGTACTCTTCTCGTGAAATATCTCTGGACAATCTCAATTGTATTAATGTCCGATATGTAGTGTGGGTTCAAGACAGATGAGCTGTATTCGAGAATTGGAATGGACCAAATTTCACTTTTTTTAAAAGGCCAAAAAATATCTAAATGAATTATCAATCAGTGTTGCTTTTAGGATAGTAAAACAGATCCTCTGACATTTGGTAAATGAATAGGTGTGATAACCAAATGCCCATTTCTACTAAATTTTAGAAAGCAATCTCAGAATTAATGTTCAGGCAGACAGTGGGGTTTATCATAGATACAAAGAAAGAGTGATAAACATCAGAATGTTTTTGTTACTATCCACTCTGCATGTGATAAATCAGTCATAAGGAAGTTACTCCCACACTGGAATTAAAGAGCTTGATCTGCACATCAGTGTAATAAGGTAACTGGAGAGAAATCCGTAAAATTATGTCCTGCCTACATATAGACGTATGGGAAAATGATTATAAGTAAGCAAATCCCATTAACTGTGACAACTAAGGCATGTGGGGCAGATTATGTCTAAACAGCTGAACAGTATCAGTTGTGTAGTCACTTAGTAAAGGTAGCCACGCCTAATTTTACAGGTAAAATAACAAATTTAGCTACTTTCAGGGAGACTTACTGATCTGATAACAACTGTTTATAAATATCAGAATTTTCCAGGTGGTTTATTAAGTAAGGAGCTACAAGAAAGATCCTCGAGTCTTAAAGAGGGTACAGCAAATGTGTCAGAATTAAATTCCACTAAGT
This sequence comes from Thermophis baileyi, assembly GCA_003457575.1. NCBI lineage: Eukaryota > Metazoa > Chordata > Lepidosauria > Squamata > Dipsadidae > Thermophis > Thermophis baileyi. The sequence goes on from QLTV01001478.1 coordinate 1,196,216, forward strand.
TCAGTCTTGCTTATGCTCCAGGAAGATATTGCTACCAAAAAGTCACAGAACAATGAACAACTTTATTTATCACATTATTATTTTGCCAGTTCACTTGGAAGGTTAAGACATTGTAGAAGGTCATGGTTGTCCCAAAGGTGCTTTTTCAAGAGGCAACTGGAGTCTTTGGTTTTTCTCTGAAGATGTTTCACTTCTCGTCCAAGAAGCTTCTTCAGCTCTGGCTGGATGGTGGGGAATGGAAGGATTTATACACCTTGAGTATAAACAAATACTCAAGGATTTAAACTCAAGGAGTATAAATCCTTCCATTCCCCAACATCCAACCAGAGCTGAAGCAGCTTCTTGGATGAGAAATGAATCGTCTTCAAAGAAAAACCAGAAACTTCAGTTACCTCTTGAAAAAGCACCTTTGGGACAATTAACTTCAGTTAGAAATGAGGGTTGCAAGCATTTAAAATAAAATCAATTCCTTTGTGAAGTTTAGGCAATACCCTGAGCAACATGGTTGTAGCTCCTCAAGCTTTTATTTCATACTGTGCAAGGAACTAGGCATATTTTTTTTTTAAAAAAAATCACACCATACAAGTTTGCATGGTTAATTTTGGAGACCATATACGTTGCAGCTCTCTTTCCTAGGCATGTTGCACAGTTAGCCTTGACTTTACAATACCTCCTTTTGATTCTTTGAGCTATGTGTCCTTCCTGTATGGTGCAGTAGAATTTAATAGCCAGTCTCATTTTCTCTGGCCAGATAACGACCAATGAACCAGCTCCCCTATAACTAAATTGGCATTCCAACAAGGAAGCCCCCATAATGTTGTGGGGCAACAAGTTTCCTCTTTTAGAATCATTGTTTAGAGTTTTCAGCTCCTAGACTTTCCTTTTTGACCTACTTATTCTGTAAATTAATTTGCATATGTGTAAATACCTCCAGATGTTTTCCCTATTTATTTGCTGTTGGGATCATTCTGCATTTTCTAAATTCCATCTTAACTAGGATAATTTCAAAAGCTGGTAGCAGAATAGCAGGCGTATTTTGCCAGGCTTAAGTTTCCTTTGAATCAACTTCATGCCTACCGATAATAGGCTCTGTTCCACAATGCACATTAATCCAGTTAGTCATTATCCCAGTCAAAAGTATTTCTGGCAACCCATAGTCATCCCAACTAGGTCAAAGCTTCCATTTAGGGAATAAAAAGTCCTGATCTACATTCTCCAAGAAGCATCTAGTATCCCCAAACATTTGCAGCATGAAGTTCATGTCATCGTTTTGTTCCTTCCTTGGCCAGGCAGGCAGTTCTCATGATGGAATGTGTAATTGGAGAAGCAGTGGAGGGGACTCTGAGCAATACAAAGTTTTCCCAGGGAGAAGGCAGTAGAAGTAACACAAAGGTTTCCCAGAGAGAAACCTAGATTAAGAGACTGCACAGTCCTGAGCTGGATGGTAGAGGAGGGAAGAGGCTGAGCATAGCCGCACCCTAGGATCTGCCAGGGTACATCTGTCAAGTTAGAAGGTTATAGCTTTATCCTGGCAAGATTCTGTCCATTAGATGTAAGAAATAAAGGATTGGGTTCGATTGGATTTCACTGTGTTGTCTTTGGGCTTGGGCATGACAGTTCTGTACTGATCTACCACATCTTCTGAAGAGGCTTATTTTTTTAGCCCCTTTTCTCTGGAGACCAATCTGATCCAACTGATGGAGTGAGCTACAGCTCACAAAAGCTTATACTGGAAGACTCAGTTACAGTAGTGATAAATGGTCATTGGAAGACCTGAAAGACAGATTAGGGAAAAATCCTCTATTTTTCTAGAAGCTGAAAATTACTTGATGACATCTAATCAAGCCATGGTGGTGCAGTGGTTAGAATGCTGTATTGCAGACTAATTCTGCCGACTGTCAGCAGTTTGATCCTGACCGGCTCAAGGTTGACTCAGCTTTCCATTCTTCTGAGGTCGGTAAAATGAGGAACCAGTTATTGGGGGCAATACCCTGACCCTGTAAACTGCTCAGAAAGAGTTATAAGGCACTAAGGAGTGGTATATAAGTCTAAGTGCTATTGATATTACTAATCAATCAATCAATCAATCAATCAAGGGTTCACATTTGTTCACCAGTCTTGCTAACCAACTTACTAACATTCCTTACTGCAGCAAATTCTCAAAGCAAAATTGGAAAACACAATTTGTGACCCTAACGAGTTTCCTTATTGCATCATCTTCCTAGAGGCTTTTCAACACAAACCATAGCCCAAGTATCTTATTCTAGAATTTTCCAACATCAAAGGACTGGGATGGGCACAGCAGGCTACTTCAGGGCCAGATCATAAGGTTTCATTATGAAGTGCTGGAGCAATTGAAGCTTCTGGACAATGTTTTGAGAACCCTTAGAAAAAGAACACTCTTACAAGCATAGTTCCAAGCCTGACCCCCATCATGTTTACTACTATACTAATAACAGGTACAGTAGTTCGTCATTTGGGGAATGCTGACACCTTTTTAGTGTATAAATGTGGTTTGTTTTCATGTTCATATAAGTAGAATCAGGGGTGGGTTCTAACTTACCTCGCTGCCGGTTCTCTTCCTCCCACTCTGCGTGGCCACGCCTCGTGGGCACGTGCATGTGCAGTAAAAAAAAATTAAAAAAATAAAAAAAAATAAAAAATGCCGAAAACAAGATGGCGACGCATGTGCAGTGCGGAAACTCGGCTTCTGCGCATGCACAGAAGAAAAATAAATAAAAAAATTGTTTCAAAAAAAATTCAATTAAAAAAAAAAAAAGATGGCGGCGTCCACCGACCGGCACCGACCGAACCAGATTGGTAACATCATCGTGACATCACCAGAGGGTTGCTACTGGTTTGGGAGAACCGGTCCAAACCGGGAGGAACCCATCTCTGAGAAGAATGTTATTTCAAGCTACTTGCTATTGTCAATTATTGTAAGAGATCTCACTTTAAAAAAAATCACACCTTCTTTTGTTCCAAATGTTCCCTAGGTTTGATACACATAAATGTATACACAAACACTAACATAATTAAACACTGTCATTTTTTCTCTCTCCTCTCTTTAATTTTTTTAAAAGATATACAGTATAACCGTGATGGCGAACCTATGGCACGCGTGCCACAGGTGGCACGTGGAGCCATATCTGAGGGCACGCAAGGCATTGCCCTATGTCAGCTCCAGCGCACATGTGCATGCTGGCTAGCTGATTTTCGGCCTTCCGGAGGGCGGAGGGAGGTCATTTTCACCTTCCCCAGGCTTCAGGAAAGCCTCCAAAGACTGTGGATGGCAAAAAACGGCCCAACGGCCCAACCGGAAGTTTGTTTCCGAACTTCTGGTATAGGCCTGTTGGGTCCGTTTTTCGCCATCCACAGGCTCCGGAGGCTTCAGTGAGCCCTGCGCACATGCGTGGGGGTGCAGCGTGGGGGGGTTGTGCGCGCATGCACAGGGGAGGGCATTGCATTATGGGTGTGGACATGCGCACGCACGCTATCGCATGCGCACACGCCCTTTTGGCACCTGAGCAAAAAAAGGTTCGCCATCACTGATATATAACAACACACATTTTAGTACAATCCACCTGAAATAACATTTTAAGTCATCTTTTTTTTTTAGTTTTTATTTTCCATTTTTCCAATTTATATATCAATAAACATTTTTTTAACAGTACTGTGTCATATGTCTCTTACAGTTATTTACATTTATTTCTATACATTTTTATTTCTCTGTTCTAACCAATTATACAACTTTTTCCACACCTCGTAAAATTCTGTTTCCTCCTTGCCTTTCATTTCTAATGTGAGCTTATACATCTCGGCACATTCCAATATCTTATATATAATCATTTCATTGGTTGGTGTATTTTCAAGTTTCCAACATTGAGCGTAAACAATTCTTGCTGCTGTTACTATGTGTAAAATGATATATTGGAGTACTTCCTAGGCAGGAGCTAGGATAATATTTGCGTAAGTTGGCTATACTTATCATATACTTTTAAAATTTATTCAGAAAATTAATTTCAGAAGATTTGGTAGTTTACTATTTCTGGCTTGGCTATCTTCAGCCTGAATCTAATAATTAATAAAAAAAAAGTTTGAAACAAGTAGTATATTACAAAACCTGCACTTTTTCCTTGTCTAGATAAAAACATGTCACTTTTTTTGAAATATCAGTTTCCAGGTTTTAATTCACTTGGATTTTTTATTACACATTTAAAAAGATAAAGTAGCACAGTCTATCTTTTTAATTGTGACACTTTATTTAAAGAAGGGATAACAAAATTGTCAGATTACTTGAATATTTATTCCTTTTAATTAATTAAATGAGTTTACAACTCAACATATTCCATGCTTGGCAAATGCTTCATGACACCTTTGCATTAAAATAAAGATTAGGGAAAGGAAGGGAAGTTTTCAAGAGTCTGTTTATATGTAAGCTGCCTCATCTTTTTTTCCTATTGGGTGTTTCACCTAAAAATGGGAACAGTCTGAATAATATCAGGATTTTATATTGGATTTGAAAATCTAAATATTGATAGAAGAGAATATTTGTAGTTCAGGATTGAACTGTGAGGTCCTTGGTGCTCTCTGAGCTTGGTGGTTTTCTTGCAGACATTTCATGACCCAACTAGATAACATCATCAGTGCATGCAGCAATTGATAATGTTACCTATAGTAGTTGGTAACATTAACATGAAACATTTGCATTCTGCAAGCTCAGAGTGCACCAGGGATCACAGAGTTTGAATATCAGCCAGCATTTTTCATCTTCCTCCTACTTCTTTTTCTTTATGTATACCAAAGATGGGCAAAATTTAACTTCCTGATGGCTGCAGTGGCTGACACGCTAATCACAACGTGCACTGAAACTGCCACATTGCCTGAAATATTGAAGGAAGGGAATTAAGATGTAGCCTTCGTGAATTTGCTGTCCTTTTTATTTCAAAATTAAGGACTGCAAAATCCAACTATAAGAGAGAAGTGGAGGGGCAGACAGTCCTTAAACTTTTCATTTATCAGTGAACTGACTTTGAGTCCCAAATAATCCAAAAAGCCATCACCCTGACACGAATAACACAAAATGAACGTTTTAATTCATTCCTAACGATGGTAAAAATTTCCCCACAGAAGATAAAACTGGCTGTTGAATTAGATGGATCATTGATTTTCCTGATTAACAGAGGATATTCTTAAGACACAGAAGATGTGGAAAGAATGGATAACTTCCAAACCAGCATGGACTGAACAAACAGTTCAGCTTTTCTTCTCTTGCTAATTCCAATTCATTACATTTCCCATTTATCTGAAAGGAAGCCTTGTCCCCTCTCCAGTTTCGGATAGACAGAACTTTATTTTGGTCATCGACCAATAAAAATATAACCAATAAAATGAATGATGCAAAATGGTGGTTAAGACATCAGACTAGAAAGTGGGATGCTGTGAGTTCAAGTCCCACCGTAGCCATGATAGCCGGCTGGGCCAGTCACTCTCTCTCAGCCCAACCTACATCACAGGGTTGTTGTTGTGGGCAAAATAGGAGGGGGAAGGAGTATTGTGGGTGTTCACTGCCTTGAGTTATTTGTAAAAATAATACATGTAGTCTTCGACTTACAACAGTTCATTTAATGACAGTTCAAAGTTACAATGGCACTGAGAAAAGTGGTCTATGACCGTTTTTCACAGTTATGACCTTTGCAGCATCCCCATGATCAGGTGATCAAAATTCAGATGCTCACTTAAAACTCACTTAACAGCAGAAATTTTGGGCTTGATTGTGGTCATAAATCGAGGACTACTTGTAAAGGCAGGATATAAATAAATAAATAAATAAATAAATAAATAAATAAATGGGCAGGACCCACCGTTCTGGAGGTGTTCAACACCCTGCTGAAGCACCTGAGCCTGAGTGTGGATTTCGAACTGGGCAAATAAATAAATAAATAAATATAAACAAACAAACCACAAGAACTTTTAGCAATAGCAATAGCAATAGCAATAGCACTTAGACTTATATACCGCTTTACAGTGCTTTACAGCCCTCTCTAAGCGGTTCACAGAGTCAGCATATCACCCCCAACAATCTGGGTCCTCATTTTACCCACCTCGGAAGGATGGAAGGCTGAGTCAACCTTGAGCCGGTGAGATTTGAACCGCCGAACTGCAGCTAGCAGTCAGCTGAAGTAGCCTGCAGTGCTGCACTCTAACCACTGCGCCACCTCGGCTCTTTGTAACCTCTCAATTGTACTATTGTTATGTTGTCATCATATGTCCATGGAATGTTTTGGGCCACAAAACCAAATCTCCTTGTAATTTCTTTAGCAATATATTATCCATTGCCAAAAGTTCTTTTTAGAAACCATTTGTGGCAAAGCTTACATAATTTGACACAGTTTAAAATGAGTAGGTCATTGTAGATAACTGAAAGTATAATAAATGTAGATAGATGAATCATGGGAGAGGATACTTTGGTACACCAAATATTTAGTCACACCACCGGTGTCTCATTGATGCCAAGGCTCACTGAGTAAGAGCTAATGGAAGTAAAGTTTTTAGTCCATTTAAAGGAAGCACAGAGCAAAGCAGGTCTTTACTGATCAGCCTTTAGAAAGTTTGCTTATATATTCTTTGCAGAACAAACCTCATCCTAGCTTTTAGAGAAACAAATTTGCCCAGATCTAATAAGCAAACTTGGCTGAATTACTTGTTTTCCTGCAAGTGAGATGTGGAATAAAATGAAGGGCAGCCCCTACTTTCTAGCCAATTTTCCCGGCTTTATTGAAGGATTATTTAGACAAGCAATGTTTCATATTCAGATAAGAAAGTCACTTGTATATAAAGGCTGTATAGATCTTTGAGAGGGAGTTTAGCTTCTTATTCATTTATACATTTACTAAAGTTTTATTCCACCTTTTCTTTAAGAGCTCGAGATAGTTTACATAAGGATCTTCTTTCAAACACTGGTTTGTGATGCCTACTTAACATTTACCATGCTGGCATCCTCTTGTGTATACACAATATAACAATGGAAGGAAAACATTACAAAAGATACTGTTGTAAACATACCCTACAATAATACAGTCAAATGATGCTGTTCCATCTGATTTCCCTGGGTTTTGTTTACTATACATACCAGGGCTTTATCAAAGTCCGTGTTTTAAAGCAAAATGCATATTGTACCCCAAAATATGCATGTTGTGAAAGAAAACAGCACACTTTAAAAAGTAGAAGAGAAAAGCTGATTAACAGACAAAGAAAACAGAAGAGGCTTGTGAATAAAAAATATAAAACTATCCCGATTGATCTGTTTTTCGGCTTCTCTTCTGGAATTGCTTATAGAATCCCTTTCAACGGAGTTGCTTAAGGAGTTGCAATAAACCTACCCATTTTCTCAAGGATATCTAAAAACTTTATTAATCATTTTTCATGCACACCTAGGTTTCATTTCTTAGGTCTGTTTTGTCTTTTGAGAGGGGATCCGCTCCTATAGTTTACAATCGAAGCATCCTGGGATCTTGAGAAGGTTTCCATTAGAGAACATATTTTAGCTTTAGGACACAGGTTAAACCAATTATGAGGAGTAAGGATGGGACTCTTTCTAAAACATCCAACCTTGCCAGTTTGCTTCCCTTAATGGGATTATTTTAACAGCTTATTCTGAAGGGTTCTTGAAGTTTTGAAGGAATTATATCTGCAGAGGAAGAACATAAATGAATTATAGCTTTTTTTGTTGTTGCTAAAAAACAGTAGCTAAAACTATTTTGACTTCATTAATTCCTGGTTTAGAACAGTGTATTAAGTCAAAACACAACTCTGAATGGCTAATAGTTTGTCTATTTTGCTTTTACCATACATTCCCATGTGTGTTTATAATGCTGGCTCAACAGTAGAACCCGCCATGTTGCAATGGGAAAGTCCATTCCATTTTATTAGTGTTATCTACGTCTTGGGATAATTTTATATATATTTTATATATAAATATATATATATATATATGTCAAGATATATATATCTTCGAGACCGTCTTCTACCACATAGCTCCCAGCGACCAGTAAGATCCCAAAGGGTTGGTCTCCTCCGCGTCCCATCGGCTAAACAGTGCCAGCTGGCGGGCCCACGGGGGAGGGCCTTCTCGGTGGCTGCCCCGGCCCTCTGGAACCAGTTACCTCCTGAGATCCAGACTACCCCCACCCTGTTGGCCTTCCAGAAAGCGGTGAAGACCTGGCTGTTCCGGCAGGCTTGGGGCCGTTGATCTCGCTATTAAAATCTGGCGAGATCCGGCCAAAAAAAAAAAAAAAGGTGTGTATGGTTTTTTTAATTGTTGTTGTCGTTTTTAAATTGTTTTTCGTATAATGTATCTTTTTAATACGTTTTTTATATTTTAATAATGTTTTTGTGTGTGTGTGTGTGTGTGTGTGTGTGTGTGTGTGTGTGTGTGTGTTTCTGCTGTAAGCCGCCCAGAGTCCCTTGGAAGTTGGGCGGCATAGAAATCTATCTATAAATAAATAAATAAATAAATAAATAAATAAATAAATAAATAAATAAATAAATAAATAAATAAATAAATAATCATTTTGGGGCTTGCGTGGTTAGACAAGTGGACTCCCACCATCAAATGGGAGGACGGCTACTGAAAACTAACCATGAGCATTGGGCCTTTACCCCCCAAAGAGAAACAGAACAGCTGGGAGAAGCCCAAGCGTTCAAGCCCAGACCGGCCCCAGCCAGCAGCCCCCATGCTCGAAGCCGAACCCCCAGGCTCCCAGCAGGTGCCGGCAGAATACCGGGACCTGGAGTTGCAGTGAAGAGGACTGCAACTACCTATCCCCTCACTGACCTACGGACTGTGCAATCGAATTTGAGCCAGGGGCCATGCTCCCAAAACCAAAGATGTACTCAATGACCCCAAAAGAGTTGGAGGAGTTGAGGAGATACATCGATGCCAACCTAGAGCGGGGTTTCATCCAACCGGCGAAGTCGAGGTTCATGGCCCCTGTGCTGTTTAAGGAAAAGAAAGATGGGGAGGGTCAGACTGTGCGTTGACTTCCGTGGGATCAACGCCGTGTGCGTGCAGAACACGTACCCCTCCCTCTCATGAAGGATTTGCTGAACCACTTATCCAAAGGCAAGATATTCACCAAATTGGATTTGAGAGAAGCATACTACCGCATATGCATTAGGGAGGGGGATGAGTAGAAGACCGCCTTTAACTGCCCATTGGGAAGCTTCCAATTCAGAGTTATGCCCTTCGGACTGCAAGGGCCCCCCACGGTCTTCATGCAACTCATCAACAAGGTGCTCCACCCCCACCTGTACAAGGGGGTGCTCGTTTATTTGGACGATATTTTCATCTTCAGTGAGATGCTCGAGGAGCACGTGAAGCTAGTGCGGTAAGTCTTAGAGAAGCTCCTGGCCGCCAAGCTGTATGCAAAGCTTTCCAAATGTGAGTTCCACAAAACCTCTCTAGACTACCTAGGATATCGCATCTCCAGTGAGGGGATAGAGATGGACCCAGGAAAAGTGAGAGCGGTGCTAGACTGGCAGCCCCCACGTACTTGCAAGCAACTTCAGAGCTTCTTGGGGTTTGCAAACTTCTATCGACAATTCATCCCCACGTTTGCAGAGGTGGCGCTGCCTTTAACTGAGCTGCTAAAAACCGGTCCATCACCCACAAAGCCAAAGTCCAACCAGCCGATCGGGTGGACTATGGAATGCCAAAAAGCGTTCGAAAGACTGAAGCGGCTGTTCAGCCAGGAACCGATTCTGCAGCACCCCGACCCAGAACGGCAGTTCATCATCCAATCAGACGCCAGTGATAGCGGTAGCGGCAGTGCTGTTGCAGCAGAACGAGAGAGGTCAACTCCTGCTGTGCACCTACGTTTCGAAGAAACTTACTGCCATTGAGAGGAGATGGGCCATATGGGAGAAAGAAGCCTATGCAGTACAATGGGCGCTGCTCACTTGGAGGCAATTCCTAGAAGGGGGCAAGGTGCCATTCGAGGTTTGGACTGATCATAAGAACCTCGAGGCCTTGAAAATCCCTAGGAAACTTTCACCCAAACAAGTCCGCTGGGCGCAATACTTCAGGAGGTTCAATTTTGAATTGAAGCACATCCCGGCGGGGAAGAATTTACTGGCTGATGCTTTGTCAAGGAAACCACAGTACGACAACCAAAGAGAGCAAGAAGTGCACCCCGTCATCCCCCCACACACAGGGGGACACGGCGAGGCAAGTCCTGACCCGAGGCCAAGCCAGTCGACCAAACGATCCTAGCCAGGACATGTGGACGGCAAAGCTGAAAGCAGCCCTGCCTGGAGATCCCTGGTTCAGTGACAACAAGGAGATCCTGATGATGAGGGAAGGCTTGGCATGGAAGGGGTCCAAACTATACGTGCCTGTCAGCCTCAGATTGGAGGTGCTCCAACGAAGTCACGACACCAAATTGGGAGGACACTTTGGATTCCTAAAGACTCTCCACCTAGCCCGGCGGCAGTTTTGGTGGCCAAAGATGAAAGCTGAGGTGGAGGACTACGTAAAGAGCTGTGCCACATGCGCGACCAGGAAACATCGGCCAGGAAAGCCACCTGGACTGCTGCAACAAGTGGCCAACCCCAGCAAGCCCTGGAAGGAGATAGCCATGGACTTCATCATGGAACTCCCAGACAGTAATGGAAACACAGTGATTTGGACAGTCATCGACTTATTCTCTAAGCAAGCCCATTTCATCACGTGCTCAGGTCTACCGTCGGCCAGAAAATTAGCAAAACTGTTCCTAAAGCACATTTACCGCCTACATGGAGTCCCAAAAAGAGTTATCTCCGACCGAGGCATGCAATTCACTGCCAAGTTCTGGAGGGAATTCCTACGAGCAATTGGATCCACGCAAGGACTCAGCTCAGCTTTTCATCCGAGTACAAATGGAGCAGCGGAACGTGTGAACGCAATGGTGGAACAATACATCCGTTGCTATGTGGATTATCAGCAGGATAATTGGGGGGAGCTGCTGCCTGTTGCAGAGGTAGCGTACAACAAC
>QLTV01001478.1:1221930-1238624 GCA_003457575.1 Thermophis baileyi
TGATAGATAGATAGATAGATAGATAGATAGATAGATAGATAGATAGATAGATAGATAGATAGGAGATAGATAGATAGATAGATAGATAGATAGATAGATAGATAGATAGATAGATAGATAGATAGATAGATAGAAGATAGATAGATAGATAGATAGATAGATAGATAGATAGATAGATAGATAGATAGATAGATAGATAGATAGATAGATAGATAAATAGATAGATAAAAAATAAACAACCCCTTCAAAATGGCTTATTCTTTATCTAAAAATATTAAAAAGTGAAACTGAGATCACCTGCATTCAAACACACACATTCTTGATTGTATTTATTTGGCTCTATCCCTCCTACTGTGGTCTAAATATTAGATTAGAGCAGAACACAAACGACATGTCAAAACTTGCACTCAACTTGTGGGCAGATAAATTGATTGTTTTCCCAAGTTGTTTTATTTTTTTTACCTCAGGAAATGGAGAAATCCAACATTTCCCCAAAAACAAAATTCCCCTTAGCAGCATAGTAACTCTGCAACTAAAAGTATTCTATGGAAGCCATTCTTCCTTGTGGCTGTCTTCACCTAGATTTTAACAGGAGCCTAGGGAGTCAATGGAGAATGAATTGTACAGTGAAAGGATGTCTAATCACACTTTTTGTGAAAACAGGGCACGTTCCTTGTGAAAGCGGGATTGTGGTGGAATCTGGCAGTGAGTTGCAAGAACAAGAACAGGCCAACTAGTTTTGAGTCATTGGTATGTAGAAAGAAACCCAGAAGAGATCATCCCTAAATCTCCACTGAATTTATCTAATAGATATGCATACCATAGTGCTTTAGTTGGATTCCTGTCTATAGGAAAACAGTAATAAATAAACTGATTTGAGCAATTCACTGTGTTGTTCTCAGTTCCCTGTACCTGAGAAGGACCTCTATACACACTCCTTTTGGAATGGAATGGAATGGAATGGAACGCAATGGAACGGAACGGAACGGAACGGAACGGAACGGAACAGAACAGAACAGAACAGAACAGAACAGAATAGAATAGAATAGCTTCATTGGCAAAGTATGATTAGACATGCAAGGAATTTGTCTCTGGTGCATAAGCTCTCAGAATACATCCAAACAACAACAACAAGAACAACAACAATAATAATCTGACTTTGTAAAAAACCATGTTACTCGGAACTGCCTATATACTTAGACGTTATCTTAATAGCTCTTAGAGTCTTGGTTAGGACTTGAACTGTTAAGTTTTTACCAGTCCAAGACTGTGAATCGAAGATTAAATCCTAAATAATAATAACAACAAAGTAATAATAATCATAACAACATAATAACATAATAATAATCATAAAAACAGTCCAACCCCGTTTGTTCAGGAGACCCTGTATCACTCTGGGAAAATGGCTGTCCAAACCCTTCTTAAGAACCTTCATACACACTCCCTTGCCACTTCATCACTAAATGAGTTCAAGAACTCTGTACTTCACCAGCAACAATTATCTGAATTTCAGTTCTCCTTTGGAAGAATTTCTAAACCAATTTTCTTTCACTGACTCAAATGAAAACTGCTAGGAAAACAAGATGTGGAAGAATTCTTTGCCCAACGATAATTTATGTCTATATTTATGTCTTATTTAAATCAAGTGTTACTCCATTTGCTTGCCTTCAAACCCAGCTTGAATTTTCTCATAATTAATAATAGTTTAGTGATCAAAGTTAATCACAGTGAGGGATGCAACATAAATACAGATGACTTAATGAATATTGATGAACTCAATCTGACAAATTTATCCAGATGTTTTCTTTTAATGTCTGTCCAGACACTTGCTTAAAAAAATAAAATTTATTCCAATACATTTTTTTTGGCAACATGCATATATGGCCAGTAAGCCTATGCTGCAGATTATTACTTTAATAAGATGTTAGTAGAAAACATTTTCATTGGACAAATAGCTCCCAGGTGAGTTTTTCTAAAATATAATTAAACCATGAAACCCAACTAATGTGCATATCTTAATATGTAAAGAGCATTTAAAATGTGATTCCAATAAGAACAAAATAGACTTATTTGGCTGTGTATTCTGTATTTTTATTTCTCCACCAACTAATGAAGGCAAGGGCAGAGATGAGGCCAATTTTAAGAACAAAAATTCTGTCAAATGTGATACATTTTCTAAATTATGCCCCCCAAAAAACCACACCCCTTAATTTATATTAGACCTGTGCCTCCAAAGAAAATACATTTATATTATTATTATTTTTAAGTTGGGAATGGAAAATATAGGGAATGGAAAAAAATCTGGATATCATATGAAATATGATTTTGAGAACAGAATTTATTTCCTTTGAGACACTTAATTTTTTAAAAATAAAAATTTAAACCCTGCCGTATAGGCATACTTTCATTTCATTTTATTCTCTTGCAGTGTATTAGATGACAATTCTAATAAAGTCCGTATACATTTGAAATTGTGGGAATTGTAGTAGAAAATAGATTGAGGCAGCCAATGTAAAAATAAAATGTGTAACCATCAGCATCAATACTATGTAAACATTTTACTGTTCTGAAAATGACTTTAAATTGTTTAATTCTTTTAACTGATTTTGTGAGTTGCTAGAGACTCTTCCTTTCCAGGATTTCATGGCCTAAAATGGACTTCAGCATTTCTGCAACATCAGACTAACTACACTTACTGGAAAACATATTTCTATCTCTATCTCTACTTCTATCTCTATTATCTCTGTCTCTATTTCTATCTCTATCATCTCTATCTCTAGAGATAGAGATGATAGAGATACAGATTAGATTTGATTAGAATGTAAACATAGATTAGAGATCTATAGAGATGATATAGATATAAAGACTGAGATCGAGAGATCGAGATAGATATGTGTGTGTGTGTGTGTCTATACACATACACACATATACAGTATACCGTATTTTTCGGAGTATAAGACGCACCCTCCAAAAAGAGGGTGAAAATCTGGGTGTGTCTTATACTCCGAATGTAGCCCCACCCAGCCTCTCAAATGGAGGTTTCAGAGGCTGAAAAAAAAGCGAGGCGCAGAGCTCACAACCAACGAACCTGTTGCTAAAATTCACCTCTGAGAACAGCTGATTGGGGGTATTCCGGGAGCACGATCCACCCGCCAATCAGCTTTTTTCTTATTTTCCTCCCCAAAAACTAAGATGCGTCTTATACTCTGGTGCATCTTATACTCCGAAAAATACGGTACATACATACATACATACATACATACATACATACATACATACATACATACATACATATTTGGGATAAACCTAGGTCTCCTGCCTGAGCAGGGGGTTGGACTAGAACAGGGCTGTCAAACTCCCGGCCCATGGGCCAGATGTGTCACATACTGGCCACGCCCATGCCAGGTTTAGCGAAGGGGAAAAAAGTCCCGATACATCACGTGACACCGCCGTGACAACGTGAGTTTGACACTCCTGGACTACAAAATCCTCCAAGGTTCCTTCCAACCCTGTTATTCTATGTTCTACCTTCTATTAGAGGAGATAATATCATACCATGCCATGAAGATTCCAAGTAATGAAACCATCCACATTGTTGCAAAGAAATGTATCATATCACTGGATGCTTGCTTGCTTCTATTTCACATCAAAAAAAATGTCTTTGGGGGCATCTACCATTTCTTTCTCTCCTCTTCATGAACAGCCCAATAAAAGTTCCGAAGGAAGTTGCATTTTGTGCTTTTGACAACAACCTTTGATTTACTAGCTAGAGGAGGAGGACACTACCAATGGAGTAGTTGAAAATGTGGTCAGGAGCTGAAAGCCTGTGTTTGTTACTAATCTTAGAGAAGCTACATCATATCATACAAACTCTGGCAATTCAAGTAATCCATTTTTGCTCATATTGGGCTGCCCGTATACCTTAACCTTACATTTTCACTAATGTATCCAAAAATGTATCTTAAAAGCTGTTCTGTAGGTATTCAAAATAAATGTTCCCTGCTGCTTCTGACAGTTAACATCCCTGAGATATTTACAAATATATACATGCATACCCAAACATAGATAATTTCACGTTAGTCATGCATAGCAGGAAGTTTTATATTCTATGCATCAGACTTTTTACTGAATTCAATGCATCTTTTACATTCTTCCAGGCAGCTAGCTCTGATGTATGGTTAGCTAAATCCATGATATCATATCCCACATATCCAGCACAAGCAGAAAAGGTACTCTTAATAGTAATACTGCAGTGAAATCTGTCTTTAACCCAATTTCTTTAACGTTGACTTCACCTATGAAAGCAATGTCACTTTCTAGCACATCTTGCCAGGCACCCAAGTAACACAACCTCAAACAAAAGAACTCCAAGGCACAAGGTCTCCTCAAAGAACATTTTATTAGGGTATGTCACATTGGCACGATGCTGGTGAAAACCGGATCTGAGTTCCCTCCGGTTTTTCCCCCAATTAAAAACAAAAGTTTGTCACTTCCCCAGAGGTGTCAGTCACATGGTCCAATCAGCACACAGTCCAGATGTGGGGTGTCTTCAGTCTCCACCTCCCAAACACCTCCCCACACTCGACCTTGGTTCCCAGGGGAAAGAATGTTGTTTTGGTTACAGCACCCCAGCTATCCCTCATCTCTAGTCTGTGTCAGCACTGAAGCTTTGAAGAAAAGAAAAACCCCAACAGAACAAAAAGATGGCCACCATCTAGCCAGCTTCAGGGTTGACACATTTGGAATTTCAGCAGTTCCTTTGGCAATCCACGTAGGGTCCTTTGCTTGTTGAGAGACTATACAGCCGTGATGGCGAACCTATGGAGCCATATCTGAGGGCACACGGCATTGCCCTATGTCAGCTCCAGCGCACATGTGTGTGCTGGCCAGCTGATTTTTGGCGTTCTGGAGGGTGGGGCGGAGGCCATTTTCGCCCTCCCCAGGCTTCAGGAAAGCCTCCGGAGCATATGGATGGCGAAAAACGGACCCAACGGGCCTACTGGAAGTTCGGAAACGAACTTCCGATTGGGCCGTTGGGCCGTTTTTTGCCCTCCACAGGCTTCAGGAAAGCCTCCTGAAGCCTGGGGCAGGTGAAAAATGGCCCAATGGACCTACCAGAAGTCTGGAGGCTTCAGTGAGGTCTGCGCGCATGCGCAGGAGTGGGGGCAGTGCGGGGGTCTGTGCACGCATGCGCGGGGGGGCATTGCATTATGGGTGTGGGCACGCGCACGCACGCTATCATGCACGCGCGCACCCTTTTGGCACCCGAGCAAAAAAATAGCAATAGCAATAGCACTTAGACTTATATACCACTTCATAGTGCTTTACAGCCCTCTCTAAGCGGTTTACAGAGTCAGCCTCTTGCCCCCAACAATCTGGGTCCTCATTTTACCCACCTCGGAAGGATGGAAGGCTGAGTCAACCTTGAGCCGGTGAGATTTGAACCGCCGAACTGCAGCTAGCAGTCAGCTGAAGTAGCCTGCAGTGCTGCACTCTAACCACTGCGCCACCTCGGCTCACAAAAAAAGGTTTGCCATCACTGGTATACAGCATGGCTTTGGATGGTTAGATAATTACCATTGCTTCTTGCCTTCCCTTGGAATTAAATAAAAATATAAAAAGCCGTGGCAGTTGCACCATGTTAGAGAAATGAGTATACAGGTAGTCCTTGACTTACCACCATTTGTTTAGTGACCATTCAAAGTTACAATAGCACTGAAAAATCTTACTTGTGACCATTTTTCACACTTATAACCTTAAAAGCAGCATCTCCATGGTCACATGATCAGAATTCAGGCACTTGGCAACTGGCATGTATTTATGACAGTTGCAGTGTCCCGGGGTCACGTGATCACCGTTTGTAACTCACAACTCACTTAACAGCTACGTTGCCTAGCAACAGAGTTTGACTGCATTTTTTTGTGATTAGGGATAGAACAAAAATCCCACATCCCAATGTTTTTGCCCATCCAATTTTATGAAAATCATTTTAAAACTGCACAAACTCTATTTAGTCACATGCTCAATTGATCTGACAGGACGAATGATCTCAATCAAAATCAAGCAACATCCTATATTCCTAGAGTTTCCTTTATATATATTTGTGATTCACATCAAAGAATTGTTCAGTCCAGCATAGGTAAAAGTGGACATTTCCCCCCCATGCCCTTGATGGAATTTCACATGCTGTCATAAATGATTAATAGCAGTAGATCTTTTAAAAATGTGTCTATTGTGCCATGCTGTATTTGAAAAGCTCTGAAAAGCTCTTTGTCCATTTTGGATTGTAGCCAGTACAGTTTGTGAAAAAGCTTTTAGGCTTTCCTGAGTTGACTGGATCAGGGCAACAATCCTTGCGGATTCCAGAAATTCTACACAAAAGCTTTGATAAAAGTTTTGCATGAACAAACTAGAGCCAGGTGCTAAGAATCCCAGAAAGACCTCCAAATCATGGTCCATGGAAGAAATAACTTCATTCAAAATACATGTAATCAAGGTTCAGCTTGCGTTTTAAGAATGGATTTGACGTATATATTTTTTCTCACAATTAAAATTATTGTTATATTGGTTTTTATTTTATTTGTTTGTTTTTGTTCATATTCTATTTTATTCTTCATAAGTTTGGGGTTTTGTAATTTCATTTAAGCAATATATTAATTTATCTATAAATTGTTTGATAGACAAAAGCAATTCAGACCAATGTGAAACGTCAAACTGATTCAATAAATTAAATACAGATAGTCCTTGACTTGGGGTTGTACATTTACCAATTGTTTTAAGTTACAAATTGTTTAGGTTACAGCACTGAAAAAAATGATGTATGACCGATCTTTGAATTTATCACCATTGCAGCATGCCATGGTCATGTGATCTAAAGTCAGGAGCTTGGCAATCAATATGTATTTATGATGGCTGCAGCACCCTGGAGTAATCTGATCACCACCTGTGACTTGCCACCCAGTTTCAATCAAGCAAATGGGACAAGCCAGATTCACTTAATGACTCCATATTTCATTTAACAACTGCAGTAATTTGCTTAACAACCATGGTTGTAAAATCAGGTGTAACTCACTTAACAACTGCCTTGCTTAGCAATGGAAATTCTGGTCCCAAATGTGGTCGTAAATCAAGGATTACCTGTAGCTCCCTTAGTTGGATTGGCTGAATTCATTCAAATGCACTCAAATCAATTTGGTCCAGTTTGAATACGTGCAATTACTTTCTGTTCACCTGCACATTCACTTCAATGGTTTAAATCAAATTTAAATTTCAGATGGATTAAGTGTAGGAGGTGAGCAGGCTGAGCCGGAGGGAGGGGGGGTCAAATGCATCATCAGCCATGAGTCCACATGCCCACAAGAGATCTACGTGCCCACAAGAAATCTAAGTCCAGCCCACCTTGAATTCCTTCTATTCTTATCTCCCACTAATTTCCCTTGGCTGTTAGTAGTTCAGATTCTTGTGGAGAGTTTAAGCTTACAATAAATACATACATATTTGAACTGCTGGATCTCCTGATTTCCCTGGCACTTGACATTTAGATTGTATAGATCCAGATGCTTGAACTGAATCTGATTGGTTTTCTGAATAATTTCAAACTTCCAAATAAAATCAGATTGATTTTCATAGTGAAGTTGAACATTTGACCGAGAACCCGTTTGAATACTACACATGATGAGATGGCCAGGTATGTGTAAATGCCTGCTGCTACGTCCTCACAGAAGCTCGTTATCCGTGGGAACGTTTCTGATTGGCCAAAACCAGGGCTGTTTTCAGGCTGGAGATTCAGAGCCCCGCCATTGGCTGCTGTGTCTGACAGACGGCTATAAAAGAGCTGTCAGACGCGAGGCGAGTTGTTGCCGGCATGGAATAGCCTCGAGCCGAGTTGTTGTTGCTGTTACTTGTTAAGCCAATAAAGGCTTCTTCTGGTGAAGACCAATGTTCTCCAGTGAGGTTGCAGGATAGGCCAGGAATGGGTGATGACTTCATCCTTCTGCCTAGAGACTGAGTCATAATTTTCATAGCCACGCCCCGTTGCCTCTCTCTCTGCCCCAGTTATCGACTCAGTCCTTGCCAGAGAGAGATGCTTCGCTTAGTGATTGAGTCATTTCCATTCAGATTGACTAGCAGAGAGTTTATACTGAACAGGTTTGGATTTGGCGCCTTGAGCGCTTGGTCTCCGATTTGGCTGCGTTGATTTTGAGAGCTCCTGTCACGTGCGCGGCCGCGCAGCCACGCAGCTTAGAGGGAACGTTGGTGAAGACCCTGTCTTGCCTCAGTTTGTGGAACCCCCTCATTCTCCCAACAGAGCACCTGCTATGTTGTATGAGTTCCTGTGCACCTCTGCATCCTAAAATAAATCTGAACAAAACAGAAAACAAGTGTTTTTGACTGGCTTTTTGGGACAAGATGTGCAAAAGCTTCACAGAAGCAGAAGATAACAAGACCCAGAACATTCTACCAATCCAGTACAATGCAACAGGCTCAAGAACATCACCAAAAGATTTCTAAAGCAACCTGAAAAAAAGTTAAAAAAACAAAACAATTCTTTTACTGAGGAAGAAGTCTTGGGACATAATTTGAAAACAGCAGCATGAGAATGCAAATGAGAACCTCTATTATATTTCCATGCAATGGGGTTTCCTACAGCAAAATAAGATGTTGGTTTCTCTAAGGAAGAGGTACACAGATATGTTTTAATTGGTACGACAAACAAGAACAGCCTAAAACCTCATTATTGTTTACTAATGGGTAATAAATATTGTTAAAAGCAATGGAGGCTGTTGAGCAACTCAATTTAGACCCAAGACTTTTTTTTTTAACTGTTTCATTTTAAACTGAGGAAAGGAGGACAGAAAATATATGCAGAGAACTTGCGAACTTCAAGGCCTCCAATGTTGTGAAGAAGCAATTAAGCTAAGTTGCAAAGTTAATCTAAAACTATAATTAACACTATATGAAAATACAAGCAGCCATAGAGAAAATAAATGTTAAGAAATGTCATATTCAAAGAAAAAACAAAGATAAAAGTGATAATTTTGCTTCAAGTTATAAATTGTGAAAGGAAAGGGGAGAAAGAGAGAGAGAGTGCGCGCGAGAGAAATGATCTGTTGGAACAAAAATTGTAGAATTCACTTTTTATAATACAGCTTGTATTTCCCCTTTCAGAGGAAAAAAAATTAACTCCATAATGCTTTATAGAAGTAACAAAAGACTGACTGCAGGAATGATTGACAGCTACAGACTGGGATGAAACAGTATGCAAAGTTAAATTGAATGACAGATGGAGATAACCAACGGAGGAAAAAGTAGTTAGCAGGAGCAAAAGACATAAGAATTAGAAAGGAGATTTTGGGGGGAGGAGGGGGGACAGCTGATTGTTGATTGAGAATGAGAGAAGCCATAAGTGAAAAGTTGCTGATAGGATACTTCAAAGAAAAGAGAATTCTTTCCCTGGAAGTTTAAGTCTGTGCAGATTTGAAGAATGGCACTTCAAGGAGTGCTGGGTTTGAGTAAAGAAGATTCTTTGAAGAGGCAGCCATGTCCTCCAGAGGTGGGTTCCTCCCGGTTTGGACCAGTTCGCCCGAACTGATAGTGACCTGCTGGTGATGTCACGATGATGTCACGGATCCGGTTCGGTCGGTGCCGGTCTGTGGGCGCCGCTATCTTGGGTTTTTTTTTTGATTTTTTTTTGATTTTTTTTATTTTTTATTTTATTTTTATTTTTTTCTTCTGTGCATGTGCAGAAGCCGAGTTTCTGGCACTGCACATGCATCACCATCTTGTTTTTGGCTTTTTTTATTTTTATTTTTATTTTTTTGCACAAAGCAGAAACTCAGCCCCCCCCACACACACACACCTTTGTTAATAGCCTGGGCCAGTCTATTCTACATAACAAAGATCTACCTCCTTCAGACAGAGCCATATTAGGAATTGCCCAAAGCCCTTTCATTACACCACCACCCAGCAAGGTTCAGCCAAACTTGAACTCAAAAACACAGCCTACAGAGTTGCTCCTGCATGGCCCCATGGGAGTCTGACAACCAATCAGAATTCAAGCTCAAAGACAATGCCCCACAGAGGGCATAAAACCAAGGCACTCTCAGCATCTCAGCCCTTTTTTTCTGTTCAGGAACTCAAGCCATGTGCTCCTGTCCACCATTAAACCTTCTTTCCAAGCAACTTCCATGAATCCAGTGTTTTTTCCCGCACTTGGAACTGAACCCAGGAGGACATTTCTTCCAACAATGGGCAGTCAATAAATTTAATAATAAATACATTAAATGCCAACATGGTGTGCAGAGTGCTGCCATTCCACCATTTCACATTCTTTATTAATCCTAATATGTTGTTGGGAGTACTAGTTTAAAACATCTGGAGAATTCTGCCTTTGTGAAAGCTGGGTTAAAGCTGGAAGTCAGATTGAATTAATTCTCTTGTTTTTAATCAAACACTTTCTTATTCTAGGTTACAATCACTCCATTGGAGAAGCAATGTGTGAAAATGACCTCCTCCACAGAGGAATATCCACAGGAAGACTGTTCAAGAGAAGTCTGATTCTTAAGGAACTTCAATTGGGCAATATTCCTCAGTGATTATAATTGTTCTCCTTCCTTACAACTACACTTGCAAAAGCTTTTTTCTCAAGGTTTTCCAATGGATATTCTTCAGTGGCTGAGGGAGGTAAAGGATAGGACAAGACCAACTACATCTAAGAATCTGTCCATATGTTTGGTAAATATATGTATGACACCATGAAGGAACCCACTTTACTCTTAATTTAAAACAAAAACAAAAACCTTTGTATTGGAACAGGTCCAGCCATACTGCCTGCTCTCAATGACTGAGAGTTAGTTATATACATATTTTTAGGGAATCTACTTTTCCTATCATTATTCTAGGACTTTTTTCCAGAGATGGAAAAATTTGTATGCTGGGAAATTACATATGGGCAAAGGATTGTGCCATGATGTGATCTAATCTGAAAATCCATGCTAACCACCACTGTGAGAATACGGGCATATCTGAAATCATGATACTGATACTGACTTTATTTTTCCACCTTACAGGCAACAACTATTTTTTGAAGCAAAGCTAATGCCAATAAATGTTGGCATTCATTAAAACAATGTACATTTTATACATTCTGGATTTCCTCAGGCAAAACTTCCACTCAAGTGAAACATCTCTTCAATTTCTTAATTAATGTGGTTGTTGTTGGAGGGCTAACATTTCAAGATTAGATTCAATCAAAGAAAGAGAACAGGCTGGGGAGGGGGCAAACTCGTAGGGAGTATTAATTTGAAGCAGAAAAGTTTTTAGTTAAAAAGTTGTTTTTTTTTCTTTAAAAAGAAAACACACAAGAGGAAGTAAAGAGGACAAACAGGAACACAGTCTGATTGGACCATTGGTGAGAGTGGAATTCCTGTTAAGGTTAGTTTTGCATGGTTCCTTATATATAGAATTCATTTTTTTAAACGAAGCATAACATGCCCCAACCTGAACTGAAACCACTACAATTATGGAAATAACTGGCCATGGTGCTGAAAATCTTCAAACACCAGCTCCTTCTATATTATTTTCTTTTTCCTTAAGGCACACTGGGATTTTAAAAATTGGAATTAAAAAAAAGAAGAAGAAATATTAAGATTCCTTCATTCACTGTAGCTCTGATATTTCTTTTACTCACCACTTCTGCAAAATGGTGCATTATATTATCATAGATTAATCTTCCCCAACTAAAGCTTTCTAAACATTATTACATTATTGGGAATGTTGCAAGCTGTGCTCTGAAAGTCACAAAGTTGGAGAAGAATACTAAAATGAATTTAAGCTTAGAGAGCAATTATTATTGGACTGATATTTATAGATAAAGGTAAAGGTAAAAGTTTTCCCTGTCCAGTTATATCTGCCTCTAGGGGATAGTCCCTTGGGAGTTGGGTGGCATACAAATTTAATAAATAAATATAATTGCTGCTGCAAACTCTGACATGTCCTTGCAGCAAATAGCGAACAGCCAGGTCAGCTTCAGCACTCATCTCCATTTCTTAGCTGAGGGAGCCAGCATCGTCCAAAGACAATTTCCATGGTTATGTGGCCAGCATGATTATATGCCAAGGTGCACAGAACACTATTACCTTCCCACCGAAGTGGTACCTATTTATCTACTCGCATTTGCATGCTTTTGAACTGGTTGTACCAGTTACAGTGGTTTGATTTAGCTAAGCCATGATGGTTGGTTGTTCAATCAAGCCAAATCAAGCAGCAATTGAGGTAAAAAGTGGAAGTTGATGTTAACCAATCATCACCTTGCATACAAGTATAAAACTGAACAAGCAAAATGCTACATCATGATTTCACTTGATATATAAACGAAACCAACATATATCTAAGTTTGTAGAAAATGAACTGAATACTCAGTTCTCGAACCCAGCTGACAAGTGGGTTTAACACTGAGCCACCGTGCCGCCATTTATAGAAAAGAATGCTTAATTTCCCCCCTATTTTGAATTAAATAAGTTCCTGTATTAATTAATGCTTATTCAGCTATATCTGCATCCTGGAGAAAATTCTAGAATTTCTGCTAATTTCTGCTTTATATACATGGGTGGCCCTAAGATTGGCTTAACTTGTATGTCAGATAGAGATTGAGAAAGAGACGAAAACCAAACCTCTAAATGGTTTTAACGCTTGGATCTTTTACAGGATACTATTGGCCACAAATATACCCATAGACAAGTTTCTTTTTAAAATTTTTCATTTCGTTTGATTCTTATTTCTATTATAAATAAAAATAAAATGAAAACTTGCATGTACAAAACAAAATATCAGATTATAAAATTAACTGTATTTCTAAGAAGGCAATTAGACTTCATAGAAGTGGAAGGATTTTTAAGAAGATAAAATATGGTGAGTGACTGCAGCCTAGTATTTTATTTACAAATGTATCCAGGTACCTGGGGATAAAACTGGTAAACTGTAGATAAAAAGAAGTATCCACAAAGTCTACAGTAGATTACAAAAAGCCTTACCAATGTTTCCCTTCCAACAGGAAGGCATAAGGCAATGTAACATGCAATGCACTATTTCTCTATTTGAACAGCATTTTATCTTAACTGGAGGTCATCTTAAACATCTGGATTACATACATCGATATGTATGTTCTGTTTCCATTTTAAAAAAAAGCAAGAAATAGTCTTAACTGTAAGGGGGTGGACGGTTTAGCGGTTAAAGAGCAAAGTGCCACACAATGTGGTGAGCTCCTGTTCCTTGCCCCAACTCCTGCCCACCTACCGTGTTTCTCTGAAAATACAACCTACTCAGAAAGTCCTAGCTTGATTTTTACACGTGAGCCCAATATAAGCCCTACCCCCCAAAATAAGCCCTAATTAAGACCCCATCCACTCCAGGGTGCACGGGTAAAAATTAAGCTAGGGTGGGGATAGGGGGTGGAGCTGCCCTACTACTTACCTTCGGATAGTTGCAGCCAGGCCTTGCACACCTCAGCCCATTTCTTCTGCAGCCGGCAAGGCTTTCCTGAAGGCCTATGTAGCCGATAATAAAGCTCCGGATCGATCTGGAGCTCTGTTATCGGCTACAGAGGCCTTCAGGAAAGCCTTGCCAGCTGAAGAAGTTTCTGAAGGCCTCTGACAGAGAAAAGGAGGTCGGGGGTGACGCGCGCAAGTGAGGTGAGTCAGTGGATGACAACCCCCCCCCCCCAAAAAAAGACCTGGTGCCTTTTTTGGTGGCAAAAAAAGAATATACAGTAAGACAGGGTCTTATTTTTGGGGAAACACGGTAGCAGTTCTAAAGCATGAAAATGTGAGTAGATAAATAGGTCCCACTTTGGCGGGAAGGTAACAGCATTCCATGCACCTTGGTGTATAATAGTCCTGCTGGCCACATGACCATGGAAAATGTCTTCAGACAATGCTGGCTCCCTTGGCCAAGAAATGGAAATGAGCACTGCACCCTATAGTCAGACACAACTGGGCACTGAAAATGTTACCTTTACCTTAAATCTGAACATTTCAATTGAATTATTAACTTTGTGAGAAAAGAGTGCTTTGATGAGGTTTTCTTCCTCTGTCTATTTATTAAAATGTAAAACTAAGTTAAATAATATTTTAAAAGGAATTAAAATGCACAAATTATCTAACTTAAATACTTTTACTTAAAACTAATTTAAGTAATGTTTTAAAACAAATTAAAAATGCACAAAAATCTCTAATTATCAAAGCATGCAACAAAACTGAACCAAGTTAAGAACGATAGAAAGATCTCATTCTAAAATAACATCTAAAGTTCTTTGTGAAGCACAGATATAGTATCACCCAAAAATGGTGATTTTTCCCCCTTCGCACGTTTCTTCAAGGTGCCCAAAATCTATCTTGGTACCTCTCCAGTTGTGACCAGCTCAACTGAAGTAATGGGAAAAAATGTGACCACAGCACAGCAAAACAATTCCTGCTCAGACTTCATAAATAACAGGAAACTCAATAATCTCAGACAGTAAAACATAGAGACAGGAAAGGAGAGAGGGGGGGCTACCATGCTGGGCGAAAAGGCTCCCGTTAGTGAAAGACTAGAATTCAAGAGACAGAAGTCAGAATGCATCTGTCTTCTGTCTCTTCTCCAAAAAGGATAGCCACGTTGCTCTCAGCAGAAAAAGAAAAGAACAAGCTTTGAATCTGGTAAACCCAGCAATTTGGTGAACCTACAACCGTTTCAGAGCAGTCATTTTCTTAGAGTGCTCTTAAAATCTCATAGGTGCCCAGTGATCAAAATGTCAGGGACTCCAGTTCTAAGAAGCAACTAACAGCAAACTTGCTAAAATGAAGGCCATGGATGTATCCTGCAGACATCTTCACTCAACCAATTCACTTTTGTGACTCAGCTGTGTGAGATTTTCATTTAAACGGTCTTGGATGATGTAATTTATAAATGAAGAATTGATGTTTTCTTAATGTTTTAATTCCCATTTAGTTGTTGGTTGGCTTTTGCAGCTGGTACCACCAGCAAATGATTTCTCATTTCCCAATCATCTGTATCTGCTTATATCTGCTTCCATCTATTTCTGCTCCTTTCCTACTGTCCTTTGCGACTGCACAGAATTGATAATTTAAGTAGTTATAAGTAATTAGAGAAGTCACATTTGAGTGGCTTCTTTACAGAATTCAGAAACACATACCGTATTTGTCGGAGTATAAGACGCACCTTTTTACTCCCAAAAAGAGGGTGAAAACTTGGGTGCGTCTTATACACAGAATGTACCCCACCCAGCCACCCCCAACCCTTTGGCCTTTGCCTCCCAGCAATTTACCTCCTTGCAGCAAACAGTGCAGAGCCTGATTAGCAGAAGCAATTGATTATGGCCTCTCGACCATCAGCTGAGAAGCTGCAGGCAGGCCCATGTGCTAAAATGAAAGTGAAACTAGAACTGCAAGGAGGCAAATTGCTGGGAGGCAGAGGCAGAATTTTATTTTCTTGTGCTAATCACTGCTGAAACTGGCTGTTCGTTGTTTGCTGCAAGGAGGTAAGTCAATAACTATAAATGCCTATAGAATGTTCAAATTATTAGACTTATTTTTTAAAGACTGCTTTATTATTGTTCGAGACAACTTAACAAAATGAAGAAGCTTTTTAAAATAAATGCTTGATCTAAAGAGGCCCAGTGCTATTGTATCTTCTTTTAAATAGCAGAGAATAATGTATACTTCAAGAAAGCCACATCAATTTTAACAGCATCTGTACAAGTAATAATCTGAAATGTAACAGTGTCCTGTTATAGTATTAAAATAAGGCAGCTGAGTTAAACCCTTACTTAGTCATGTTTGGAGTAGATCTATTTAAATAATTGGGAGAAGTTAGTGTGACTACATTTAAAGAAAACTTTCTGGCATTAATATACTGCCATAATGTACATTTCTCTAATTCTTTGCTATTTCTATGGGTCAGGCACACATGCACAGAAATACACAGCAAACAGTGTATATCATCTGTACTGTTTGCTGTTTGCTGGGAGGCAGAGGCAGATTTTTTCCCCCCTTGTTTTCCTCCCCCAAAACTAAGGTGCGTCTTATACTCCGGTGCACTCCGAAAAATACAGTATATCCCCCAATTTAAAGAGTTTACAGAAGATGGGTTAGTTGAGTGCATGGAATTCATTTAATTCTGAAAGAAGCTGAAACATGTCTGGGGCTAAATCTATCCCAGTCAGGATTTGTAGATTGGATCAAGTGATTCCATTTTGCTATTCTGAAGCCACCATCTCACTAACATAACTAAGAGTATCACAGGGCAAGTCTACAGCATTGATGTGTAATTGTTTCTAAACTAAGTGGGTGGGAAGGGAGAGATGCTATTTTCTAGGAATGTAGTGCTATTGAGAGAGAGGGCCGATCATCCTTTCTTGAGAATAGAATAGAATAGAATAGAATAGAATAGAATAGAATAAATAGAATAGAATAGAATAGAATAGAATAGAATAGAATAGAATAGAATAGAATAGAATAGAATAGAATAGAATAGAATAGAATAGAATAGAATAGAATAGAATAGAATAGAATTCTTTATTGGCCAAGTGTGATTGGACACACAAGGAATTTGTCTTTGGTGCATATGCTCTCAGTGTACATAAAAAGACAAGATACATTCATCAAGAATCATAAGGTACAACCAGGGGTGGGTTCCAA
>QLTV01001478.1:1239519-1250585 GCA_003457575.1 Thermophis baileyi
CATGCTAAGAAAAAAAAATTTAAAAAAAGCCAAAAAAAGATGCCGACCGCATGCACAGAAGTCACCTTCTGAGCATGCTCAGAAAAAAAAATTAAAAAAAAGCCAAAAAAGATGGCGACCGCATGCACAGTGCTGGAAGTCACCTTCTGAGCATGCTCAGAAAAAAAAATTAAAAAAAATTCGAATTTTTTTTTAAAAAAAGATGGCGGCCCCCACCGACTGGCAACCACTGATCCGGTTCTGATGACGTCACTAGCAGGTCGATACCGGTTCGGGCGAACTGGTAGGAACCCACCCCTAGGTACAACACTTAATGATAGTCATTGGGTACAAATAAGCAATCAAATCATACTAGGAAACAATATAAATCGTAAGGATACAAACAAAAAAGTTACAGTCATGCAGTCATAAGTGGGAGGAGATGAGTGATAGGAACGATGAGAAGATTAATACTAATAGTAATGCAGACTTAGTGAATAGTTTGACAGTGTTGAGGGAATTATTTGTTTAGCAGAGTGATAGCGTTCGGGAAAAACTGTTCTTGTGTCTAGTTATCAAAGGGATTATTAATATTTAACACCATTCATGATACAAATTCAGTGCTTCCTAATATAATGGGAACAAAACTATCATTCCTATGTGTTTGTGACGTGCTTGTTTTAAATATGTCACAATGAACTCATACTAAAACTTTTTAAACTGTTATTGAGAGAAATTAAACATTGACAATAATGGAAGGCAACAATAAATGTGGCTTTCAGGAACAAAAAAACTAAATCATACACACAATGTTCAGAGCAAGAGCACCTCTAAGCACCTCTAAGTATTAATAAGAAAACTATTTTATCTATACTTAAAAACAGAAAACTGGATAGAAAGTAAGTTGCAGAATGCCATCCAGGGGTGGGTTCCTCCCGGTTTGGACCAGTTCGCCCGAACTGGTAGTGACCCGCTGGTGACATCACGATGATGTCACCAATCCGGTTCGGTCGGTGCCGGTCCATGGGTGCCGCCATCTCTTTTTTTGAATTTTTTTTTGAATTACTTTTGAATTTTTTTTTAATTTTTTTTTTTTAATTCTTCTGAGCATGCGCAGAAGCTGAGTTCTGGCACTGTGCATGCGGTCGGCATCTTGTTTTTGGCTTTTTTTAAAAAAAATATTTTTCGTTACTGCGTATGCGCGCGTGCCCACGATGCGCACGCCCGCCCAGGAGGCACGGCCACGCAGCGTGGGAGGAAGCGAACCGGCAGTGAGGTAAGTTAGAACCCACCCCTGATGCCATCAAATGATACCATCAAAAATATACTTTCCTACCTGTAAAATATATATGCTACATTGTGATTAAAAAAAAAAACTGATAGGAACAATCATTACATGTTTCTCAAATGCTCTAAAATTGCTTCCCTGAAAAAAACTGTTTTATTAATCCAATGCAGCATCTTAAGCATTCAATCTAATGTGTAGGCTGAAGACACTGCACAATTATGCTTGAATAAACTCTACGCATAGCCAAGAAAAGTATTCTTATTCTGTTTGAAAGGAGAACTGTAATAGCTTACCCAGAGAAGGATGAATAAAAATTGAACATAGTTTAGTGAGTAACAGGTTTTTACATCTTGGAAAAATAGAGTGATTTCATCATCTGTTCATTTTTTTTTAATGGTCTTGTCAAGTTTTAGATGCTCCAAGTTATATCCCAATACTTGGGCTCCCCATTATTATTATTTTTTTGACCAGCTCTCATTTAATTTGATAAAAGAAAAATTGCTTTCAAAATGTATTTCAATGGAGGAGAGAATCTGATCGTTTTTAAGGGAAGACTGGTGTTTTTGTACTTATTTAACTATAAAAGGTGTGGGAATGGAATTCATCTTTCAATATAGAATCCCCTCACTAACAATTTCTCTGGCTTCCTATGCTTCAATAAATCCCAAGCGATAAATCAAAGGAAACTCGTCTCATGGCCTTTTTCAGATTGGGAAGTCACAGCAAAGCGTTCTGTTTACCAGGCAGAATAGCATCTAATCCTAAAACTCCCTAAGAGATAAAATGGTTTTCAAATTGTCAGTAAATAAACACAGGGCCACCCAAATCAATCAGTCAAATCAATCCATCATAGGCACAGCCGTAACCTAAATCGCAGCAATATTCACCCAGTGCATTGTTAAATTCAAGATGCTTCGAGGCATACATGCCAATATGCCAGGAATGCAATTATTCTGTCTTCTTTCTTGTCTTCCGTAGATGAGATTTCTGCTCATCTACAAGCAGCAGATCATTTCGTAAAACAGACGTAACCAAGGACATGGGGCAGATACCTTCCTGTTCCACCGAGACCATTAAACATGCTAAGCTTCACAGAGCAAGCACCACTGCACTGACAGCTCTGTAATGAAGCCTCTACAGACTTGCCATATGTTGCTATGCTGAAAACTTGATGGTACTTTCTGACTCTAAAACTTTCAGAAAGAAATAGAAATAGAAATAGAAAGAGGACAGGAAGGGTAGTCTCGAATCTCTGAGTCATTTTTCGTTTCGTTGGTTTATTTGAGGAGTAGAACATCCAGGTGCTTCCAAATATTTTGGATGACCACTCTAATGAGCTCCCCATCAGCATAACAGAGTTGGAAGGGACCTTAGAGGTTTTCTAGACCAACCACCTGCTCAAGCAGGAGATCAAGCAGTATTCAAGTATTCCAGTATTTGAGGGGCTGCCACAAAGAAGAGGGGGTCAAATTATTCTCTAAGGCACCGGACGGCAGGACAAGAAGCAATGGTTGGAAACTAATCAAAGAGAGAAGCAATCTGGAATTAAGGAGAAACTTCCTAACAGTGAAGACAATTAACCAGTGGAACAGCTTGCCTCCAGAAATTGTGAGCACTCCATCACTGGATGTTTTTAAGAAGAGACTGAACAGTCACTTGTCTGAAATACTGTAGTATAGGTTCTCCTGCTTGAGCAGGGGGCTGGACTAGAAGACCTCCAAGGTCCCTTCCAGCTCTATTCTGTTCTATTCTATTCTATTCTATTCTATTCTATTCTATTCTATTCTATTCTATTCTATTCTATTCTATTCTACTCTACTCTACTCTACTCTACTCTACTCTACTCTACTCTACTCTACTCTAGATCCTATAGAGCCGAGGTGGTGCAGTGGTTAGAGTGCAGTACTGCAGGCTACTTCAGCTGACTGTTCAGCAGTTCAGCGGTTCAAATCTCACCGGCTCAAGGTTGACTCAGCCTTCCATCCTTCCGAGGTGGGTAAAATGAAGACCCAGATTGTTGGGGGCAATATGCTGACTCTGTGAACCGCTTAGAGAGTGCTGTAAAGCACTGTAAAGCGGTATATAAGTCTAAGTGCTATCTAAGTGCTATACCATTTCAAATAAATGGCTGTCCAATCTCTTCTTAAAAATCACCAGTGATGGAACATAATCACTACAGGTGTCAGGATTCTAAGTAATACACTCATAGCAAACAGAACTCCGAGGCAAGCAGGTTCCTCATAGAACAAGATATTTATTGAATATATCATATTGGCACAGACTGGTGAAAACCGACTCTAAAGGTTCCTGCAGTTTTCACCTAATTAAAAATAAAACTTTTCCCCCCTTTCCCAAACAATTAGTCACATGGTCCAATCAAGGTGCTGTCTGGTTGCTTGGAAACTTCACTCCTCCTCTTCTCAGCCACCTATAGAATGTCCTTGGTTCTCAGGGGAAACTATTTTGTTTTGGCTACAAAACCCCAGCTATCTCTTTCCCCCCCTCCCTAACCCTCAGCACCATTGTGGCAACACTGAAGCCTCCAAGATGGCTTCAGTCAGGCCAGGTTCAGAGTTGACAACAGGATTACTGGAATTAGTTCTCATTTAGAGTATACAGGTAATCCATGTCTTTTTTTTTAATGGGGGAAGGTTAAAAATGTCTTTATGTTACCAGTAGTCTTTTACTTACTACCATTCATTTAGAGTCTGTTCAAAGTTACAACAGCATTGGGGAAAAAAATGATTTACAGCCAGTCCTCACACTTACAACTGTCACAGCATTCCCATGGCCACATAATCAAAATACAGGCACTTGGCATCCTGTATGGATTTACAATGGTTGCAATATCCCAGGATTATATGATAACCTATTTGTGACCTTCCCAGCCAGCTTTCACCAAGCAAAGTCAATGAAAAAATCTGGGTTTCCTTAACAACTGCATAATTCACTTAACAACTATAGTGATTCGCTTAACCACAATGGCAAAAAGGTCATAAAGTCAAGCCATAACTCACTTAACAACCACCTTGCTTAGCAACAGAAATTCTGGTCCAAATGGTGGCTGTAAGTCGAGGACTATTTGTAGTTATTTTATGGCTTATTTTGGACATAACTTTCACAAAGTGGCTAAACTTCTTGCAATACAAAAATATGCACAAAAGAATGAGGGGGACTACGGGGTGCTTTCCATATGAAAGCACCACCCACCAGCTTAAATAAAACCATCCCCAAACTTGCCTTAAGATCAGAGAGAAAGCTTACAGACCTGTCTACTTTCCTGAGCTACTTTCTTCTTGCATTTTAATATAAAACAAATTCTGAGCACTAAAATATGTTGGCTGTGAGAGCTTTGAATTCTTTTTTCTGGCCAAAACTTTGATGACCAAAATCATCAAACAACAACAACAACAACAACAACAATACCTTTTTACTTCCAAATTTTCCAAGGGAAACAAATTGCCTTTATCTAATGAGAATAAACTCTTAAATATCCCACGCAACTGAGTTTTGATTGTTTCTTCCTCTTCTTTGACCCATGCAGTATTTATGGCTCAATATCAGCCCATAATTCAATGCTTTCAAAAATCTTTTGCACCCACTGGATTTTCTCTCTTGAGTTGGGAATTATTGTACAATAAGATATTGTTCCAAATTTGGTATCTCTCCCAATGACTTTGAACCACTGTCTCCATAATCGTAGTTGGAGAGAACATCTAAAATATTGGAAGGAGGAATATTGGGGAAAGTAGCTATGCAGATCAGCTTTTTTGCATCTCAAAAATCTAAATCTTAATATATCCCTATATAGAAATATATCTCCTCTTTGTTTCTGATGAACATCTCCCAATAAATGGATGAAAGGTTAACATTCTACTTACATATACATACTGTAGGAATAGGAGCCCTCTTACTAGGGTTGTTCAGTTTTGTGTCAAGTGTTCCTTTGAAGTTGCTTTCCAAAGCAACACAGCCTATCTGCTCTGCTGTGAGGGTTCATTCAGCAATTTTGGTAGCCATAAGAGACTTTTATACATACAGAGAACTAAGAGGTTACTGAAAGTGCTGAAAGAACTGGAAATATCTTTATATGTTCAACATTAATATCTGAAAAGAGACTGTAAACATATTTGGATGTTTGTGTTCATCCTCGCCTATCATCAAAGAGTCTACTCTACTTTGTGAGAGTTTTCTTTCACAGATTTCTTTCATCCAAACAATCCCTTTTGAGACATTTTCTTGAGCACAAAAAGATATATTCAAGGAGCCAGCAAAATCTCTTTCAATTTTACATGGAGGGCTAACACAGTTCTATACATTGTTCATACATAAATCTCATTCAGTCCAACTAAGCTTAGTTAGACTGAGTGAGATTTAGGTATGAACAATGTATAGAATTGTGCACATATTCCCAAGTAAAATACAAAAATGTATGGCAGGAATAGGAAATATCTTCTAGGTATTTCACTGACAAAAACTTCAGGGAGACCACAATCAACATGTGTGATGACCCAGGGCAACGCACAGAGATAACACAAACAGCTGGCAGTTCAAAGCGACCCTTTTAGTGCTCCAAATCTCCCCCAAACAAACCTCAAACAGCCTCTGGTCTCAATTAGTCCAGCCCAGCGCTGTCTGCACCAAGGCTGCCCAGCAATAAATCCCAAATTTATTTAGCAAAACAAGAACAAAGCAAGGAATTCAGGGAGCAAAAGATCCAGATAATCAGTCCAGAATGCCACACAGGAATGCAAGGATTCTTGGCAAGTTCAAACGTCGGCACACAACACTCCAGGAACTCAACGTTTGTTCCCGACAAATGCCCCTCCCCACAGCGTCTCCTTAAGTCTCATTCCCCAGGTGTGCCTGGTGAAGCTGTGCGGGGCACTCTCCTCGTGAGTGGCCTCCTCCGTCTGAGCTGATCCCGCCTCCTCTGCACTCTCCAAGCCCTTGCATCAGAAGGGTGTGGTTCATGCTCCTCCGCTGAGCTCTGTTCCTCCCTGCCTGCAGGCCTTGCTAATTCCAAACAGCCTGACCTGGACTGACTCTGCCCTTCTCCAGTTTCCTCAAAGGCCAACGAGCTGCCCTCTCACTTGCTGTCAGTTCTTGTTCCAGCTCATCTTCCGCCGCAGAGTCAGACTCTGACGGGGGCATGACAACATGTACAAAGCTAAGGTATATTAAGAAATGTAATTCAACACATCTGGAGTCTAACAGTTACTTATCCTTGGTATCTAGGATTGTAGTCTAAATGATATCCACATGAAATTCAGCTCTGTTGTCCCCTAAAGTATGGCATTTTGGAAGAATAAGATTAATAAGAAGCAATTATTAATCAGAGATACTTTGATTTATATGGCTTTGTTTCATAATATTTTAGCAATGCATTGTGCCCCTGGAAATAATAAATCAACCTTTTCTTTTCTTGTTATCAGCAGGACAGTTTTCATTTCTGTTCCAAACAGGAAATTATTGGATATGTAATTTATCACTGAGGGAATATGTGCAGTTGCAAGAACCTTACATGAGAAATAATGATGGAAACCATTGACACTTAGAAATCTCTTTGGCTAATTGTTTCAGTCCCAAAACGAAAAGACTTAGAGACACATGCAGGCTTTTGTGTCTTCATGGCCAAGTCTTTGGTTAATTAGCATTGGCAAAAGAGGAAATAACAAATTCAACATTTTAAGGAGAGAAAAAAAATCAAATATAGTGGTGATGTGTTAGCAGATGTCAATTGGTCTCTTGAGAAAATTGGACAAGAAGATACAACTCATTAAAAACAAAGGAAGTTGAACTCTACAGGTGAATTGAACAGGCAGAATAGATGCCCATTGACTGAAAATAATCAACATCCCCTAGAAAAAGGTGGAGCAAGATGATACACAATGAGGTTTTGGGGCAAACAATGTGATCTATCATTGACTTTTCTTCAAGAAACTCAAGCCATCTGTCAGCCCTTTGATAGGCCAAATTAGAAAACAGCGAGGTTTTCAGGATTGCTGCTTGTTAAATATGTTAAATATAAGCACAGAGTCTTGAAAACCTTTGTCCTCTCTTATATCAAACAGATCCAAGGCAGGATTATTTTGAGTTTCTTTCTTTATTCTCAGAATTGAGTTAATACCATATCTACCAAATAGTTCTTGCATTTTTCTTCAAGATTATCTCCATACTCCTCAAACAGAACAATATTCTGGGTTGTGTGAGTGCACACACATATACATCTTTCCTTCTTTTACAAGATCTATTGCCATTTTGTATAGTTCCTATTTTACTGTGACCTGTAGTGTGTCTGGTCCACTTCATTGCTCCTTCTGGGCTAGAAGACAGCCCAGATTTAACAATCGTGGCTGTAAGTGAACATGAGGCAGTAAAAACTCTGTAGTGGCATTGCAGAAGACCATCACATTTCAAAGAGTTTAGTGACACATTTTGATTTCTGCTTCATATTACAAAAAAGTCTAGTAGTTTAGAGCTCATTCTAAATCTGCTTGTTTCTTTCACTCTTGTTGAAAAAGGGGGGTTAATCTTCACAAAGCTATAACCCACAAATATAGGCTATAATCCATTCACAGAGCTATAATCCCGTAACCCTGGGATAATCCATCCCAGAGTTATCTAGCTAAGGTTAGATCTTGCCGTCTTGAGACCAGAAAAGCAGGACTATGAAATCTTGGTGGCAGACTTTAATAGAAGCCTTGAAAATTGCTCATTAAAATGGATCCTCTGCATAGGTTTGAGCACAATGCTGTGCACCAAGGTCCTTGGAGTACCTTTGCTGCTTGAATGGGCCTCCCAGCAGCTGAAGTGAGAGCATGTTTTGTTTGTTTGTTTGTTTTTCTGTTTAATTTACTTGTTAAAGTTAAATAATAAAGCTTAAGATTCTCCTTACCTATTAGTGTGTTCATTGTCTCTGGATGTCCCAAAGGTGCGTATATATTGTATATATTGTCTCTGGATCCTCAAAAGAACCATTTGTTTGGCATTTGGCCACTACCTGAGAGTTGGCAAAACAAACACTTCACATGGTTAGAAGAAAATATGTTTGAACAAATGAAAAGAAAGAAACCGTTTTCCCCCTTGTTTACTTGTCTTTTTGAATAATGGCTACACATTTGAGAGCAGAAAATCAGACATTTTCTTCTTGGTGCCCTGCAAAGACTTTGTGTGCAGGAATTGCCAAAAAAAGAAAAAGAGTGTTTTTTTTTTTTTTTTTTTTTTTTTTTTTTTTTTTTTTTTTTTTTTTTTTTTTTTTTTTTTTTTTTTTTTTTTTTTTTTTTTTTTTTTTTTTTTTTTTTTTTTTTTTTTTTTTTTTTTTTTTACTTCAAAATGTTGGAGGGAGAACTGGCGAGAGTTGGAAAGAGTGAGTCACTTCTCGAAGGAGGAAGGGAAGAAAGATCTCTCTCTCTCACACACACACACACACACACACACACACATACACTCTTTCTCTTTCTTCCTCTTTCTCTTCCTCTTCATCACTCTCTCTCTCTCTCTCTCTCTCTCTCTCTCTTTTTCTTTCTTTCTTCTCTTCCTTCCTTCCTTCCTTCCTTCCTTCCTTCCTTCCTTCCTTCCTTCCTTCCTTTCTTCTAGAAAATCTGTCAGCTTCTATTTTGCCCAGACATTATTTGTTGACTGTTCAGCCTTTCCCCACATTTTGCTTTTTTTAAAAGAAAGTCACTGTCCTGAACGAAGACTCATTTTTTTTTCATTTTGACTATGACTTTAATCTACCCTTTATCCCATGGAAAAAAAGCAGTGATATCTGGTTTTGACATGCAGGCAAGCTTCTTTAGAGTGATCTTATTTTATTTTTTTTAAAAAGCCCTTTCCTCAAAAAAGAGAGTCCATTTTTCTTCATCTATTCATTTTTCAATAAACGGAAGATTGGCTTTCTTTGCTAGATCCAAGAAATGAAAGTATATCAAGTACTCTGAACAGATATTTGTCAGAACAGTTTGACATCATTTTTTCCTCTTATTTCAACAGCAAAAATTTGATTGAGAGCCAGTCACTAGATGCTGGCTATATGGGGAAACATCTACAAAAAAAGTCATAAACTATAATATTTTGTCGTTCTTGAAAAATGATGGAGCATCATGCATGGATTATCTAGCAAGGAAGATTAAAGAAAAGGTTTTCGACAAATGCATCAGCTTTCAAACCTTTGGGAATGAGTGTTTGAAGAAATGCCTCATTTTTGCCATTAATTTTCTTGTCCTAGATTCTCGCACTTATCAAGAAGGATCTGCAGCTATCCAATGGGCAATGAGAAGTTTGAATCTAGGTTAAGGAAATAAGAAAAGATCTGCCAACTAAGATACCATGTTTGAAAAGAAGCCGAGTAAAGTTAGGGGTGAAAATCCATGATGTCCTCCATTTATTGAAGTGTCACTTGGCCCATGATCAGGAACACCATTTTAATTTGTGATCTGTCCTCCTCCTCAATGCAATTTGAAAACAGAAGAAGCCATCCTGCCAGTTTCCCATTATGTT
Source organism: Thermophis baileyi (assembly GCA_003457575.1). NCBI lineage: Eukaryota > Metazoa > Chordata > Lepidosauria > Squamata > Dipsadidae > Thermophis > Thermophis baileyi. Next base: position 1,249,289 of record QLTV01001478.1, read on the forward strand.
TATGGTGCAGGATGCAATTTATACTAATTGCCAACTCAGTTTACATAATAGGAAAGTTATCACAACACAACGGGCCAAGATAATGATCTGAAGAACAAGAAGTGCTTCATTTTGTTCCAGTGAAAGAAATCAGTTGTTCTAAACTAATTTTTTATTTGAAGAATGGCAATGGAATAGATTCTTCCACTACTGCAGAATCCACTTTATTATTATTATTTAAGATTTAATCTTCAATTTGATTCACAGTCTGGGACTAGTAAAAACTTAACAGTTCAAGTCCTAACCGAGGACTTAAAAGGGCTGTTAAGGTGTGTCTGAGTATGTAGGCAATTCTGGGTAAGGTGGTTTTTTTGCAAAGTCAGAATATTCAGGTCTGATAAGTTCAGAATTTCCATGTATCTAGGCAGCCCTTTGGGTATTGCTCCAAGGGCTCCTATTATTATTATTGGTACAACCATTGGTTTCTTCCTCCACAATCACTCAATTTCAACTTGCAGATCGCAGTATTTTGTTATTATTCCTAGTTGTTTCTCTTCAATTTGTGCATCACCTGGCATTGCAATATCAATAAACCAGACTTTTTATTGCAAATTGAAGTTGAGCGATTGTGGAGGAAGAAATTTACTACTACTACTATTATTATTATACTTTTATTCATTAAACATGAAACTAAGTCAACTGAACATTTAAAAATGTATCACAAATATTATTGACTGGCACTGATGGTTGTTACGGGTTGTTGCCATCATCCTAGGTATTGACCAAGTATCTTCTTAAAATGTATGATGTTCCGAGTAGCACAGTCTTTTGCAGTTCCGCTGGCGTTATTGCAGGAAGCTGCAACTTCTTGATGTATTTTGCAAAATTCTTGGACATGGTACCAAGTGCCCCGATGACAATGGGTATCACTGTCACGTGTTTCATCCATAATCTCGTAGTTTCAATGGCCAGGTTGTGATATTTTGTGATTTTTTCTAGTTCTTTTTCTTCGACTCTGGTGTCTGCTTGTACAGCAATATCAATAAATCGTACGCTTCGGTTTTCAGTGACTGTGATATCTGGCGTATTGTGTTCTATATTCTTTTTTGTAAATTCTAAATTGTGTGTCTGTATTCGAAAGTCCCACAAGATCTTCACCTTCTCATTATTATTAATTCATCATCATCATCATCTTTATTATTATTATTATTATTATTATTATTATTATTATTATTATTATTATTATTATTATTATTATTATTATTATTATTATTATTATTATTATTATTATTATTATTATTATTATTATTATTATTTG
>QLTV01001478.1:1255837-1268506 GCA_003457575.1 Thermophis baileyi
CTGACATGAGGGCTGCGATGTCAGGGGAAGGGAATTAAAACTTCCCCCCCTTCAATAGAGAACTGTGGGCGGCGGCCGAGAAGACCCGGGGTAGCCTGCTCCCAGAAGCTCGAGCCCGAACTGGACCAGGCAGCCTTAGCTGACAGGGCAGAGCTCTCAAAATCAACGCAGCCAAATCGGAGACCAAGCGCTCAAGGCACCAAATCCAAACCTGTTCAGTATAAACTCTCTGCTAGTCAATCTGAATGGAAATGAAAACCTGTTCAGTATAAACTCTTTGCTAGTCAATCTGAATGGAAATGACTCAATCTTCTGCCTAGGACGAGCAGCCACTAAGCGAAGCGTCTCTCTCTGGCAAGGACTGAGTCGATAACTGGGGCAGAGAGAGAGGCAATGGGGCGTGGCTATGAAAATTATGACTCAGTCTCTAGGCAGAAGGATGAAGTCATCACCCATTCCTGGCCTATCCTGCAACCTCACTGGAGAACCTTCAGTTTCAGATCAGGCTAAATTCCACTGGAATTTGCCAAAAAAACCAACAACAAAATTCTCCAAAGATTCTTCTATCAAACTTTTATTTCTTATAAAGCAGAATTCTCCGAAGAAGAAACACAGGAAATAACGTATTTCAAAATCACATGCTCTACATTTCAACAGTTCATAGATGGAGAAGGAAATAGCACTAGCTGTTAAATACTACTGCATAGTGCACTCTTAGTCTAAGTAGTTTAAAGAATCAGCATATTGTCCGCAACAATCTGGGTCTTCATTTTACCAACAAGATAATTCTTCCCAGGATTATAATATTTGCTACAGGCTGTCAAACACAGCTTTGGCCAGGATTTATTTCTTCTACAGGAGCATTGATTGTGCTTTTTAAATGTAAGAAAGTTTTAATTATATTAAAATTATAATATCAAAACCTCATGTACATATTTTGTAACCAGGAGGTCAAATGAGTGTTTGTTTGTGCACTGCCCATTTTAGATAAAATGTAAAGATTTCCTTCTGAAATCTGAAAGTCTGACTTGGATATTAAAATTAGTAACACCACTCATGGGAGTTGACATGATGGAAAAGGCTTTGAAGGGCCACACGTTTTAAATACATTACATATGCCTTTCACATGATCAGATATGCTAAGATTATGTCCAAATTATTCACAACAAGGCTTCAGTCAGTTACCATCCATGACAAAGTCAATGAACTCTGAAAATCAATGTGTGTGGCATGGAATATTAAATCAATTAGATTAAAAAACTCCAACAAGCCTAAACTTCACCATCACTCTTGATAGCGCAGATGTGTTCCCACTGCCAAATATTTAGGGAACGATTCACTGAATTGCCTGCCTACAGTTCACCATAAAAAAGAGACTTTATTTACAAGCCAAAGCAGGCCTGGGAAGTATCTGTACTTAAAGGTGATTCCCTATTTCACAGAATGGCTATTGATTAACTCGAAAACATTTTACCCAAAGGGTACAACGATCATACTTTCTTCTCTCCAGTTAAAATCTATACCTGAGATGCCAGAAATATGAGTTATGAAGGTCTTTTCATGACGGTAGCTGTATCAGTGTGCTCGGTATCCCCTTCGCTCTTATAATCTAATCCATTCTTTATCCATTTTACTGTGGAGAAGCAACAATCTGTTTTCTGCTAAGCAGCGTGCTCTATTTGTTGACTTCTTTCCACTAGAAATGTCACACAGAAGACTAAATCTGAATACCTCCTGCTCAGAGACAGATCAAACAAGGGAAACAATATGCCTTATTATTTCTTTCCCTACAGTCCTCTCATCTATTCTGTGGCACTGTGTCAATTGTTGTTTTTAATTTTATTTTGTCTATAGCATCTCTCACTGATCCATGCCCTTATTTCTTCAGAGCTTCCCTATAATTCAGCTGCAGGTTCCAAAGAGGAAAAGAAAGCATGGTTTCATTTGATTTTCACAAGGATCCCAACATAGCTTTGGTTCGAGAAAATCGAAGATTAACATGGCCCCATGTTCAGAGGCACATGGAGATGACTATTTCTTTATGACATTCTGCTTTCCTCTCTCTCCCATCAAGGGAGAGAAGATATGAGGGAATCACAATGGTACATTTTGACGGGGCACAAGAAATGATGGGTAAGTGACTAGATTCTTAATCCTCAAACTTGTAGATTCCGTCCCTATTGTAAATGTAAATAGAAACACATGAAGAGCAGAGGTGGTATTCAGCCAGTTCAAACCGGTTCGGGTGAACCGGTAGTGGAAATTTTAACTGGTTCGCCGAACTGGCAAATACCACCTCTGGCTCGCCCCGCCCCTGCCCGCCCCCTCGCCTGCTCGCGGCTCACCCCTGCCCATCCGCTTGCTTGCCCTGCCTGCCCGCCCGCCCGCTCGTCCTGCCCAGTCACTCCTTACCTCCCCAGTGGCATAGCACACTGTGTGGCACTCGCTTGCGCATGCACAGTCTCTGCTCTGCGGCTTGCCTGCCTAAACTCAGCTGCCTTCCATGCAGTGCCTGTGCACCAACTGAGCAGCCCTGATCTGCCTCCTCCTGCCTACAGGTAAGCCTGCGAGTCGCACTAGCTCCCCCCACCATCCCTGGAGCTTGCCACGCCCCCCCCCGTCCCCAGGCTCACCCAGCCGAAGCCGCCACGCAGCTCCATTCAGGCCGTGTTGGCTGTGGCCTAGCTTTCCACCCCCCCCACCATCCCCGGGCTCGTCTGGCTGGCTAAGCCACCTGGGCTCCATCCCAGGCGGGCCTAGCTAACTAACCCACCCTCCCCTCAGCCTCCAGCTGACCTTCACGAGCGACTCCCGAATCCCGAGCGGCTGGTCGCCTGCCTTGCTTCGCCTGCATCCATCTCATCGGCCTGCTGCGAGCAATTGAATCTGCCTTGTGCCTTCGCCTAATTTTGGATAAGTTGCTATTTTTTTTATGCTTAAAAAATAGTGAGTGTGATAATTGTCTTCTGATAGATTGTGGTGTGTAATTTTGTGAGTTTGCTGCTTGCAGCAAGCAAATTTTATGTTACTCTATAGCTTTTATATTTTTAAATTTGTGCAGCTTTATGAGATTTTGTGTGTGAGTGTGATACTTGTTTTTTTTATAGATGGTGTGTAATTTTGTGAGTTTGCTTCTTGCAGCAAGCAAATTTTATGTATAGCTTTTATATTTTTAAATTTGTGCAGCTTTATGAGCTTTATGTGTTTCTGTAGTGAGTGTGATTGATACCTTGATGGTTTTTATTCCTGTGGCTTTGTCTTTCCTGTCAGGGAAAAAACTGGTTTTATCTGCAGTCTTTTGGTGGAAAACTGTTTTTATTCTTTTGGTGTTTTCCTGGCACTGTCCTAGTTTGGGGGGTGGGGGGTGAAGTTATCTAAACATTAATAATAATCACATACTAATAATATTTGCTTATCCATTTTAGTGAACTTTCCTTATATAATTGGTGTTCTCCTTAATTAAGCCTTCTCCTTAATTTTAAGTGTTTTAATCTATTCATTTCTGCACATTCTAATTTTTTTTTATTCATTTTCATATCTTTGTTTTCCCACTGTTGTGCAAACACAATTCTAGCAGCTGTTAACATGTGTAAAATTAAATATGTATTCCCTTTAAATACCCAACAAAATATTTCTGGTTTTAAATCTATATGTTGCTTTACCATTGTTTCTAACCATGACACCACTAACTCTTGAATAACTAAAGGAGTACAAGCTGAGCTAAATACTGAACCTAATCCATATATTCCTGTTTTTTGAACTGAGGAATAAATTTCAGAAAAAGAATTCAGTATTGCTCTGTGAATGTACCCATGAAATTCATTCTTCTTGATCTAACTTCTTGGATCTAACTTCTTGGATATCTTTCTTGTTTGTTGGACCCCAATCACATCCTGAAAAGACTGTACATTGTTGGGTGAAAACAGAGATCCCTTCCATTACCTGTAGTCCTCAGCTTACAACCACAATCGAGTCCAATGCACAATTTATTTCTTTTGCAGTAGTAGCCTTTAACAGGATGAAAAGGCAACAGAGTTTGACCCCTTTTTCTGGCAAGAAACCAAGATTGGAACAAACAGATACAACAGAATTGGATCCAAAACCATCACAAGCACCACTACAAGCACAAGCGGAACTTGGAGAAAGCAGCAAGTCAATTATTGGTGACTCCGAAATTCAAAGTAATCTTCCTGACTGCTGGACATTGCAGCAGTACAACAACTTTCAAGAGAAATATGAGGGACTGGAAGTTTCCAACAAAAAATTAGGTTGCAAGTACTGTGCAAAACATGACTTCGCAAAAGAGAAAGGTGTTCATGTGTCCAAAGAATGGAAACATTTCAAGATTGAGGCAGCAGGGAAAAATAAAGAAGTGCAACAAGCGTCTCTAAGAAAAAAAATGAAAGAACATTTTTCATCAAAAGCTCACACCATTTGTTGCACAGAGAACTTAAAACAAGGGGAGCAGGATGCTATAACAAAAGGAATCGATAAGATGTCTGAAAAATATTTAGGTACCACTTGTAGAATATTCTAAACAGTTTACAGCCTGGCAAAAGGATGTAAACCATTTTCAGACCTAGATTTGATAGAATTGCAAATTGAAAATGGACAAGATATGGGAATAGGATTGCATTCACGGTCAACTGCAGTGAAAATAGTTGATTCTGCCAATAACTGCTAGGTATCCTGGCTGTTCCGACACTGCCTATCTTCAGTGGCTGCTTAAAGATGAACAGTCCATAACTGCAGCGCAGGTGGCCAGATTCTGCACAGCAGCACTGGGGATTCATCGCAAACACGTGTCTTCTCCACCATAGTGATGTTGTATAACAATTGTGGCAAACCCTTTGCACTGCTCAGTCATTTCCCTTTTAGCGTTGAACCTACAACAGGCCACACAGTTTATGGACTGCAACTATTGTATAGTCAGACCATGTATAATTGACCGACTGGATTTTATTATAGATTTTAATTGTTATTTATTATTTTATAATAGAATTTTTAATTGTATATATACTGAGTGCTTTTATTTGTCTCTGGTCTAAGACTGTAATAAAATTTAAAAAAAAAAGAACATAATCTGAAAATATGTTTGATTATTGATGAAGCCTCAATATTACCATGCAAACCAGTTGTGACAGTTTTCGTAAAAGTTGAGGATTCAGTTAACACACCAACAATTTTTGTTGAGCTTGTTGAATTGAAGAAACAAGATGCAGAGACAATATGTTCTGCAGTTCTGGAAAGTTTAAATAATGTTGGGTTTACTAAAAACTACTTACAAAAAAATTTAATAGCGTTCTGCTCTGATGGTGCCAGCGTTATGCTTGGGAGAAAATCTGGAGTGAGCACTAGAATAGCAAAAGAGTTTCCAAACATCATCATATGGCACTGCTTAAACCATCGCCTCCAACTTGTTTTAGATGACTCCATAAAGGAAATTAAGCAACTAAATCATTTAAAAATATTTATTGACAAGATATACAGTATTTTTCATAAATCCTGTAAGAGCCAAATGGAACTTACCGAAATATCCGAACAACTTCGAATTGAAATAGTACAGATTGGTAGAGTTTTGGGACCAAGATGGGCTGCCTGTAGTTTAAGGTCAACCCTAGCTGTGTGGCGTGCTTATCCAGCACTACATCAGTATTTTCATGCAAATGAAAAATACTCAGGTATGGCTGCCCGTCTTGAAAATATATATTTTATAACTGATTTGGCATTGATGATCGATATTCTAGAAGAAATTTCTCTTCTTTCAAATGCACTGCAAGCAAGTAATACAGACATCATAAAGGCTGAAAAACTTGTGATAAGATCAATTAAAGCATTTGAAATGCTTAGAAAGGAAAAGGGTGCATACGAAAAAAAGTGGATGGATTAATTACTTCAGAAACCTTCAAAAATATAAAATTTGTACAAAATCATCGATTTGTTAGACTTCCTCAGGAAAGACTTTTAGAAAGCATCATAACAAATTTGAAGAAAAGACTAATGGATTGTGAACATTTAAAAATAGGTAGCCAATTGCAAGACACCACGAATAAATTACAATTTCTCAATTTTTTGGAGCCAGATTACTGGAATATTGAAGAAGTAGTAGTTCCATGGACAGCAGCTGAAGACCAATTGCACACATTTAGTGACATTTTTAATTACAAAATTAATATCAACGATTATAGAGATTTTGTGGAAAATGTTTTAAAAGATTCCAAGAACTATGCAATTCCTGACAGTATTAAAAAAGCTAAAGATTTTGTTAGAACAATTGCTATAAGCTCAGCAGAAGCGGAAAGGGGTTTTTCAAAAATGAACATCATATGTTCAGAACACAGAACTCGCCTAACTGTTTCCAACATAACCAACCTAATGACCGTTAGTGTAATTGGCCTACCTCTAAAAGAATGGGACCCTATTCCTACAGTCAAAAAAATGGTTGAGAGCACATCATCACACAGCCGATGATGCTCGAGTAAAAATGAAGAAAATTACAAGTGAGGAGGGCGCCAATGAAAGATTGATGTGGAAACATCTTAAAGTTAAAGACAAATAACACTTTTATGTAAGTATTTGTGTACCTCTTTTATTGTTTTGTGTACTTCTTTTATTCTTATTTAAGTATTAAATGCACGAAATAATAAACTACCTTTTTGTATATCTTCTTTTTGTAGGTCATTAGGGCAAAAAAGTGACACTGAAGACAAATAACACTTTTATTGTTCTTATGTAAGTATTTGTGTAAATCTTTTATTGTTTTGTGTACTTCTTTTATTCCTATTTAAGTATTAAATGCATGAAATAATAAACTACCTTTTTGTATATCTTCTTTTTGTAGGTCATTAGGGCAAAGAAGTGAAGTCGACTTGGCCACGCCCACCCAGTCACATGACCACCAAGCCATGCCCACCCAGTCACATGACCAGCAAGCCACGCCTACCCAGTCATATGACCACCAAGCCATGCCCACCCAGTCACATGACCAAGCCATGCCCACCAAGCCACACCCACCAAGCCATGCCCACAGAACCGGTAGTAGAAAATTTTGAATCCCACCACTGAAAGAACTATTAGAGATGTTCCTGCCACCATATCAAGTTGAGATTGAGGTGGAGGCTCAGTGAACAAATTCCTTACAGCACCGTCACAATAATAATAGCTTTGTAAATTACAAAGAGTCCCTCATGATTGAAGAGTGGTCTCCACATCTTCAAAGAATAAAGCTTTAGTAGACCTTGGGGATCAAGCCAAATTAGATAGTCCTAGAATCATAATTTGAGAAGGTCAACCTATCATCTTCTCTTTGGGCTGAAAAGATCACACAATTTAGGTCCTTCAATTCAGATTAGTCCAGTCTGAAAACTGAAGTTGAACCTTACTCACTACAATTTTTCTCTTAAGTCAAAGGTCCTCTTAATGTCTGAAATGCTGATGGCTGAACACAGCTGGAAGAGAATACAAATTCTGCTTCTGTTGTATGACCTGACATGATTTTATTCCACAAGCACTATTTCACCTTATTCTTTTTACATTTTCATGATTTTCTCACATAATAAATCATAACATGCTTGTAATATTTTTTTTTACATTATTCAATGGAAAGAAAAATTATTCAACCTATTAGAAGATTATTTTTTTAAAAAAATTGTAAACGTTTCAGTGTGTAATCAAAGTAAGGCATGCATTTACACAAATCTAAAGGTGTGAAATAAACCCATATCATTCCCCAGGTTTCTAACTTTCAGTCTAGTATCACATATCCTTGAAATTGCAGATTCTTCCAAAATTGGGTAATGATCCTTCAAAGTATTTTTTTGAAAATTACATTTTACAGCCAGCTATTCAATTTCTCCTTAGCAGAATGATTTAGTGGCATCATGTCTTCAAGCTATACTTGTCATGAATCTGTGAAATTGGGTATTAATGTTACAAGTAATGTATGTGTGCAGATTTCAGAAGGCGAGTTTTGCCCTCCTGTGGGATTTGAACTGCTGGGTGTCAACTAATAATATGACAAGCTTGCGACTAAAGGTTATTTCAAAAGTGACATATTTCCTAACTGAACAGGAAGACTTCTATTTAGAGGGGGGGGGAATGCAGGTGACTCGTAGGCAGTGACATGAACCTCTGTTTCATTGCTTGTACGTGAAATTGTTTTTCTTTACTATGAAAAATACAGATTAGCAGGCAGTAGTACTAGAAGGAAATCTGTAATTCTTGAACTTCTGCCATTACTTTCCATACTTTCCTAATTTGATTGGATGTTAGATACAGATGTGAAATACCTAGCAAAAAAAATGGTAAAAGATTATTTCAAAATTCTCAAGCCCCTTGAAGCGATGGTTGTTATTTTCATTTGGCTCACATTTCAGACGCTAGTTAATGTGCAGTCTGAAAACGAAGGGAAATCCACTGAATTTCACATTTATCTATATTTTATAAGCACTTCTACAGGTCAGAAAGGTAAAGGCAAAATGCGAATGAAAAAGTTGGTATAGAATAAGCCATATTTTGCCGTTTGGATCTGGATTGCTGCACTATTGTCAGGCCCTCATGGTAAGCCAAATCAGAAATAAACTCCATGAATAATACTGGAATTTTGCTTTATGGCCGCATCGTACAATAGCACAATGTCAAAACTTCGAATGAGTTTCTCCCTGCCTCCCATCTCATGCCAAAGAGCATCAAGACAGGAACTTATTCAGTTTCTTCCTCACCCTCTCCTCTCTTTCAGGGCTAAACTAACATTTATTTTATTGCATTCAAGGTTGACTCAGCCTTCCATCCTTCCGAGGTGGGTAAAATGAGGACCCAGATTGTTGGGGGCAACGTGCTGATTCTGTAAACCGCTTAGAAAGGGCTGTAAAGCACTGTGAAGCGGTATATAAGTCCAAGTGCTATTGCTATTATTTATCTATATTTTATAAGCACTTCTACAGGTCAGAAAGGTAAAGGCAAAATGCGAATGAAAAAGTTGGTATAGAATAAGCCATATTTTGCCGTTTGGATCTGGATTGCTGCACTATTGTCAGGCCCTCATGGTAAGCCAAATCAGAAATAAACTCCATGAATAATACTGGAATTTTGCTTTATGGCCGCATCGTACAATAGCACAATGTCAAAACTTCGAATGAGTTTCTCCCTGCCTCCCATCTCATGCCAAAGAGCATCAAGACAGGAACTTATTCAGTTTCTTCCTCACCCTCTCCTCTCTTTCAGGGCTAAACTAACATTTATTTTATTGCATTCAAGGTTGACTCAGCCTTCCATCCTTCCGAGGTGGGTAAAATGAGGACCCAGATTGTTGGGGGCAACGTGCTGATTCTGTAAACCGCTTAGAAAGGGCTGTAAAGCACTGTGAAGCGGTATATAAGTCCAAGTGCTATTGCTATTTAACTGCCCATGCGTTCCTTCTCAAGTATATTTCCATAGTCTTCTGCAACAGTTCTATACAGGTAGTCCTCGACTTACAGTGGTTCATTTAGTGACCGTTCAAAGTTACAATGGCACTGAAAAAAGGGACTTATGACTGTTTTTCACAGTTACGACCTTTGCGGCATCCCAATGATCATGTGATCAAAATTCAGATACTTGGCAACCGGTTCATACTTGTGACCATTGCTGTGTCCCGGGGTCACGGATCCCCTTTTGCGACCTTTTGACAAGCAAGGTTAATGCAGAAGCGAGATTCACTTAACAACCAGGTTACTAACTTATCAACTGCAGCGATTCACTTAACAACTGTGGCAAGAAAGGTTGTAAAATAGGGCAAAACTCACTTAACAAATGTTTCGCTTAACAAGAGAAAAGTTGGGCTGAGTTGTAGTTGTAAGCCGAGGACTACATTTATACTGTGTTCTGTTAAAGTCCCACCCTAATAAAGAAATATATTTTCTTGGCCCACTATAAATTATGCCCCTCTACAAAAGAAATAAATTGAGGAAATGGGAAAATAGCTAACTGAAGATTCCAGACAGGCAAATGCCTGCTCAGTTCAGACCTGCAGAAAAGCCATCAGACATTTTCCAAGTACTGGTAAATTCCTTAATCTGATTATGACACTATAAACAGAACAACCAACATGAGCCAGCAAATTGGTGGACCAAAAGCTGCCACGGGGGCTTAGAGTGAGATCCGTGCACCCTTATGTGTCCCACAAGTGAGAAACTGTATGTGATTCCTTCTTTCCTTCTAAGATTTAAGAGGCAAAGGAAAATATTATGTAATTTCTACTAACAAACCAGGGGTGGGTTCCTCCCGGTTCGGACCGGTTCTCCCGAACCGGTAGCGGCCCGCTGGTGACATCACAATGACGTCACCAATCCGGTTCGGTCGGTGCCGGTCCGTGGGCACCGCCATCTTTTTTTGATTTTTTTTGAATTTTTTTTATTATTATTTTTTATTTTATTTTTTCCTTCTGAGCATGCGCAGAAGCTGAGTTCCGGCACTGTGCATGCAGTCGCCATCTTGTTTTTGGCTTTTTTGGGGGGGATTTTTCGTTACTGTGCATGCGCGCACGTGTGAAGCGCGCACGCGCCCATGCGGCACGGGAGGGAGCGAACCGGCAGCGAGGTAAGTTGGAACCCACCCCTGTAACAGACTATTTCTCATATTCAAGGGAAAACGGCCCATAATCTTAAAGTCTATCTTCTTAATTCTTGTACCCGCTTCTGAAACATGTTAAGGAAGTTATGAAAGGATATCTATGAGAATCTCCCTTCTAGTCACGCTAGAAGGATTTTCCATGCAGAAAAATGTGATGTGGCTTTAGTTCCATAACCAAGATGTTTATAGTGGCCATGGAGCCTTAATCATCTCTCTCTATGGAAACCAATGTCTGTGCTTCACATTTAGATTTTGAAATAGTTTCCCACCTGTATCTGCAGAACATCTGGTTGAAGCAGCATAGCAGCCGCAAAACAATAAATAATTGAAGATATATAGTCTCAGGACGCCTATATTGTGCCCTGCAAATTTCACATGTCTAGATTAAATATTCAATCATCTCATACACATAAGGAGTTACCTAAGCTAACAAGTCTGCCAGCTCATATATTACAGAAAAAATGAAGAGAAGATGATTGACTTTTCTCCAATTCTGACCTTTTCTTTAAGATACCCCAGATAATAGATAATATAAATATAAAATACCTCCGGTGTTATCACAGAGGAGCAATTTAAAATGTACACACATGTGTTGGATGTTTCTCAAACAACATTTTCAAAGGAATAGCCACAGTCACATTAACTAATTACTAGCAAAACCAAACAAAAATGGTAACAGCATTCTGCCTTTCTAGACTATAGGACTTTTTAGAAAATAATGAAATACAATAAGAAGAGTTGCAACAGGGATATAAAAAAAACCACAGAGAGAATACATAAAGTGAATAGAGAGAAGTTTTTTCTCTTCTCACAAAGCTAGAACTCAAGGTCATCCCATAAAATACAATGCAATGAGATTCCAAATCAAAAAGAAGCAAATTGTTTCTTTACTCACACCACAGTTAAACAGAGAAACTTGCTTCCACAGCTAGGAGTAACCATAGCCATGTTAAAAGAGGACTGAACAAATTCATGGAGGCGCCATCTGTGTCAATAGTACTAGTTTTAGTGGCTGTTTGCTGGTGTGGGAAGCCCCCACCCTTCCTAGAAGAATGAAATATTTTGGGAAATGTTAAAAATATTAAATATTATTTATATTTAAATAATTATATTTATTAATATTATAAAATATTAAAAGGGCAGAATATAATATTTCCCTAAAGGAGAAATGGAGAAACATGTTTTTAGAAGCTGGAAGCAGCCCCCAAGTCTTTCTTAATAGTCCATAGCAGATGCCAACACTTAAGAGATAAAGAGCTTATTGAAAGAGGAAGACAAGTATCTGGATAGCTCTATTCATAAGCAAAGCAAATACTGCAGGCAGAAATCCATTCAAGACAGGATATTTTGAAACTCCCTGCAGCAAAGTCTGAGCAAAGCCAGAATGGTAGGATTAGAAGCAGCCCCTCACCCAAGATCCAACACAGGATGAAAGCCATTAAGACACAATAGGAATTGCCCGACACCCTTTCAGAACACAAGCCCCTTCATTGCATCACCCCCAGAGCAGTCCAAACTTCACCTGGAGCTCAAATAAACAATAAACCAGAGGTTGACCAGATTAGCTCAGACAAGCACCTAGGATTTGCATTTTGCCTATAGAATAGAATAGAATTAGAATAGAATTCTTTATTGGCCAAGTGTGAGTGGACACACAAGGAATTTGTCTTTGGTGTATATGCTCTCAGTGTACATAAGGAAAATAAAATACATTCATCAAGAATAAAAAGATACAACACTTAGTGATAGTCAAGGTTACTAATAAGCTATCAAATCGTACTAGGAAACAAATAAAAACAATATAAATTGAAAGATACAAGCAACATGGTTATAGTCATAAGTGGGAAGAGATAGGAAGGATGAGAAGAATAATAGTAATACAGTCTTAGTAAACTATTTGACAGCGTTGTGGGCATTAGTTGTTTAGCAGAGTGACGGCATTCGAGGGAAAACGGTCCTTGTAACAGAGTAACAGAGTAACAGAGTAACAGAGTAACAGAGTAACAGAGTAACAGAGTAACAGAGTAACAGAGTAACAGAGTAACAGAGTAACAGAGTAAC
>QLTV01001478.1:1282839-1293729 GCA_003457575.1 Thermophis baileyi
ACCCCCCAGACATCTCATTAAAGCTAGTTTTCCTTTCCCGGCGGGGGGGGGGTGGGGGGTGGAGGAAAAAAGCGTCAAAAAGTGTCAGTTTATTATTCTTTCTGAGGACTAAGACTCATTTGCTGTTTCTTAGCTCAGCTGCTTTTTCTTAGTTTCTTAGCTCAGCCGCTCTGCCGCGCAAATCAGCTGAGCTAATAAACAACAGAATATAGGAGATGTGAGAGGAGGGGGAGGGCAGGTGGGCGGGGCCAATCAAAATTTTCCCTACCGGTTCTCCGAACCAATCAAAATTTTCCCTACCCAGACGCCAGAACCGGTCCAAACTGGTAGCATTTCACCCCTGGTTTGGAGTCTCTGCACCCCTGTAAAAGACCTAAGCCCACTCCCCTTGAAGTCTGTTGACTTATCTGGCACCACTTTGCCTTGACTGTTAGTAGTTCTGGTGTATAGGTTGCATGGAATAAACTCAAAGTGCTTTTGAACCCTATACTGGCACCTGATTTCTTGCATCTGACAAGTGGACAGTCATTATTTATTTGGCACCACAAAAATTTCCTGTTCTACAATATTTTGTAAATGTCTGTTTTCATTCCCAGGGTCAGAGAATTCTATCGTATAAAATTTACCATAATTTTTGACAACTGAAGTGATTTACATAATTTGCATAATGGTAATACAGATACTGGCATTTTCCAAATTATTCTAGGAGACTGGAATGCTAAAGTTGGAAGTAAAATAACGTCTAGTTTTACAGAAAAAAATGATCTCACAATGCAAAGCACAGCAGGAGATAGACTAATGGAGTTCTGCAAAGAAAATTCAATGTCTACAATGAATATCTTATTTCAACTTTTTTTTTAAAAAAAAGGACATTATCAAAGAGATAACACTGACTATGGCTATATATTTTGTCTATATACTTTATTTATACCTCTATGAGATATATAATTGACTATACACATTGTAAGCAAAACTCTATTCAACTAGCAAAAATAAGACCTGGTCCTGATTGTGATTTAGATCAAAAACGTTTTCTTGCCAAACTGACAGTTATTTTAGAGAAAAGAAATAAAATCCTCAAAACAACAAGATGCAATCTCACTAATATTCCACATAGTTATGCAGAGACGATAAATAAGAGAATTAACAGATTAGATTTGATGACATCATTAAAAGAAAGGAAAACAAGAATATCCTGAAATGCAAAAATCAAAAGAATGTAAAATGCCTGTCTACAGATATTATAAAAAAGTAGCAAAGTATGGTAGAAAGCAAAAAGAAAAAAGAAAAGAAAGAAAGAAAATTGGCTCAATTAAATTCTACTTCCAAAGACAAGAAGATATATCAGCAAAAATAGTGCAACGAAATTGAGGATAACAACTGAATGGGAAAGACAAGAAAATTATAGAAATCAAGGGAAACTCTGATGTATTAAACAGGCATAATGAATGCAAACATGTACTTGAGAAAGAAGATACAAAGAAGTAGCATGAACATACCAAAGAATTGTACCAAAAGTCTTTTTCTCCAGAATCAATTATGCATAAAAATGCTTGATCATTTTAGCCAGATATGCTGGAAAGAGAAGTTAAATGGACCTTAAAAATATTTTTAACAACAAAGCTGCAAAAATTGGTGAAATAGCAGAATTGTTTAGAACATGATGCAATTAAAGTGCTACTTGCCATTTGTAAGCAGATAGAGAAAATACAGAAGTGTTAAGGACAGAAAAAGATATCCAATTCCCCAAAAATGGCCAGAATAAAAAAAAAATGTTCCCAAACTACTGAACTATTTCATTTATCTCACATGCAGGCAACATAACATTCAAGATTTTGCAATCCAGGCTCCAACAAAGCATTAATAATAATTGTTGGATTTATAAAGTGGATTGGAAAAGGGAAGAGTACTTGATATATTTCATTACAAGTGAATAATAGCAATAGCAATAGCAATAGCACTTAGACTTATATACCGCTTCATAGTGCTTTTACAGCCCTCTCTAAGCGGTTCACAGAGTCAGCATATTGCCCCCAACAATCTGGGTCCTCATTTTACCCACCTCAGAAGGATGGAAGGCTGAGTCAACCTTGAGCCTGGTGGGATCTGAACCGCTGAACTGCAGCTAGCAGTCAGCTGAAGTAGCCTGCAGTGCTGCACTCTAACCACTGCGCCACCTCGCAGTGAAATAGGTAAAGGAGTTCTAATGAAATAGGTAAAGGAGTTCTAAATATGTATTTATGTTTACTGATTAGATTCTAATGACTTTATAAAACAGAATAAATTATGGGTATTAAAAAAAAATTTGGTGCATCAGGTCACCTCATCTGCCTATTGAAAATTTTCTACACTTATAGCAGAATATGAAGCAACTAAATTGGTCGAGCTTTATGTCTATAAAGATAATACAAGTATGTATTATCAATGCAATGATGATAGTGAAGCCTGGATCACCAGAAATACCAAATGAAAGAAAAATGCTTTAGAACTACAGTTCTAAATTGTTGAAAAATAAATCTCAGACTGCAAGAAGAATAAATCATTCAATATTACAGTAGATGAAGAAAAATCAGAATGTTGACTGGAAGCATCAATCACGAAACCAAAACTTGGGTAACTCAAACACATACTTAAGATCCTAAAATCATTACATGGATTATTTCTTCCATGTCTGTCTCTAACCAGAAGCTATCCAAATTAGGAGACTAATTATGAATGTTTCCACAACCCTACTGCTAGATTTCTATCTAATTTGTATCTTTATGTAATAGGCTCAGAAGAAAAATTGCTTGGTAGATTCCACCAGCCAGACTGTATCAATAATCAATGTTCTCAATAAATTAGCTTCATTATCTAGCACTTGGGATTGCATGCATGTAGGTTTTTAAAAAGTTTGTTCCTTCAGTCTCCACATAGGACCATTCAGTATACTTTCTTGATATATTCTTCGCTGCTAGACATTGA
Source organism: Thermophis baileyi (assembly GCA_003457575.1). Classification (NCBI taxonomy): domain Eukaryota; kingdom Metazoa; phylum Chordata; class Lepidosauria; order Squamata; family Dipsadidae; genus Thermophis; species Thermophis baileyi. Next base: position 1,285,804 of record QLTV01001478.1, read on the forward strand.
AATCTTACTCATAAATTTTCAAAAGCATTCAATATCTCAATGAAATATGGAATCCAGCTGATGTTTTCATAGTTTCGTTTAGTAGTTTATTACAGCCAAAGGCCAACAACTTAAAGTAGCTTACAAGCATTAAACTGTCCAGACAATAAAATATACATAATGAAACAGATATTAACATAATAAATCAGATAACTACAATGTAAAAGTGGTGAGAGACTATTTACTATTGCTACTTACCTGTTTTGCTCGCTTATCTTATCATCTTTTACCATACAGCCCAATATAGAAAGATTTACTGTCTTATATTTTGTAATAGGGTTCCTGCCCACAAGTAAGCAAGGATTTATCCTAATAGCCAGGAAAGTTTGCTAATGGGGGAAAATATGTTTACCTCACAGATCTCTTTAACATTTGCAATACGACAGGATATGCCCAATAACTTCAGCTGATCCTAAACCACAAGGGTAAATGTATTCCTTATGAGGGGTCCTATTAAATCTGCCTTCCAGCAAAGTAGAATATTAAATCACACCTGAAAGAAACTTCTTTGAAGCCTAAAAAATAATAATCTGTAATTTTGAAAATAAAGCAATGTTTGGCAGGCTGCGGATTCACTTCACTGTTGCCTTCCAGGGCCCCAGGCTGTTAGGAACTAAATTGAATTAATTTTGCTATTCAGTGTCCAGATCTGCTATTTAAGATATAATCACTTGATTGTAATCCATGGGGACAGCAAAAATTCTGAATATAAGCTATGGAGTTAAACCTTCCCATTTTAAAAGGTAAATTATTGGATGAAAAAAACAAATTTCCCATCAACTAAATACTGTAATGAATTAATGGTAGGAAGTTCCAGTTTGACATTTTCTAAACTTAGTTTGTGAGAAAACTACAACTTGTTCAACCCAAAGCTAAAAAATGGAAATGGTGGATCTCCATTAGTTTTCCCTTGCTCCATAAAAGTGATTGAAGTATTTTAGTGTGGGTTACATAACAAGCCCATTAAATTATAAGGCATCTGGTAGCGACTTTTCCAGCTAACACATTTTATTTAAAAGGCATAAGCATTCATGAATTGTAGCTCCTGTCATCAGGCACATTGAGTGGGTTGACTGACATAGGATTTAAATTGGGTTGTGGCAAAGCAGAGACAGTGAATTTTCAAATTCAAATTCAGAGTAGAGCTGGAAGGGACCTTGGAGGTCTTCTAGTCCAACCTCCTGCTCAAGCAGGAGACCCTATACCATTTCAGACAAATGGCTGTCCAGTCTCTCCTTAAAGACTTTCAGTGATGAAGCACCCACAACTTCTGAAAGCAAGCTGTTCCACTGGTTAATTGTTCTCACTGTTAGATAGTTACTCCTTAATTCCAGGTTGATTCTCTCCTTGGTCAGTTTCCATCCATTGTTTCTTGTCCTGCCCTCTGGTGCTTTGGAGAATAAGTTAACTCCCTCTTCTTTGTGGCAGTCCCTCAAATATCGGAAAACTGCTATCATGTCACCCTAGTCCTTCTTTTCTCTAGACTAGCCCAAATCCTGTAACAGTTCTTCATATGGTTTAGTCTCCATGTCTTTAATCATCTTAGTTGCTCTTCTCTGCACTTTTTCCAAAGTCTCAACATGTTTTTTTTTTTTATATTGTTGTGACCAAAACTGGATGCAGTATTCCAGGTGTGGTCTTACTAAGGCTTTATAAAGCTGTACTAATACTTCATGTGATTTTGATTCTAGGCCTCTGTTTATACAAATAAGGATTGTATTAGCTTGCTAGCCAACGTGCTTGATAAAACCATGGTTTATGTTTATGCATGTTATGCACACTGAATAAGAATGTGAGTGAACTGGGAGGATTGCTATAAGATCTCTTCAACATGTCAAATGTGAGAATTAAAAAAAAAAAGAGAAGCAGGCAAATACTTTAACCAAGATAAAATTAGGATTTTTTTTTTAAAGGCTCCCTGCCCTGTGGTGAACAATCATCTTTAGAATTAGAAACATAATAGAATTTACTTTAGACTGGTGGTATTCAATGTATTTTGCTTGTTAAAGAAACAGCAGGCAAAAATAACACAAATGAAGTAACTTAGAATTATTCAAGCCTTCATATTAATAGACTGCAGGGTTAATTACAGTGTCATGACAATGGCATTCCAGCCCTGGATAAAGCAGGCAGCAGGGAGGTTGAGAGAACCAATCTGAAGGGCTGACAGGTAGAAGATGGGGTGGAATTGTTCACTGTTGTGCCAGGAAACAGGACAGCAGATTTAAATTACAAGGAAATAGATTCCGGTTAACAGAGAGAACTGTTCAGGAATGGGACACACGGCCTCAGAAGATGGCATTTTCTCCTTCATGTAAGTGTTGAAACAGGTTGCTTGCCTGAATATTAAAGATGCTATAGTAACAGATTCTTCCTTTGGGCTGCAGACTAGAGAAGTTAAACTCTGAGGTCCTTTCCAAACCATACATTCTATGACTCTATTTGGAATCCATACACATTCAAAATAGTGAGATAATATTAGCTTTTACTTCAGTTTTTACAATAGCTGGTTGATCCACTCTGCTTTCCTCCCCTACTGGCAGCCAATATTGTGAAGACAAGAGAGAGAATTACCAAATGCTCTGATTTTATTGATTATGTGCCCTCAAGTTGGTGTCAGCTCTTAGCAACCACATATGTAGACTACCTCTGGGATTATCTGTACACTCATCACTGTTAAAGATCCTCTTCTCTTCCTTTCTCGGCACTGTAGATCTCTCCAGAGACTTAGGCCCTTGCATAATGTGTTCTAATTATGATAAATTTGTACCTGGTCATTTGTGCCTTGAGTGAGAACTCTGGATTTGTCCTTTGAGCCATTTGTTTGTTTTCTTGGCTATTCAAAGTATTCTCATGAGTCTTCTCCAACACCATACTTCAAAAGCATCAATGCACAAATTATCCTGCTTCTTCAAAATCCTTCTTCCAGTTCTATACATTGTCACAGATTGGCAAAACTATTGCCTACATAATTTTGATCTTTGTCAGGGCAGACACTGAATGTCTTTTCCAGGGCTTTCATTGCTACCGTACCTTTCCAAGTGTTAATCTCTGTCTCGCTGGTTTCTTCAGTCAGGAATTAAATTTATTTTGATTTTACACTAAAGAATAGTCTATTTTTATGCACAACTGGATTAATGTGGATACCTAAAGGACAATATTCTCAACAGTGAAAGATAGGCAACTGTTTACAATAAGCTAGAGATCATATTTGGGAAACAGAGCCAGCCATTCTCAAGGGAAACTTCATCATGAGTACCTGACCTCAAAGACTTGATATCTCTGATTGGATGAATGTATCACATTAAGCCATAAGTGGCATTTGCTTGTTTTAGCTTACAATATGAAGATTTTAAATCACCAGGTTTTTGTAAACTACCTTTGAAGGGGAGGGAGTAATGGTAACCATTAACAACATCCACAAATGATCCAAGGTTCTCAGCTGCATTATGGACTATTTGTGCTCCAATTTTGAGTAAATTAGGTCATTCATCATGCAAGAAGAGTAGACCAACCTCTCAATTGTTTTCTTTACTATCATAAGAAGCTGACCTTTCTATTAAATTTTCTGGTGCAGATTCCTCTCCATTAATATTCAACAGAAAGGGAAGAGAAAAGGAGAGAGAAGGAGTGAAAAGTATACTTGAAGTTCTTTTGTGTTGCCACTTCGTTGTGACCTTGATTATTTTTTATGACCCAATTATTTATTTAACCTGCAGTGAGAAAGATATCCAGTCTAGGATCATTAAGCGGAGGACTAATTTCAAAACTGCTTGAAACGTAAATTATTTTAAGCATGACGGAACACTGATATGAAGAGAAGGCAGTCTCATTCATTTCTTTGTCATTAACTCACATAATTTCATGCCTTTTTATCTGCCAATTATGTAATGTGTTTCTTTTCTGAAAAGAAGAAACTTTCTAGTTACTTCAAAGCAAGGAAAGAAACTGGGGATTTGGGTTGCCTCAGCCTTTCATGACATAACACAAGAAAACTAGTAGGCAGAAAATTAATTGGTGAACCCATCAATTTAGGCAAACTTAGTTATTGTGGCAAAATCAATGAACTATGGTTAAAGAAATCTATAATTTACTGTAATGTGTGGACTCAGACTCTGAATTATAAAACTTTTGTGTGTTTGTGTGTGTGAGTGTGTGTGTACAGTACATACATACATGGATATATGATGATAGATAGATAGATAGATAGATAGATAGATAGATAGATAGATAGATAGATAGATAGATAGATAGATAGATAGACAGACAGATAGACAGACAGACAGACAGACAGACAGACAGACAGACAGACAGACATAGGTAGATGATTGACAGACAGACAGACAGACAGTCAGACAGATGATAGAGGAATCCCTGCGGATTTACTCTGTTACTCATTTCCAACTATAGGGGGCAGTGCTCATCTGTTTCAAGGCCATTGAGCTGGGAATGGGATGAGCTGCGGTGGCGCAGTGGTTAGAGTGCAGTACTGCAGGCTACTTCTGCAGCTGCCAGCAGTTTGGCAGATCGAATCTCACCAGGCTCAAGGTTGACTCAGCCTTCCATCCTTCCGACGTTGGTAAAATGAGGACCCAGATTGTTGGGGGCAATAAATAGGCTCTGTAAACCGCTTAGAGAGGGCTGTAAAGCACTGTGAAGCAGTATATAAGTCTAAGTGCTATTGCTATGAATCACTGCAGCCAGGTGAGTCATCCCTGGCTGCAGTGGACGTGACTCAGTGGATGTGGCCATCTGAGTGCCGTCAGGTGGGCATGAATGTGTAGACGTGGCCAGGTCGACGCGAAGGATTAGGTGCAGCTGGCTCAGCGTGGCTGACTTGGGGTGGCTGACTTGGGGTGGCTGGGTGGGCATGGCCAGGTGGACACAACCACGTGGGTGTGGCTGGGTGGGGGAGTGCCAGGTGGGCATGGCCAGGTGGGTGCAGAATAAGTCACCCCAGGTAACTGGACATGGAGCCAACTCAGCACCCAGAACAAAAATCACCCAGATGCGCCACGTGGCGTCTGGCCGTGAGCGGCTGCAAGTGGCCACAGAAGAAGTCAGTGTGACAGGTGTTGGGGCATGGGAGGCCTGGCTAAGCAGGTAAGACATCCCCCAAAATAAGACCTGGTGCTTATTTTGGGGGGGAGGGGCAAAAAATAAGACCGGGTCTTATTTTTGGGGAAACACAGTAGTAGTTGAAATACTCTGCTAAAATGGATCAAGGCAAACATCTCTCCATTTCTGCTATTGCACTGCTGTATGTCCACCTGCCATAAATAGTCAATACAAAAGGAACAAATTGTGCATATTAAAGAAGATCTGAGTAATGGATCCAGCTCCATTCTCTCGGTTTTCACAGTGCTCAGGCATTCATGCATACACACACACACACACACACACACACAATGTCAGGGTTCCAAGTAACACCCCCAACGAAAGAAAGCTCCGAGGTTTGAAGTTCCTCAAAGTTCCATTTTATTAGAGATGTCATATTGGCACATCTGGGAAAACCCGAATCTGAAAGCTTCCGGTTTTCCACACCCAGAAGAAAGTTCAAGTCCCTGCCCCAGCACCCACATGTCCATCACATTGTCCAATCAATGCACCGTCCCAACTGGAAATGCCTCCCAGGCACACCCCTCCAGGTGCAGGGCAGAGTGACCTTGACTCTTGGAGAAAGGAATGTTATTCTGACTATATCTCCCCACTCACACAATCCCCCCCTCCCAGTTTCCCACAGCACTAAATGTGGCAGGCCTGAAGATCCAAGGCCCAAGATGGTTTCCAGGCCTGACACACAACACACTCACTTAAGCTATTGGACAGTGTACAAATATGGTATATTAACTACATTTATCAAAAGAGATCGTCCTCACTACCAGAAGGAATCTGGACGTTCACATTGAGAGAAGAAGACTTACATGCCTGTAAAATAGCTACATCTCCCTCATTCATTCATTTATTCATTCATGCATGCATGCATGCATGCACAGGGCCATTTCATGGGCTGGGCTAAGATAGACAACTGGTGTTGTCAGGGAATGATTCTATCTTGGTAATCTGCAACTGGTGAGGAGGTCTGTTTTTTGGTTAAGCTATGTAACTTCAAATTCTCTAACACCAGCTGCTTTTTTCACAATTCAGTCTTGAGCATCTCTCTCTCAAAAAAAAAAAAAATCATGCTGATATCCTTACAGTAACACTTTTGTTCCACTATTCACTGAGGGAAGTAAAAACTAAGAATACAGAAACTATTGACATCAGTGTGACAATTTCCTTGTTTACTCTCACAGCTTTGTCTTTGCAGTTTACATTTCTCAAAACACAGGCACATACTTAAAGCATTAAAAAAAACTCACGAGACAACATGATGTTGAATGAGATGCATTCATGTCCACTGTGGAATTGATAATCTATGATGGGAAGATGATTTGTGAGAAAGGGGAAGGATGAAACGGTGGAAGAGGGGAGGGGGGAGAAGGAGGAGGAGTTGCCCCTACCAGAGTTTTGTGGTGTGTTAGCAAAGGAAATACAAGTGTGTTGTATGATTATGATCCAAGGAACTGGAAGAAATAACTTTGTTGTGAAGTTTCCGAAAGATGCCCTAATTAATTCATGAGTCACGAGCCAAACTCCAAAAGAAATATAGAGATTTATTAGGAGCGACATTTCGGCAATACTCCAATGCAGTCAGAACTGAGCTCACGCAGGTTACGTGCCCTCATGACCCTGTTTCCCCACTTCTCACTGGACATGCCATAAATCACATGCTCCAATGAACCACGTTGGCGGGCTGTGAACCCCACACCCCTCCTTCTGACTCCGGTAACCTAGGACACAATCAGTAAAAGAAACATGTTCCTGGCTTGCAAGCAGCTTGGGAGTGTGAATCTGAGCCTTTTATGGTTAATTCCCCTTTGAAGCTCTGATACGTGTATGGATTTTTATACCCATCTTCCCTTTGAAGTTGGTGTGATTTGATGAGATTTTGTATGTGCCTTTAGTTAAGGTGATTGCTCTGAATTCTGTCTTCCTGCCTTAATGGTTTAATCCTGTTCCTGGGGCTTTGTCTTTCCTATCCTGGGGGTTAATTCTGCCAGGAAAGAGGAAAAGGGAAGTTCCAGGTGAGTTATTTTTAGCCTGATTCCCCATATCTTAATGGCTGTACTTAAGTGTTCCTTTCAGCTGGTGCTTTTGCCTGGGGTTTTCTTAAAGGGGGAAGGGCTGGCTTGAGTCTCTTGGCACTGTTTTCTGAGGTTTCTGGTGCTATGAGGTTTCTGGCACTGTCCTTTTAGGGGTATACTTCCCACAGGGCAAAGCATTAGAATAGTTTTCATTGGCATTTGGTGTAGTGATCCAGATATCTTAATGACAATGGCTACATGTGAAATCCCCACTACTATTCTAAGCCAGAGAGGAAGAGAAAAGTTTTGTTCTGATGGCTACCTCTATGTATTCAAAAGGCTGAGTGCAGTTGATTCTTCCATTAGATTTTGGCACTGTGACCAGCGGGAGCAATGTAAGGCCAGAATTCACACCAGAAATGGAGAAGTAGAAGGATCAATGATCATTCCCACTCTCCTTCAGCAGTGTATGTGGAAGTAGCAAGGTTCCTCAGTGGGATTAAGTGCAGAAGACACAGTGGAGGGGACATCCCAAGTTATCAACACCTGCCTGGCTAACCTGAACCCTGTGGTCTACGCAGCAATACCTGCAGCTTTGCGAAAAATTATCCGGCGACGGTGAAACCAAATACAAGCAGCACCTTCAGACCCAGGCAGCCTTGATGAGCTCGTATTCCCTGAGGAATACAAGATCTACTTGCCAGCACTGGGCATAGAAGAGCCATTTGTACTGGGCGATTTTGGAGACGGACCTAGGAGG
>QLTV01001478.1:1308983-1382812 GCA_003457575.1 Thermophis baileyi
TCTATTTTATATTTTTGCATAAATAAAGGGAGACTAGTATAGATCTATTTCAAGCTATTTAGCTCTCATCAGCTAGCCACACCCCTTTTTTACTGGGATTTGAACCTGGGCAGTTTGCCTTGTTAAGCATTTGCCTAACACACCCATAAGGGTGTGGCTAGCTGATGAGAGCCATATAGAAACGGACTGTCTTTTGTAATTAACTGTCTGGATGGCCCCTGGAGGGGCCGAAAGCCAAAAAGGAAGCAGTATGCTTTCTCCCTTATTTGGGTATACCAGGTGATTTAACAGAGAAAAAAACATATATATATCCTTGTCCCTGGAACATGTGGATAGGGAGAAGAATCCTGTGGCTCAGAGGTTTAACCACTTGCATTTTTAGGCAAGGGGCCCGGGTTCTAATCCCATAAGGGTGTGGCTGGCTGATGAGAGCTAAATAGCTTGAAATAGATCTATACTAGTCTCCCTTTATTTATGTAAAAAAAAATATAACATATAGAAACGGACTGTCGTTTGTAATTAACTGTCTGGATGGCCCCTGGAGGGGCCGAAAGGCAAAAAGGAAGCACTATGCTTTCTCCCATATTTGGGTATACCAGGTGATTTAACAGGGAAAAAAACACACATATATATATATAAAAAGAGGGAAAGAGATAGTAAAGAAGGTTGTTGGTTTTTGTTATATCAGCTTGTTACTCCTCAAATACATACATCTTTTCAGCAGACAGTTATTGCCAGAAGAGCATTTTGTTCCTAGTCCTGCTCTTCTAAAACCTAACTGCCTGTCAAAACTCAGTCTGCTAGAGGGCTTTTGCTCTCGTAACTATTATTCTTTTAGCAACTTGAAATAATGCTACCAGGCATGTCAAGCTAGTTTTTATCAGCATTACATTAATGCAACAAGTTTAATTAGTTCTCTTTTTCAATGCAGGAGTCCGGCAATTCCCATTGTTTCTTTATTATATCTGTTTGCTTGCCTGCTCCCTTAATTCTGCAAGTTTCCTTTAAAAAATCTCTTTCAAAAACACTCATAAAGACATGGAAATGCAATTTTGCCAAAGATATTTTGAGCTGCCTTGCATCCTAATAAATCTAAGGCATAAAGAAAATAAAACCACAATTTGCATGTTAATTACACTCAGCTTATTGTTCAGTTATTATTAGTTACTACAGATTTTTTTTTTTACTTTGTTCAGTTTAGGCACTGCCTGTAGAGACTAAAGAAGATGACCTTGATGGAGATACCGGTATATGGGCAAAGGTGGCTGAAACATTTTTTTTAAAATCCAGAACAAAAAGATAATATTTGGAACGGTTCAGGTAGATGCCTCCCTAATTCACTGGAATGGTAAAAAGGGAAGAAGGTAAAACACAATCAGATTTGCGAGATTCCCTTATTGTAGCTAATCTCAATAAAATTAGTTTCAACCTTTCTGTGAAATTGATTTCCTCATCTGGTCTACCTAGTGGAACTGATACTACCTGACTCTGATACAACTGACTCTGAGCAGCTTACAATCTAACACACTCCACAACAACAACAAAAACAAAAAAACAGAACCAGATGGGATCTAGTCACGCTATATAACCTTAAACAAATATAATAAAAAGTATGTCCAACAAAAAGTTCCACTCTTCTCAACCCTCAAGACCAGAGATAATTCCTGTAATATAACCAGATTTGATATTTATAGTCTACTAGACAACCCATAGGGAGCCGCAATGGCTCAGTGGTTAAAGACATTGAGCTTGTCAGCTGGAAAGCTAACAGCTCAGTTTCAAGACCCGAGCACCATGTGATGGGATGAACTCCCATCCTTGCCCCAGCTCCTGCTCATCCAGCAGTTCAAAAGCATGCAAATGCAAGTAGATAAATAGGTACCACTTTAGTGGGAAGCTGACTAAAGAGCCGAGGTGGCACAGTGGTTAGAGTGCAGCACTGCAGGCTACTTCAGCTGACTGCTAGCTGCAGTTCGGCGGTTCAAATCTCACCGGCTCAAGGTTGACTCAGCCTTCCATCCTTCCGAGGTGGGTAAAATGAGGACCCAGATTGTTGGGGGCAATATGCTGACTCTGTGAACCGCTTAGAGAGGGCTTGAAAGCACTGTGAAGCGGTATATAAGTCTAAGTGCTATTGCTATTGCTGACAGTGTTCCATGTGCCTCGGCATATAGTCATGCTAGCCACATGACCACAGAAATATCTTCAGACAATGTTGGCTCCCTCGGCTAAGAAATGGAGATGAGCACCACCCTCTACAGGCAGACATGACTGGACAAGGGAAACCTTTATCTTTAGACAACCCCATGTGCCACTGAGTCATCGTTTCAGAGATATTTCCTCACCAGATTCCTCAATGCCTCAACAGTGACAGATCTTCTCATGCACTTTCTTCACTGGAGAAACTGTGATACAATCAGAGATGTCTCTGCCTAAAAATAGCTTACACTGGACTGTACAGCACAGTCAAACATCAGCACAGGAAACATTTTATGACATTTTTGTATTATGTCATAAATGTTTTATAATCAGTGTTTTATAAAATTCGTCAAATTTCAATTCCATGGGAGTTCTGGATTTTGGATGCATTCTGTAAGTTAACCCATTTGTTGTTAACTGTTTCACTCAGTTAAAGGTTACAGGAATCAGAGTTTTAGTAATACATAGATATTCTTATGCCATTATCATCTTTTATCATGCTTGTGTTTTAGAGAAAAATAAAGAAAGAAATCAGGGGCCAGGCAAAAGTACTTACAGTTCATCAAATTGGACAGAACAGTTACATGTTATTTGAGCATCCATATGTTATGCCCCAGTTGAAAAAGAGAAAAAGATACCAAAAAGATTTTACTCAGAGGAATAGAATGCTCTTGATTTTGTGTCGGGAGATTCACACAGATGAGTTTCAACCCATATCGGTGTTATCATTTTATCTTCAGAGGAACAGGGATGCTTGGATGTAAATGAAGAAAGGGAAAGAAGATGAAGCATCAACTTAAATGAAGAAGAGGACTGAAATGGATGTTCTACTTGGGAACATTATGTCATTCCAAAGTAGCCACTTTTAGCAGGCAATTGGGATTGAACAATATTGGATATGATCAGGTGGGTACCTCAACCATAAAAGCATCTATTGGAGAACAATCAATATGTGTGCGTTTGCGTGTTTATATATGCATGTGCATGTACCTTCAAACCATTTTTTGATTCCTCCCAACTGCCTGGAGATATATCCCTGCAGTTTTCTTGGCAACATTTTCTAAAGCAGGGGTCTCCAACCTTGGCAACTTTAAGACCTGTGGACTTCAACTCTCAAAATTCCTCAGCCAGCTTTGCTGGCTGAGGAATTCTAGGAGTTGAAGTCCACAAGGCCTTAAAGTTGCCAAGTTTGGAGACCCCTGTTCTAAAGTGATTTGCCCTTATCTTCTTCCAAGAGCTGAGAAAGAGTGACTGGGCTCAAGTTCCCCCGCTGCCTTCCATGCCTAAGGCAGGAGTAGAATTCATAGTTTCTAGCTTGCTGACTTAAACTACTACACAAAACTGGCTCTCGCTCAAACCCTAAAAGAAGTACAATGTTATTTAATACACTTTTGTGTCTCCAGGCTATTTACTTTATTTGAAATAATAAAACTCTTCCTGGACTTGACAATGTGTTTTGTTCTGCTCACTGAAACTTGGTTGCCACCAGGGAAATATCTCTCTTGACCTGTATTGGGACTACCTGTGGATTCCCTTGTGAGCAAAATTCACACCTCAATACTGTTATTTAGTATAATATAAGTTGACAAAAACATAAATTGAAAAGGCAAATAAAAGAATGGCACTCTGAAATGTCTAAACTGCAATTCCAAAATTAATGCATTCTATAAAGTATCGTAAAACTTGTCCTAAAACTACAGCTTGGTCAAGTGCCTAGAAGTTATAATCTCTAGAAAATAGTCTAAGCTTAAAATACAACATACTAAAAATGGCTACTTGATAGTTTATATAAAGGATGGCATCCACTAGCAGAAAGTTTATGTATGAAGCTTCTGAGCCAAGTATTTGTCAGTAACCTAGACTAGAGTGTGTTCTTTTCTCTTATTACCTCATAAAAAAGCCAGGACATGCCATAATGTTTATTGTGCTTTTTCCTGACCACATGGACAAAAACTACTTTCAAAATACCCCAGAGACATAGTTTAGAAGCATAAGAAAATAAAAGTTTCCTTAATGGTGCCTTAATAACATTAGAGATATATTGTGAAACAAGACCACTATACTTAATGAAGATAGTCTAAGGAGAACTAAGAAACTAGAAACTTGGATCAAGTCAGTGTCTGGGATGATAAATGGAAAGAGCAGCACAAAAAAAAAATAATGACAGTTTTAGTCATCCTTACTAGTCAGACCCATGTATTATGCCCTATTCTAAATTGTAACAGAGAGAGTTCTTCCATCACAAGAACTGTAATAGGAATTGTAGAAATTACAACTATTGTATAAATTCTGTTTTTAATCTGTGGACACTGGGGCACTTGTAAAAGGGATTTATGAAATTACTGTCAAATGGCAGTGTGATAGAAGAATATATTAAAGCCTACAATCTCTTTTGAAGTTTAATCTGTTGAAGGTTCCACAATATTTTATGCCAATAGCAAAATCCCTTTATTTAAAACTTCAATAAAATGGCACTGATATGCACTCTATTTTTTATTATATATGAGGTCCTTACTAAAATAAAGTTCACTCTACTTTTTTTTCAAAAAGTTATAAATTTTTCACAGCACAGCAGGCATTGCTTCCTTCTTATCCCAGTGTCCCAATGCAATGACTTCAAAGGGACCTTTGATGGCTGAAGTGATAGCTGATGCTGGGCCAGAAAACTGGCTTACACACAAAATCAATATCATTTATAAAGATTAACGTCCACTTTTATTACTTCAGGAACTTTTGTCTTTTACAGCTTTCTCTTTCACGGGCAAATATACCAGGAACTGACAAACCTGCTGGATAGTGGATAGTGGTCTAGCAAAAATTCAGATATCTGCTTCAAATTGGACAGAGTTGTATTCCCTCTTGCATCCACCTTGTGAGACAGGATGATGAGTTGTTGAGGGTGATTTAATGAGAACTTTCCAAATTCATCTTCCTCTAGAGAACTACTTCACAAAAATCACAAACGTACACCTCAAAATACCTCCAATCAAACCCAATTTTTTGTAAATTTGCTTACCGGTTTGGAAAATGAGATGAAATGGCTCCCTGACATTTTGAAACCATGTTGTAGCTACTCAAAAATGGACTGTAAGGAACACCTTACACACTCACAGAATGACTGATGGGTATAACTGGTCATAAAACAAAGTAGAAGACAAACCAACAAGGTTGCATCTTGCTATCTACTCTTCAACCATTCTGAAACTTCACCTTACCATTCTTTTTGTGAGGGGATCAGGTTGGGGCAGCTACTGGTTATTATATTCTTTTTCTGAGACTGCCCAAAGACCTATTGTTAACCTTGCATTCATTGAAATATAATTGGGGACAGTGTTTTGTTAGACCAACTTACACTTTAAATTTGATTTAAAGTTAAATAATTCTCATATTAAATTAATTTTAATTGGATTTAATTGTAATTTAAAAATTTAAAATCAATGTACAGTTTTATACATCTCTATTCAAAACATTAAGAATTTCTTATTATTTTTTCTTGTTAATTTTGCTGCTTCATTCAAAAGGTTACATAAGCCTGAATTCAATATACTTTAACTTATAATGTAGAGTTTCTCCATCACGTATATGTTTATATATCATAACATTCATAAAAAAGCGCACAAAGAAATATCTATTTGTATTTATGAACTAGTATGGGTTATGGGATTCAAATGGTGATTGAAGTAGACATTAATTGAATATTTTACATTTATTTTATTTATTAAATTTGCTTGACTGCTGCCCATTTCACCTCAATATTGTCAATATTGTTCTGATACAAGTAATCAGCCTGACATCCTCATCACTCCTCATGTATAAAGTGTTACCCCCTTTTCTTATCTTGAATCTGAAACATCTGGAGAGACTGAAGAATGAATAGAGTGTAATAAAATGGTGTGTGATTCCTCCTATGTGCTATAAATGTTCACAAGCAAACACTCAATATAGCTTTTACTCTTTAAAGTTTTATTATGGGACTCAGATAAGGTTGTATGTGTGTGTGTGTTTTGTTGACTCTTGAGTAATTGAAGCTGTATTAAATCGTAGCTAAGTTTATTGTTCCTTACCAACTAATATCAAGAAAGAAATTGGTACTTTTGAACGTGGCCTAGGTTCAGTAAGAGGTTGGCTGGAGTAGAACAAATTGGATAAAAGTTGGAGACCCAAATAATAAATTGGACTAAATTGGATAAAAGTTCCCTAAGAGATCATCCTCCAACAATAGAAGAAATCTACAATCTGAGAATGCTCCTTATACTACAAATGTTTCTAGTGCAAATGATTGTAGTATGGAGCATTTTGGCAAAAATTATACCAAACATACCAAAAGCAACCTTCCCATAGCCAATTGGATATGCGGTGGACTTCATTACCACACACAGTAACTTGAAATTGCAATTGGCTTATGGAGGCTGAGAAACTGCTTCCCTGGTATCAAACCTGAAGATTTCCTATTAGAGCTTCTTTTACATTGTCCCAAACTGTGAATGTTCTCCCTTGAGACCTTTGTTTGCCTTATGCACTTAACTTTCTTCTAAAGGCTACTAAAAAGGTAAAGTTTTCCCTGTCAGTCAGTCATGTCTGATTCTAGGGCATGGTGCTCATCTCCATTTCTTGGCCAAGGGAGGCAGTGTTGTCTGAAGACAATTTCCGTGGTCATGTGGCCAGCATGGCTATATGCCAAAGGGACTCGGAATGTTGTTATCTTCCCACCGAAGTGGTAACTATTAATCTACTTGCATTTGCATGCTTTCGAATTACTAGGTGGGCAGGAATTACTGGGGCAAGTAACAGGAGCTCATTCATCCCCTTGCTAAATTTTGATAATCAACCAATCCTTTAGCTTTCAAAGGGTGGAACAGATCATCTTTAATGTCCAAGACCTGACCCAATTCCCAATGCATTGTATGCCATGAAATGGCCTCTATCTTCAAAGCCATCTCCAACATTTGATGCATAAAAACAGATACAGTACTCCAAACAAGTCCTCTAGCATAACATTTGTGAAATGCTGGAAAACCACAACAGCGATAAAGGTGGGTGTGGGGGAGTATATTGCACATTACAGATGAAGGCATACTTCCTGAATATTGGAGATAACAGTCTTTCTTTCTTTCTTTCTTTTTGGAACTTTAGCAGTATCAATTTTCACTCAGGGAACACTATCACTTTTTAAGGCAGCTGTTCTCTATGGCAACTAAGGGTCATTCCGCTCTCTACGTGTTCAGGAGGCACTTTAATCAAGCCGTTTATTTATTGCTTTTTGGCTGCAAAGTCTACAATATCTGTTCCAAAGTGGAATCGTTGCAAACCCCCTCCCTCCTCTGATTTGTTCTCTGAAATCGTGACTTTACAAACTAATCTGTCATTTACTCTCCTGTAAACAGAAGCAAAGTATTCCTGGCACAGCTCAGTGTCACTTTAGTTCTAATGAGGCTAAGCCAATAGTTGCGTTCCCCCAGGCGTGTGATTTTTCTGCTGATGTAAGCTGCTTATAGGTGAAAAGGAAGTATCAAAGAGGGGTTTGCTACTAATGTTGGATTCCTAGAGAAAGTAGTTTTGAAAGCAATGAAAGCTATTCTGCCTGCAGTTGCTAAATGTGTTTAAACTGAAAAGTACCATTGTCTAATAGGTCTCTTCAAAACATCAAGGAAAACGAATGTATTGACATTACAGAAAAGAGTGAATCATAAGTGTTGTGGAAAGCTGCCTTACACGTCTATTTATGTACGTAAACAAATTGCATTCTGATTTTCCATCTAATGAGGCTACTCAAAGCTACTAATAACCAAATGGAGTACAAAACTACATACAATGTGACAGCTCTAATGTAATTAAACAGAAATAAGAAATAAAATCAGCCTTGAAATTGTTCAAAGGGTCAAGTTAAAGAAGGATGTATTGAAACTTCTAAAAGTTGACAGGTGAGTGCATCCGTCTAAGCGACTTACTTATTTTATCTTTTTATTCCTTCCTCCCCAACATCAGGAGTTCTGTCATTTATGGTGGTTCATTTTATCCTGGGCTGAGCATTGAGATATGTGAATCATGGATTGTGTCTTAGTATGATATGTGAATTAAATCAGTAGAAGACAAATATAATACCCAAGGGAGCTTTGCATAAGACCAAGTAATATATATGACCCCCTGGGAGGCATCAGAAGGTTTTGTTTTAGAGCATTATGGATAATCTCAACTGTACTATATCATTTTCTTCAATTTTCCTTCCTTATATTGCTTTTTGACTGTACATTACATTGTGCTTATGTTTTTGTTCCCTTACTTTTTGGTATTTGATTATAAATCAATAAAGTGAAACTCTGGTGACATCTTGAAAGAGGCCACACATTCTCTAGAGAGATCATAATGGGAAAAAGATAGACAATTGAGCCCTAAGCTATTGGGGTTTTTAGAAATTATAGCCAACACCTTACATTGTGTGTGTGTGTGTGTGTGTGTGTGAATTTTTTCAAAACATCCATGATCCAACTTTGTGTACCAGTAAGCAGCCAATGATCTATGGGGTTGCAAAAAGTTGGATACGACTTAGCGACTGAACAACAAAAGGCAGCTAAATTTGTTTCTTTTTGGTAGATGGGTGGCTATATCAATTTGTTTAATAAATAAATAAATAAATTTGTCAGGTTTGGCGCATTTGGAGTTTCTAGTTTCCCTTCAAAGGTAAGACATCTGTGATACGTTCATTGTGATGTTTCCAAGGTATGGAACATAGTTACTATGTTCAACACAATCAGAGTAACACATTTAGCGTTATGGTTAATTTGGCCCTTAAAATGTTTTTACAAAAAAAAAAAAAATCTTTTATGTTAAAAGATAGAAGATATGTTTCATAAAGCAAAATATCATATGTTTGCTGCTTTGGAATGATTCCTAGAGATTTTAATGGAAAAACATTTTTTCCCTCAGCACACATAACATTCTGTCACATTTGAATAGTTCTCATCAATTACTGGAGACAGTGTTGTGTGTGTATTTAAAATGTAATTATGAGCACTTGATGTATTTTCTTTTTTGCCATTGTGGAAATTAAGCTCTTAAAATATTGTAGACCTCTCTTCTAGGAACAGCAATGTTTAAAAGGCATTAAAAGATGGAGGGCATGGAAAGGTATTATGACAAAATTCTGAGACAGGAATAAGAGACAAAAGATCTATGTGTCTGGCCTGAGGTCCAAATCTTGGACTTGGAGGACCAAGCAAGATTCTCCAAGATAGACATTGAGTCTCGGAATGGGAAAATATTCCCAAGACTACAGTAGTATAGTTCTAGTCTTCCTATGGAATCAGTTTCCTGAAGTGGTCTATCTAATAAGGTTAATAATAAGAGTTGGTAGGGTGAGGTTAGAGGTTACAATTGAGGGAAAATAGGATGAAGACAAGTATCCACAAACATGAGCAGAAGAAGGCATGATAGAAACCACTGCAGGAGACGGGAATTAACAAACAGATACTTGAGATTCTAGAAACAGTGCAGAGAACAGTTGATTAGGAGACTGGACGCTAAAACATATAAAGAACGGTTGCTGGAATTGTTTAGTTTAATTAAAAGAAGGACTAGGGGTGACATGATAGCAGTGTTCCAATATCTCAGGGGCTGCCCCAAAGAAGAGGCAGTCAAAGCTATTCTCCAAAGCACCTCAGGGTAGGACAAGAAGCAATGGATGGAAACTAATCAAGGAGAGAAGCTACCTAGAACTAAGGAGAAATTTCCTGACACAATAATGAATCAGTTGCCTCCAGAAGTTGTTAATTGCCTCCAGAAGTTGTTAATGCTCCAAGACTGGAAGTTTTTAAGAAAAGATTGGACAACCATTTGTCTGAAATGGTGTAGGGTTTTCTGCCTAACTAGAAGACCTCCAAGGTCCCTTCCAAGTCAGTTATTCTATTCTATTCTTTTAGTCCAGAAGTCTCATTCTAGTTTCAAGGAGAGCGAACTATTGGGCACTTTGGCATCAGCCACATTTCCTGTCCTTTGGAACACTCTCCCACTAAAGATATAATGGTTCCTAGGTTGCTGTCATTAAGAATGACTTAAAGTATTCTATTTTGTAGGGGATTTGAGGTTTAATGGTTTAGTCAGACATTATTGTTTGGAAAGGTGTGATCATCATTTTGTTCAATTACCTGATTTTTTTTAATTGTTTTATGAAGATTTATTGATTCTAAGATTTTATCATATTCTAGGGTTTTATTTTATTGTTATGGATGCAACAATACTTCGAAGCTGGCAACACATAATTTATGCAATAAACAAATTATTGTCTCTTCCATTGCAATAGCTTTTCTCCAGCGGTATGCAGTCCCTAGAGAGAACTCCCCAAAAGGCATGTTTCAGATAACAAAGGGTGGATGACTAGAAACATTTCAGAATGATGGTAAAATAGGGAAACAGCCGCAATAGTAATAACTTCTGCAGTGGAATCCTCTGTTACTTCCAGCAACAATAATAACTGAAAAGTATCTTCAAAACTCGCAAGCTTTCTGAGAATAAGATAGGAAGACAGGAAAGCTTCTTTCACACGGAACGCTAAAGAAGCTAAGAAATTAATTGCAGAACAAAGAACTGATGAAGCTGACAAGGGGGGGGGAAACCAAACCCCAAAAACTTTAACCTTAGACTGTCTACTGTCGACCTCACCCCATTCCTAAGAGGTCTGTAAGGGGCGTGCATAAGCGCACCAGCGTGCCTACCATCCCTGTCCTACTGTCCTATTGTCCTCATCTATCTGTATTCACTTTGATTATGTTTATGTTTATACCTATACCAGCTATCTTGTACATGTTTGACAAACAAACAAATAAATAAATAAATAAAGCTTCTTGGATGAGAAGCGAACTTTTTTCTTCTTCTTCCTCATGGAAAAAGAAGAGTCCAGTTGCCTTTTGAAAAAAGCACCTTTGAGACAAGTATGACCTGGATGACTGAGAATCTCTGCAGACATTTGATTGCAGAACAATGTTACTTCGGGGAGCAAGAGTGCTTTGGATCCAGTCATACTTAATTTCAATCTACTCCAGGTACTGCTAGAAACTAACTATGAAGTGACTGTGGCAAATAAACGCTTCCCTGTAAGAGGGAAATCAATCCTTTTTTCTGGAGGTGGATCTTCTTCATGTGAGGAGGAGGAACACTGTTGTATCGCATATCTTCTAGTACGGCCTTCCGAAGACCCTGAGAGTACACTCCAAAATCCTCTTTCCACCCAGAATTACAGGAGAGAATCTTTGGGAAATTAGGTATACCACTTCTGCAGATTTTTCCCCCCCTCCCCCCCCTTGTCAGCATGTGAGGAGTTCCTGTTGCAGAAACTGACCGACCCCAAGAACTCTCGGAAGCTTTGAGACTAGAGTTCATCTTATTTCAGCAATAATAACACTATTCCCCACTTAGACAAAAGATGAGGAGCAGATGGCTAATGGGCCCTCTGCCCTGTTGTTCAGAGTTAGCCAACATAAAAGTAGACACATCAGTGCGCTTTTAAAAAGCCCAGTGCGTTGCTGAGCAACACTTGATCTTAGTGAAATCAAAAGACAGTACCTTGGGTTCTCTGCAGTTCCGACCGACCGATATCTGAAACGATGAGTCCCGATGCAGTAAAATGGTCTTTGGCTTTTAACAGAGACAGATTTAAAGCAAAAGTGTTCTTTGTAGAGTTAAAGAGTTAAATCACACGTATTATTACATAACTACAATATAAATATGAACTAGGCAGCAAGGGATAACTTAAAATTCTGTGTCTTTCCTAAATTAAATATCGAGCCCATTATATATTTAACTTTAATATTTCAGATTAACTGCACCAGGGAAACAGCAAATTAATTAGCAACACAACAATTTGGAAGAAGAGAAGAAGTAGCTCTACAGTTTTATGGGAACAGTTTAACATTTTTGTCCATTAGGAGCTGAGTTAGAAATTAAACCTTGTACTTCACTTAGCAAAGTGATTCATTAAAAAAAAAAAAAACTTTCCTTGAAATTGTGGAAAATTAAACCTTGTACTTCACTTAGCAAAGTGATTCATTAAAAAAAAAAAAAACTTTCCCCGAAATTGTGCCAGATTTCCCTAAAGGTGGAGGTAATACATGACTTGCCTCCTTGGGGGTCATTGTAATATAGTGGTTAGAGTGTATAGGAATGAGCAAATGAAACCCTTCATGGTGGTGAGGATCCCTATGTGCAGCCTAATTTGTAAAGGTACCTGAAACACTTCCATTTTCTTTTTTGGGAACAGACTTCTACCTATAGAAATCAAAGTGTTAGAATAAAGAACTGCTCAAGAATGGGAGCAGAGAATAAATGTGATGCTAAATGATTACGTTCATGTAGGAGAGGACTAGTCTGAGCCTGAAGGTGGAGTCAAATGCATCATCAGTTTGGAATCTCTACACTCTCATAAGAGACCTAAATCCAGCCTCCTTGAAGTCCGTTGACTCACCAATTTGCCTTGACCATTAGTAGTTCCCATTCTTGTGTATCGGTTGCATGGAATAAACACCACACTTGCACCTGACAGTTCCTCCAATCCATCCTTTATTTAAGTTGTTCATTTTATAGTTGTACACCACCTAGAGTCATGTTTTGTGAAATGGGTGGCTATATAAATCTGTTAGAAAAATAAATAGGCGAAAAAGTGGGTGTTCCTGACCATGGCATTGAGTCCCATTCACCAGGCACCTTCTTCTTCTCCATCTCAGCACACTCAACAAGGTTTACAGAGATAAAAGATACCTCAAAAGTTGGCCATCCTTGCCATGAGGAATTGTCATCATTCAGAAATGGTAGTCATAAACTGATTCAATGCAGGAGAGATTTGGGTCAATCATATACTGTGCCAATTCATTCTTCTCTCAGTGTCATTATTGTTGTTGTTGTTGTCTCTTTTATTCATTAAACATGAAACTCAGTCAACTGAACAGTTAAAAATGTATCACAAATATCATTGACTGGCGCTGATGGTTGATACGGGTTGCTGCCAGCGTCCTAGGTATCAACCAAGTACCTTCTTAAGATGTACGATGTTCCGAGTAGCACAGTTTTTTCCAGTTTCGCTGGTGTTATTGCAGGAAGCTGCAATTTCTTGATGTGTTTTATAAAATTCTTGGACATGGTACCAAGTGCCCCGATGACAATGGGTATCACTGTCACATGTTTCATCCATAATGGTGTAGTTTCAATGGCCAGGTCGCACTATTTCATGATTTTTTTCCAGGTTTTTTTTCCCCAACTCTGGCGTCTCCTGGTAGATAATGTCATTATTATACACTTTTATTCATTAAACATGAAACTCAGTCAACTGAACATTCAAAAATGCATCACAAATACCATTGACTGGTTGCTGCCAGCGTCCTAGGTATCAACCAAGTACCTTCTTAAGACATACAATGTTCCGAGTAGCGCAGTTTTTTGCAGTTCTGCTGGTGTTATTGCAGGAAGCTGCAATTTCTTGATGTGTTTTATAAAATTCTTGGACATGGTACCAAGTGCCCCGATGACAATGGGTATCACTGTTACATGTTTCATGCATAATCACGTAGTTTCGATGGCCAGGTTGCGATATTTCGTGATTTTTTCCAGTTTTTTTTTCTTCGACTCTGGCGTCTCCTGGTACCGCGATATCAATAAATTGTACGTTTCAGTTTTCGACAACTGTGATATCTGACGTGTTGTGTTCCAAATGACAATCCGTCTGTATTCGAAAGTCCCACAAGATCTTCACCTTCTCATTTTCGATAACTTTTTCCACTTTATGTTCCCATGACTTTTTAGATACAGGTAAGTCGTATTTTTTACATAATGACCAGTGGATTAATTTAGCAACTTGGTTGTGTCTATCTTTGTAATCAGTTTGTGCTATTTTGCTACACTCACATATTAAATGTGAAACAGTTTCAACTTTGTCATTGCAAAGTCGGCAGTTTGAATTATCAGTGGATTTTTGTATCTTCGCTTTCATGTCATTAGTTTGTAGTGCTTATTCTTGAGCAGCAAGTATTAAACCTTCCATTTCTTTCTTGATGGTTCCCATCTTAAGCCATGCCCATGTAAGGTTTTCATTTTCCTTCAATGTTTTTCAAGTGCTGTCCATGCAAAGCTTTGGTTTTCCATCTATTTATATTCTGCCTTTGTTTCTGTTGTTTTTATAATGTTCTCTATTTTCACAGCCTGCAGCAATTTTTCTGTACTTTGGTTCACATAATCGTTGTTGTTGTTGTTGTTGTTGTTATGCAAAATTATTCAAATTATTATTCATTGCAAAATCAGCCCAGATGTTCAGACTGGACTTGGCATTTTTATCCATCTATGAAGTCCTTCCCAAGGATGTGGAATAGGCAGATGTTGATGGCTTATGGTGTTAGAGGTATCATTGCAGGATGTAAATTGTTCCAAGTAAAGCTGTCTTGCATTTGACTAATGGTGAATTTGTCAATGATGTCAGATTATTCATGAACTGGGAGAGCCAATGTGTTGTGGCTTGGCCGAGTCCCGTGCAGCTGCTCATGGATCCGGAAGACCAAGAACCGACCATGGGGTGGCAATATCATTCTGTATCTCCGGCACCTGAGTCTGAGACCGAGGAGGACGCAGGGCCAGAGGACGATAATCAACCAGGGCCTTCTGCACCTCCCCAGCAGGAGTTGAGTGAGTCAAGTGGAGAGGAGGAGCCTCTGATTGATGCTAGGGCACGCAGGGCAGCTAGCCGGCAAGAGTGGCTCTGTAGGAGGAGGTCTCCTCACATGTAAACCTGCAGGCAGATGGGCCATGCCCTAAGACAATTTAAGGTTTCATCAAAGCTGAAACCTTTGCTGGAGACAACACAATTATTTTCCTGGCTGATGTCAGAACTTTGGTTATCTCAGTTGGAATAACTCCAGTCCGGGCTCTTGGCCAACTCCAGTAAGTGAGTATAATTCAGGACTTAATGACCTGTTTGCATTTTTGTCTTTTGAAACCTGGCCAAAGTGTTCTGTGATCTTCAACAAGAACTGTGGTGAAAAACCTGTAACAAACTTATTAAGCTGCATTATTAGTGGTAAAGTCTTTTTTGTTTTTGCAAACAGTGTGTGTGTGTGTCATTTCCTGGGGGCTTGCCGTGCTGGGTCACAACACAATGGTAACAAGGTCAGCCAATGAATAGGCATAGCAACTAAGTCAGCCAATGGGAGCTAAACACATCGGAGTCTATGCAGACAATCGAAACTGAAGCTAGAAGGCTGGGCGTGGCTCAGCCCACTCTGTACTCTGTCTCTTTCTGAACTCTGAACTAGAAGCTGCTTGTATTTTGCTTGTAACTGTTACTATGTTGAAGAAGAACTCTGCTACTGGTATTGTAAATACATATATTACTATGTTTATAAAGAAGTTAATGAATCCAGCTGAATCCGTTATCTGTGTGTGCTTCTGGAATTGATTTTTATGCAACAAACTGTGATAAATGATGGTGTTCAAGTGGGGCTGCAGTACATGTAGTTTTGTTTTGAATCGCTTAACATTCAGCATGAATATTTAAGGTGACAAAACTCTTGCTGGGACTAACATGGTTGCAAAATCCATCATTCAGTTATCAAAAGTTTTTTTTTTCTTTATTCCCAGGATACTTCAGAATTCCTTCAGCATTTCTCTTGGTGATATTGTTTTAGCTTACCTCGCCATTGGAAAAATACTACTGCAAGTGTTGTTGCATTCTCTTACACACATTTCCATTATTTGAAAGCTTCCCTTGCTGCCCACCTTTGGGAAGAATTCCCTTGGGATTCCACAGGAGTCTGAAAGTAGGGATACTGTCATCTATCAGAAGCAGGGTTTACCAGTATATTTATATTTTCTTTCTTTTTCTATTTTTGTTCATTTTTTTCTTTTCTTGCACCTTTTTGCTCTTTCTTTTATTTCTTTTTTCTTTCTTACTTTCTTTATGTAAGCTTTTACCTTCTTGTTTCAAAAATTTAATAAAGATTATATTAAAAATAGAAGCAGAGTAATAGAACAAAAGTCAGAACACACGAACACCCACACCCTAAACAAATACAAGCATTTGCCACATTCAACCACACTGCTTCTTTGAAGGAACTTTGGAAAGCAAGCTATCAGTCCCCAAGAACCAAGAACAACAGGCAGAGTTACTTCTCAGTAGTTTCCTTTAATATTCTTCACCTATAGACAGAATCTTGCCAGACTAAAGCAACTGTTTGCATAACTGTAGATATACTCCGTAAATCATTCAGGAGGAGTTGTTTTAAGGCTCTTCTTCCCTACCAAGGTTTCCAAGATCCATTGCCTCTTTGCCCTCTGGAACACAGCTCCTTCCTCCTGGAAATCCAGACTACATTCCACCACACTACGTTTCATCAAATGTATTTCATTTATTATATTTATATTCTTATTAGATTTATATCTGTAGAAGAAGAGCAGGCAGAGCTGGGGGGTAGAGTTAAACATGCCATCAGCTTAAAATCATTGTGTTCTCACAAGTGGACCAAGTCCAACCCTCCTGAATTCTGTTGACTCTTATCTGGCACCAATTTAGTATTGGACTTCAGTTGACCATATTCTTCTGTATAGTCTTGAATAAATCTTCTATGCTGCAACTCTATGAATGGTCCTGATTCTTTGTGCCTGACAATATCCCACCTTTGCCTTAAGAGCTGAAGATAGTTTATATGCATAGTTCTCTTTGTTCTATTTCCACAAGGAGACTTCTGTGAAGAAATTGAGAGGAACGGACCCATAATCATACAGTCACTTTCCACCTGGAGTCTGGATCTGAACGGTCTTAACCAGCACAGTGATAGCCATTTGATGGTGTGCACCAGAGGTGGTATTCAGCCGGTTCGGACCAGTTCGGGTGGAGCGGTAGTAGCGACCTGCGGGTGGGCCGGGCCACCCACCCCGGCGCTATGCCATCCTATTTAGGCACATTTTGAAGCCGCGTGCATGCATGCAAGCCATGCGCATGAGCAAAGCGCAAGCACAGGAGGCCGTGCACAAGCATGGAAGGGGGGCCGCGCGCGCGCTCACATTTGCAAACCGGTAGGGAAAGTAAGTGAATACCACCTCTGGTGCGCACACATATTTGCTGAATACCAGGAAATGATACAGCTAGGCACTCTAGTATCTTCATTTGCCTGTATGGGATGGGACAAGGTGGATCAATCCATGGAATTATCCCTCATTTCTATTTGCGTGTTCAATTTCTAGAAGCCAAATTTCTCTTTTTAAACAATAGTGGCAAGATTACTTTTACGGGACTCAACGTATTTTATTGTTTTCCTTCTCTGCTATATTCATGTTTTATGACTTGTTGTATTTTAACTTATATTGCTGTCTGCATGTTGTTAAAGAAATAGAATGCAGCATTTATTTTCAATCTTCACTACTGAAATGTTTATATTTTTCCCCACATCAAAATGAGCTCCAAAAGAATAGAAATTGCCCAAAATTTGCCTTCCTTGCATTTCCTCGGGATCAATCTAAACCAAACCGCAGTTAAAACCACAACCAAATGTGTCTGAAGTCATGTTATCTAATTGCCTCTCAAATACAACACTGATAACACACATTATGCATAACAAATGCTCGGACAGGACTAAGGCATTTCCTGCTTCATTATGAAAATATTGACAGGTAATTATAAATTTCACTGAGGATTGTCTATCTGGTGATTGTCTTCCCTTCCCTCAAAGACATTTGGTGTGGAAAATTTAGTGAAATTATGCAAATAGCCCATGAACTGTCAGTAATGCTGTCTTTCAAGATTTCAGAAAATGAATCTTAGCCTTCATATAAAGCTTTTGCTTCATGCAGATAGAATCCCTGTGGCCTTGCTTTCCGATACACAGGTAGTCCTTGACTTACAACCGTTTATTTAAAGACCGTTCAAAGTTACAGTGGCACTGAAAAAAGTGGCTTACGACCAGTCCTCGCACTTAAAGTTGTTGCAGCATTCCCATGGTCACATGATCAAAGTTAGGGTGCTTGGCAACCAGCATGTATTTATGATAGTTGCAGCATCCTGGGGTCATATGATCACCATTTGCAACCTTTCCAGCTGACTTCTGACAAGCAAAGTCAATGGGTGAAGCCAGATTCACTTAGTGACTTCAGGATTCACTTAACAACTTCAATGGTTCACTAAACAATCATGGCAAAAAAATGTAAAATTGGGTATGACTAACTTAACAACTACCTCGCTTAACAGCAGACATTCTGATCTCAATTATGATCATAAATCAAGGATTACCTGCACTGTGCAATGCCTTCCTTCCTTCCTTCCTTCCTTCCTTCCTTCCTTCCTTCCTTCCTTCCTTCCTTCCTTCCTTCCTTCCTTCCCCATAGAATATTAAGCTTTTTACAATCAGCTACTTTGAAAACCTTAAGCCTGACCCAATCAGCAATGCTATTTGGTTAGCAGAAAGAGATTAAGGTTAAGGAGTTACACTCTCTTCTGAAGTATCTGCTACACCTGGATTTTCATGTAGCAGTGGCACAAGGAGTATATTTAAATAACTGTGACCTTTGCTGAGTCAGACAGATTTGACAATTTGGTCTCTGCCATAGTTCACATCAAGCTGAAGTGATTACAATGTGCTGCACATATTGATATCCTTATAAAGTATCCATAAGCTTCAGTAAGTGCTCAATTGCTAACCAGTAGGCCTTTGTAAATCTAATTTAAATTGCCAGTTCAATTTGTACTGTTGAGTCCATTGAATCATCAATCTGATCCAAGGCTTAAAATGCAGCAACCATGTGTGAAAGGCCACCTCCAGGAGGGGGAGGGGGAGGGGGGAGGGGAGAGAGAGAGAGAGACAGAGAGAGACAGGGCGGCAGAGGGAGAGAGAGAGAGAGAGAGAGAGAATTTGAATAAGAGTAAAGCGTGGGAGTAACGTGTAAAAAGTAAAGTGTGAGTTAATCTGTGGAAGAGTGTGTTAAGAATGAGAGACCATTCCCAAGTGTGAAAAGCAGAAAGTAGCAGCTAAGTGTTTTTTATTTTAAGCTGAAGTATAACTCATTTAATTAAATTCTATTACAATGTCATATAGTTAGATATTGATAGGGTACTTATTTATCTTCATTCTCAACATACCTATTCTAATGATTCACTAGAAGTCTTGTAAATACACTAAGCTTGTATAACAATGAAGAATACAGTATACACTTGTTAGCCACGTGTGTGTGTGTGTGTTTTGTTCCTATTCTATCCATTCCCACCTTTCTACTGGAATACTTAAGACTGAATGTGGATTAAATGCAAAGGTGAGTGACCAATATGAAAGGAATTTAATGAGGTTTTGTTCTTAGATTTTGGCATAGCAGCTTGGCCCTGTAGAAGATGCGGTGTTATCTATTTTCTGGGCGTAAGAGAAGATGCCTACTGTACTCTGATCTGTCTTATGAACTACCTCAGAGCATCTGGTTTATCACCATGGTAACAGAATGCTGGAGCAAATATACCTTTGCTCTGATCCAACCTGACTGTTTTTATACTCTTAACAACATGGATTTAATAGTGGCAGCTATATTATAGCATTCTGTGTTATAAAGACATACTTAATAGGGTTTGGGGGTTCAGTTTTGTTTTGTATGGGGAGGAGCTGACATGGATTTGCAAACCCCACACACATTTTTATCTAAATCCCAGGGAAGACATGCATAATTGAAAATAACAAATTCCATTATAATCCCCATGCAGTTCATGGGAGAAGATACAGTCAACATATCCAGAGAAGTCTCTCTCAAATAATGCCATTGCTAAGGATGTAATCCAAGATAAATAATTACAGTTGAACTGAAACTAGGAACCCCGTGTGGTGATTTTAGAGATATTTTACTATCTACTACATTTAGATAAAAGGCCACAGTTAGTCTTGATTATACGGTAACCTCACCCAATTATGCTGCTGTATGATATAAAACTGAAATAGAGATTGAATCAAGGTTTAAAAAGGCAGGTCCATTTAAATCTAAATCAGAACTTTTTAAAAAAAACAAAAACAAAATCTTCCCCCTGGAATTTAAAATTGCATCTACCATCCTTATTAATTCGGAAGTTAGATCCTTGTTCCTTACTAGAAATGAATTACAGAACTTTTTAAAAACCTCTTTGGTTCATGGAAATATGCTTCAGATATCAACAGTAAAGTCAACTGATTGCCATGGAAACTGGAATAGGTCAACTGAACAGGCATAAAAAAAAATCATACTTTTATAGCCACCCAAGCCACAAAACAAGCATTGTCGGTTCTGGTGGTTCAAAATCCTATTGAATGTATGTAATATTTGACTTTGGGAGATATTAGTTAGTGTACTGAAAGAAGATGAGAAGAAGAAAAAATTTATAGGAGATTTCTGTGTAGATAAAGAAGTAATTTGAGCTCAAAAATGTTGCACATACATGTATCTAATATCAATCCAAGCAGAGTTTCTCCAGAAAGTGGCCGGAAAGTGGCTCCGGCTTCTCCAGAGCCGCGGTGGCGCAGTGGTTAGAGTGCAGTATTGCAGGCTACTTCTGCTGATCACCGGCTGCCAGCAGTTTGGCAGATCGAATCTCACCAGGCTCAAGGTTGACTCAGCCTTCCATCCTTCCGAGGTGGGTAAAATGAGGACCCAGATTGTTGGGGGCAATATGCTGACTCTGTGAACCGCTTAGAGAGTGCTGTAAAGCACTGTAAAGCGGTATATAAATCTAAGTGCTATTGCTATTGCTATTGCTAAAGTGGTGCAGAGTTCTTGTGAGAATACAGTTTACCATATTCTAAAGGTAAAGAAACCTTTACATGGGTTGGAACCAGGGGTGAAATCCAGCAGGTTCTGACAGGTTCTGGAGAACCGGTAGCGGAAATTTTGAGTAGTTCGGAGAACCGGCAAATACCACCTCTGGCTGGCCCCAGAGTGGGGTGGGAATGGAGATTTTATTTATTTATTATTTATTTATTAATTGTATTTCTATGCCGCCCAACTCCCAAAGGACTCTGGGCGGCTTACAACAAGGTATAGAAAATACATTTAAAAACATCATAAAATATTTAAAAAAACCAGTTAACAATCACATACATACATATCATTCAAGGCCGGACCTTGCAAATTGCGAGATCAACGGCCCCAAGCTTGCCGGAAAAGCCAGGTCTTCAATGCTTTCTAGAAGGCCAATAGGGTGGGGGCAGATCTCAGGGGGTAGCTGGTTCCAGAGAGTCGGGGCAACCACAGAGAAGGCCCTTCCCCGCAGGCCCGCCAGCTGCGGGCTAGCGGGCCCTTCCCTTCCCCGCGGGCTCCATTTTGCAATATCCTTCCCCCAGGAATGGGGAGGGAATGGGGATGTTGCAGTATCCTTCCCCTGCATGCCCACCAAGCCACGCCCACAGAACCGGTAGTAAAAAAAATTGGATTTCACCACTGGTTGGAACTCTAACAGAGCATTATGCAGACAGAGCATTCTGTTCAATCTTTCTTTCTACCAGTCGGAACAAATTTTGTCAATGAATATAATGCCCAACATTTGTATTGACCATTCAGTCAGAGAATAGCTAATATTTATAAAATGGAAAGACTTCTTAATTTAACATCTATCACTGTCAGAAACCAGGACAACAGTCCTGCACAGTACTACAATGCCATATCTCTATCATAGAACTGAGTGGTATTTTCTTCTACTTTGCTTTATGTTATTTTCTATATTAATAAAGGAGTTGGAATTCTATACCGAAATAATATGGTTTTGACATTTTGCATCATTCCTTCCAAAATGACAAACTCTAGACACATATAACCTCATTTAGTGTAAAACACATAGAAAAATAATGACTAAGTCACCTCAAATTGTGTTTGTGTGTGTGGTTATAATGCACAAAAAGGCATATATAAAAGGAAGGAACTGCAAAGGTAACCGGATATGTAGAGTACTCCGAACATATATCAAAGTGAAAAGGGGATTCTGTTATAAATCAGCTTCTTGCCAGAAAACCCCATTAATTAGAAATGCACAATTGAAGAAATGAAATGAAAGCTTTGGAAGCATTAATAATAGCTGTGATTTAGTGACAAACAGGGAACATGTGGGATGGGTAAAGTTAAGGTTAACATGCATTTTAAAAATCATTATGTGAGTTGTGCCATATTGAGAATGTAGAATTGATACAAACCCAAGTTGTGCCTTAAAACACTTTTGTGGCTCTAAGCACAAGCAGTATGTTCTAGGTGAGAAATAATAGGCAAATGCAAATGGCTAAATTATCATACTAGAATTTTTTCAGGGAGAATACAATACAAATGTTATACAAAATAAAACCAAGAGGAGAACTGATGGCACAAGACACAGCTGCCAGTTATTACAAAGGTTGATAGAACTCATTGAGGTTGCCAAACTGGAGAAACCGAAAGCATCACGGCAAGACCGGCTGGGAAATAGCGGGCTCCGATGAGTTCCACGAAAACCCAGCTGGACAAACCGCTGTCAGGGGGTCTTCGGGCCAGAACCGTCTTGTAGGGACGGTGAAGAAGGAGAGGCATTTCGAGCGACCGCGAGGGACAGGCAAGTCCCTCGGCAGGTCAGAAACAGCTCTTCAGACTGATGGCGGGGGGCGGGGGCCATTTTCCAAAGGCCGCTCTGAAGCTGGGGCAACCGGACTAAGTTTTGAGCAGGAGCGGTGTTTGGACAGAGTGCTGGAACCGGGTGAGAGATTGGCCAACTCACAGGTAAAAGAAAAATTTAAATTTGGAGCTTAAAAGGTTGTATTGAGCCTAAGACAGCGGCTAATTGGTGTTTGGAAAAACACGGGGGGAGGGGAAGGTGGAGACTAAATACCAAAAGCCCAAGAAGATCTTCTATTTTTAATTGGTATTGGAGAAAATTAAACTATATTAAGGGAAGGATTTGGGGAAGAAATAGCATTTTTTTAATGTGGATTTCAAGTTCCCTGAATACTTTGATAATCAGCTCTTTGGATTGTATTGCATGAGCTAGACCTGAGAGGGCCATCTGCTGGAGGGAAGAAAGTATTGCAACACTTGGTGGGAATATACAAGAGAAAGTGCAGCTGTAAAACTTGACCTTGACTACAAGAAAAGATAATTTGTACATTGTGAGAATATTTAAGGAGTGTTTGTTTTGTTTTGTTTTTTCACACGGCTTGGTTTCATTTTTCTTCGCCTGTGGAAGACATTTTTTAAATTGGACTGGACTGATATTTGAATTGGACATTATAATTGGAAAATAAAAAAAGAAAGAAAAGCAAGATTGTATAGACTTTCAAGTTTTAGCTAATTGGCTAATTAGCTAATTAATTTAGCTAATTAATAATAATTTAAAGGTTTTAAAAATCTGTTAAATTGTAAAAATGGAGCCTTGGATGTATGAAGAATTATCTGTGATGTTAAAAAATGTGCAAGAATCTTTAAAAGGCAATAAAGAATTAGAAAACTCGTTGGAATATGTAGAACAGAAAATAGGAGAGGAATTGGAAGAGGGGAATACAAATGAGAAGCAAGAAGTTAATATTGAAGAAAAAGAAGCAGGAAATAAAAATCAGTTAGAGAATGTCAGTGAGACTTATAGTAATACAGAAAGAGTAGCGAGGAAAAGGGGGAAACGTCCCCCCAAAAAGAAACAATTAAAAGGTAAAGAGGGAAATAGTGGAAAGAGACAAGGGGAAATTTTGGTGAGGGTTACTCAAATAATATACCAAAAAATGATAAAAAAGACTCAGAAGAAAAGATACAATACATATAAAAAGAAAAAGAAAAAGAAAAAGAAAAAGAAAAAGAAAAAGAAAAAGAAAAAGAAAAAGAAAAAGAAAAAGAAAAAGAAGAAGATAGGAGATGGGGATAAAAGGATGACCAAAAAAGTAGTAAAAAGTGGAACTTTAAAGAGATTAAGAGATGATGGTTAAAGAGGGGAAGGTTAGCAGAAAGGAAAAAGAAAGATAGGGCATATATTAGTAGATACAAATATTATTTGATGGAACTGTATTAACATTATTAATTTTGATAGTTACCTAAGTAAAATGTTATTTAGCTATCTAACAATTGAATAAGATAATGTATATTTTTAATAGTAAAGCAGACTAATAGATGAAATGTGAAAATTGGCAATTTGGCCTAATCCTGATGATAATTCAAAGCACGATGTTAATTTCAACTGTTAAAGAGTGGGATGGGAAATTTGAGATGTTTTTCAGCGATAAAGAAATATGGTAAATAATTGATGTTATCGTAAGAGACTAGAAATTAAGGACGCTTAGTGATATTGTTTATGTATAAGAATAAAATAAGTAAAGATAAAGAATTATGGAAAAAGAATAATATGGCTGAAATTGGAACAACAGAGAAATGATGTATATTGATTATGTATATGAAATGATCAGTGGTGGGTTCTAAATGATTTTGCTGCCGGTTCGTATGTGCGCACAACGCTTCTGCGCATGCGCAGAAGTGTCTCAGGTGGGTGGGCGGAGCCTCCCACCGCCAGCGCTACCGGTTCTAAGAACCAGTCTGAACCGGGAGCAACCCATCACTGGAAATAATGCATAAGAAGTGACCCGGACAACACTTTGTCCATAATGTATGTATAATGGGGGGGGGGAGAGAAAAGGCGTAATAAAACTTGATTTTTAAAAAAAAGAGATTGCCAAACTGAAGTTATAGTTATGGTTCTGATGATTAAACAGAATAGATTATAGAAAGAAGAGGAATATGTTCTAACTTTAGAGTAAGAGGTAAAGTTATCATTGAACATATAACTACTGGAATTGGAAGCTACTGCTTTGTATCTTTTTTCTTTCTTTTCTATTTTTCTTTTACTTTTTTCCTTTCACTTTCAGCTTTCTCTTTGATTTCTTTCTTTTTATTCTTTATGGGTTTGCTCTAATTTTTATCTTCCTTTTAAAAACTTTTAACGACATTATATATTTTTAAAAAGGAAAGCATGGGATGGGTAGTAGGTCTCACCACTATTACTTAAGAACAACCCCCTTCCTTAGATGTTCCAAAATGAAATTATGTCATTCTGCTGCAGAAATATATTAGAGTCATAAAACTGGATATTTATTGTATCATTAACACTTCTGGTTTGGATTTAACTTCAGTAGAGGAACTGCTATTGTTATCTATAATATGCAGAACAAAGTCAGCTTCCGTTAGACAAGTTAAATGGAATGTGGATTTTAGAAAAATATTCTTCCTATCAAAATGGTTGGGTTTTTAGAAAATATCTAAATCCTAAATCCTGGTCTGGGACTAAGGGAAGATTAAATATGTCTTCTCCCATATAAACCTAATACCATTTTATGTCCTTCTACTATTAGAATTATTGCTAATGAGAACACAATATAGGAACATCTTAATTCTTGAAATTCCTTTCCTTGGGAAACCAGTTTAGTTCTTTCTCAAGTTCTCTGTCAAGTACTTGTATGAAGATTTTATCAGTTCTCCATCCTCAGCAAAGAGACTGGAATTCTGGATCTACAAATTACATTCATCTTAATTGTCAAAACAATTATTAAAATTCAGGTTTGCTCATTTTTTATCATGAAATAACCCTTCAAGACCATTCTTTACCCAATTTGTTAGCAGTGAACATTTTGTAATTTTGAAAAGTTATAGTATAACTTTTCAAAATTACAAAATGTTCACTGCTAACAAATTGGGTAAAGAATGGTCTTGAAGGGTTATTTCATGAAGCACTTGTGCTTTAGAAGATCTCAGCAGGAGGAACTACTGACCTTCCATAAATAATCTCATTCTAGGAATCTCTTGAAAACAAACATGAGGAAGGTAAAAAAAAAAATGATCTCAAACTCAAATAAAGAAAAATTGCAGGCTACAGGAACCAGGAGCACCACTCAGGTGACCCTGAGGACACAGATAAACGTCCCAAGTGCTTCAATGACCTGCTAAAAGGATGCAGATTACCAGCTGTCTGCAAGGAATATAAATTCTTCCATTTCCCACTATCCTGTCAGAGCTGAAGAAGCTTCTTGGATGAGAAGTGAAACGTCTTCAAAAGAAAAAACAAGAAAGTCCAGTTGCCTCCTGAAAAAAGTGTCTTTGGGACATTGATCTCAAACATTAATATCAGGATTTTTATGCCCTGTGCCCTCTCTTTTTCTTAAACAGCTGGGTTGAAAGTTATTTTCATTGTTCTTTGGGGAAGCATTTTTTGTTATGTTACATCTGCTCACAAAGTCAGAAGGCACCAAAAGCTGATAAATCTTTGACAGGAAGATACTCAGAGTTTTAAGAACAACAATTATATTCACCTGGTAGGTTAAATGCATTCATAATTGCCATCTCATGCAGTCTCTCAAAAGAAGAAAGTCGAGCCTTTGAAAAAATAAAGGCAGATGCCATGATAAATGTCCAATTGCTATGAAAATTGTCAGTGTGCCAGATTGATAAACTGTAACTCCAAATGGCACAATCTGTTGTGGCACAAGATGACAGTTCTATGCTGAATACACGGTACATGTCTGCACCTTTCACAGCTGATTTACCTTGTAAGTGCAGCAAAACAAAGAGTTTGATTTAAACTGAAGATATGCCATCACCTCCCACCAAAAGTAGCTACCGGACTAAATACTTTTCTGTGATACAAAGCATGTATTTTAAATGACAAAGTCTTCTCTGGGAGAAACAATCCTATGGAAGTTAACACTTATCCAGAAAAAGGATTTTGGAGTACAAACTAAGAATTTGCACATCAGAAAAATCAGCAGCCCAGGTTTTAAAACCCAGGGTTTGAAAAATACATCTACCAATAGTAGTTAAAGTTAATTTCTTTCTCTTGCTGCTGGAACAGTCAGAGGTTGCTCTTTGGAATCAGACATCCTGAGTAAACGATTGTAATTGTCAATGCCTTTCAATCTGATAGAATCTATCAAAGTTTTGCCTTTTCTTTATTTAAAGAAAATGATTGTCTCATTCTCCCTACCTAGGCTAAGACCCTTTCTTTTCCGAGCAGCTTCTAGAATAAACTTTGAGCTACAGGTTCCAAGTGAAACATTAACTGGCCGACATCAGAGGTGGGTTCTAACTTACCTCGCTGCCAGTTCGCTTTCTCCCGCGCCGCGTGGCTGCGCCTCGTAAGCATGTGCGCGCTTCGCTCACGCACGCGTGCATGCGCAGTGCAAAAAGATAAAAAAAATACCCCCCCAAAAAAAGCCAAAAACAAGATGGCGACGCATGCGCAGTACCGGAAACTCAGCTTCTGCACATGTGTAGAAGAAAGAAAACCCAGAAAAAAAAATTAATTTTTTTTTTAAAAAAAAGATGGCACCGACCGAACCGGCTCCGTGACGTCATCTGGGCAACATAGATCATATGGCATCCAGAACCAAACAGCAATGCTACAAACAAGGAGATACTTATTGTGTGAAGTCAGCTCTTACTGCACGGTTACTAAGAAATTCTAGCAATTAAAACTCACTTCTAAATCAAAACAAAAGGAACACATCTAAATTCTCTCTATTGGCCCAACTATAGACTAGGTCCATTTACTTTCTAATCTACCCTTAGGTGATGTGCAAGTCCAGCTAGACCTAGAAGATTTTCAAGATGTTATTGCTGATGCCACAATACTGTCGGCGAGGTATCGATCTGGGGCCTGAAATTTATACCACATTATTTTCACTTTGTTGTCGGAAATCACTATTCATGTTTTCTTCCCCATTCACCTCCCAGCTTCTAGTCTCTAGGTTTCTGTTCTTTCTTTCTTTCTTCCATTCAATGATGTCCAATTATTGGAAACTGCTTAGACAAGTCAAGGTTTCTTGGCCAGGCTTTTCAGAAGTGGTTGCCATTGCCTCGTTCCTAGGATTGAGAGAAAGGGAATGGCTCAAAGACATGCAGCTAGTTTTTCATGCCTAAAGTGGGACTAGAACTCTCCAGATTAGCCTCCAGATTAAGAGAGTTGGAAGGGACCTTGTAGGTCATCTAGTCCAACCCCCCACCCAAGCAGGAGACCCTACACCATTTCTGACAGATGGCAGTCCAGTCTCTTCTTGAAAGCCTCCAGTGATGAAGCTCCCACCATTTCCGAAGGCAACTTCTGTTCCATTGGTTGATTGTTCTCACTGTCAGAAAATTTCTCCTTATTTCCAGGTTGAATCTCTCCTTGATCAGTTTCCATCCATTATTCCTTGTCTGGCCTTCGGGTGCTTTGGAAAATAGCTTGACCTCCTCCTCTCTGTGGCAGCCCCTCAAATATTGGAACCCTGTTATCATGTCTCCCCTGGTCCTTCTCTTCACTAGACTAGCCATGCCCAGTTCCTGTAACCGTTCTTCGTATGTTTTAGTCTCCAGTCCCCTAATCATCCTGGTTGCTCTTCTCTGCACTTTTTCTACAGTCTCAGTCTCCCAGTTTCTAGCTTGATGCCAGTTTGTAGCTTGATGCCTTAACCACTACAAAACCTGATCTTGCATAATCTCACCAGTTTACAAAATAAAATTAAAGTAGCAAAGGATGGGAAGATTAGCTATATCTGACAACTCAAAGCTGCTGAGCAAAACCCAGGAACTTAGGAGGAATTTCCTAGCCTTACTTACAGTGAGTTAAGGTAGAATCTCTTTAGAGTGTTTTAAAACACTTCCTCCCATATATGAAATAAGGCGATAACCGATGTGCTTGAGGCTATATCTTGATTGTTTATCACTATGTTCTCTTCCCTTCCTCTCTCAGCCTGTCCACAATCTCTCACAATAAGATTATTAAGTCAAAAAAATAATGCAGGAAGTGCTGAGA
Source organism: Thermophis baileyi (assembly GCA_003457575.1). Taxonomy (NCBI): domain Eukaryota; kingdom Metazoa; phylum Chordata; class Lepidosauria; order Squamata; family Dipsadidae; genus Thermophis; species Thermophis baileyi. Next base: position 1,337,926 of record QLTV01001478.1, read on the forward strand.
TACCACAAACTAATTGGAAGCAAATATTGAGAGAGCCAAAGGCTAGCAGAAGGCCAGAAGCAAAAGTCCAAGAGTCAAAGCCCAGAGTTATCAGCAACAGGCAATAAGGTACAATCAACAGCCTGGCAAACGGATAGTCTAGCCACTGACCATTTGATACTGAAGGCTTTTCAAGCTGAACTCTTACATCTCTACGCATGACTCAGTTGCAAGCCAATGATTGGGCTTTCAGCTCATGAACTTAGACGCTGCTGCCCTTTATCCGTAAGCTCAGTCTTTTTATTCTTGCATGAGAATTTTTCTCAGTTATCAATCAAACCACATCCTCTGCTCCTGGCACTACAGTGGGGTGTAGCTCAATTTCTCTTTCCTAGATTCACACAGTAAATACTCCCGACACTGGATCCAAACCTGTTATCTTCTCCTCCTTTCTCTTTCACAGATACTTCCATTATACCTAATTCCAGTTTTATACTGCATCAGCTTTCCAGAACAACTGGTTCTTGTCTACAAACATTAAGATTCATGGGCGGACACCCATTTGTTGTTGTTGACTATCTTCCCTAATAAGCCTGTTACACAAGTTGTCTTAATACATAGCTTTGCGTATACAGTAGCTTTAATATTCATATTCTTTTAAAACATTCTGTGTTTTTAATTGCAATATCCTAAATATATACTCTGCTTGCATGTTTCCTTTTAAAAATGTCTTAAGCAGGTGTTTGTTGTAAGCACATTCATTCACAAGCCAATCACACGATTCCACTTCTAATGAAATCTGTGACTGATTTTTGTGGATTCCTATTAGCAAACGAAGCTGCCTGTTACACAGGTGTCAAACTCGCTGCGTCATGTTGCTGTCACATGTCATTTCGTGATGTTTTTCCCATTCGTGGAGCTGGGGTGGGCGTGGCCTGCACGTGACACATCCGGCCCGCGGGCCACCCGTTTGACACCCCTGTGTGAGAATCCAAGCCTATTATCAGAATACTTTTTATGGAACGTTTGTGTATTTTCTATCATAAGATGCAGTTGAGCAGCTTGATATGATGGAGCTGGACACCCTCTTTGAGTAATTACACTGAGATTTTCAGGTACATTTCTTCTGGGCCCCTCACTCCGTTGCCTATGAGCAATTGCTTTAATGGCTTGGTTATTTTTTTCTTCTTTTTGTATCAGACAGGAACAGAACCTGAACAAGTCTCAGGCTAGAAAAACCATGGCCAATGGGTATGCAGCATCTGTGATGCCTCAACAAAGGACTGATATAAAAGAAGATGCATCATGCCCCCTCTGAGACCAAGAGAATATCTCATTTAAATGTAGTTTTCCACTTTGCATGGCAACATTTTTTGAATACATACATACAGGTAGTAGCCCTTGATTTACAACCACAATTGTGCCCAAACCTTCTGTTGCTAAGCGAGACAGTTGTTAAGTGAGTTTTGCCCCATTTTATGACCTTTCTTGCCACAGTTGTTAAGTGAATCACTGCAGTTGTTAAATTAGTAACACGATTGTTAAGTGAATCTGGCTTCCCTGTTGATTTTGCTTGTCAGAAGATTTCAAAAGGAGATCACATGACTCCAGGACAACTGCAACGGTCATAAATATAAGCCAGTTGCCAAGCATTTTGATCACGTGACCCTGGAGATGCTGCAACAGTCGTAAGTGTGAAAAATGGTCATAAGTCATTTTCCCCCAGTACTGTTGTAACTTTGAATGGTCACTAAAAAAATAGTTGTAAGTCAAGGAGTACCTGTATATATAATTGCAATGTCTTATTGTTTTACCAAAACACAGCTATGGAGAGTCTAGCTACAATTCCCATTAGTTGGATCCATTTGAAATGTTTTCATCCAAGTAATGTAGGAAAGCTGAGATGGTCTTTTGAGCATAGTGCACAGGAAGAAGNCTCACCTCTTTAGCTGTGATCCTGATAACTGGAACAACTGCTAGAATTACTTAGGAGAAATCCCACTGAATTTCAAAGCAATTCCCTCCTAGGGATCTTTTTTTCTAAGAAAGAGTCAATGCAGACAATTGCAGAGTCATAGAGGAAACCCCATCCAAAATATTCCAAATGATCAGATGTGTTTACATTTCTCATTCATTCAAGGCCATACAGTGAATTAGTTAAAATAGAGGTCCCAGTCATATTTTACCAAAGGCTACCTAACTGCTTCCTGTGGACTGAGACATGAAATGAACAATATCAATACTCTTGCTTGAGCTGCAGAGTTGACATGCAACCTACATGGATAGGGCTGGTTATTTAAAGAGCCATCTGTGTTACATGGGTTCTGCCAGGCCTATATAATTGAGAAGAGATGGCAGACTCCAGATCCCATCCATTGAGTAGTCTCACCCAGGGGTGAAATCCAGCAGGTTCTGACAGGTTCTGGAGAACCGGTAGCAGACATTTTGAGTAGTTCGGAGAACCGGCAAATACCACCTCTGGCTGGCCCCAGAGTGGGGTGGGAATGGGGATTTTGCAGTATCCTTCCTCTGAAGTGGAGTGGGAATGGAGATTTTGCAGTATCCTTCCCAAGCCACGCCCACCAAGCCACACCATGCCCACCAAGCCACGTCCACAGAACCGGTAGTAAAAAAAAAATCGGATTTCACCACTGGTCTCACGTGATAGTCCATTGAGTAGTCTCACCTAGGCAGCAGGATTTCTGTATCTCAACATCCTGCCCCCCCCCATCTCTTTCTGGATATTTCTGGTTCTCACCCTAGCCTGTTCAAAAGAGCTGTAAAAATTTGTTCTTTCCCTGGGTCTTGGATTAGATTAGGCAGGTGGCAAGTCCTATGCATTTGATTCTTTTAATTATTGCTTTTCTTATGGCACCTGAGGATTTTATTGTACTTCATTATTGATTTTACAGTATGGCGAGCAACATCAACATTCCTCCATCCCAATGGAATAGTAATATCACCATGCTACTAATTAATGTAAACTAATGTTATAAAGACAGATTGGGATTAATGGAAGATGGATTCTACGCTTAGATATATTAAGTAGAATATATTATATTAAGTATCATCAGTTATCCCCAGAAGTACTAATAAAGGAGAATATTTGTAGGGTTCAGGGTTTTACTGTGGGGTCCTTGCTGCTCTCTGAACTTGGTTGTTTTCTTGCAGATGTTTCATTACCCAAACTAGGTAACATCATCAGTGCTAAAAGGGAGGAAAGTTAGCAGAGTGGAATAGGAGAGAAGGAGAAGGGGAAGAACTGTGGGGTCCTTGGTGGTCTCTGAACTTGATTGTTTTCTTGCAGGCCAGGGGTGGGTTCTAAGTTACCTTGCTGCCGGTTCACTTCCTCCCACGCCACGTGGCCGCGCCTCATGGGTGCGAGCGCACAAAGCGCGTGTGGAAAAAAAAACCCAAGATGGCGATGCATGCACAGTGCTGGAAAATCGGCTTCTGCTCATGTGCAGAAGAAAAAATACCCAGAAAAAAATTCAAAAAAAAAATTTCAAAAAAAAAATTTCAAAAAAAAAAAGATGGCGGCACCCACGGACCGGCACCAACCGAACCGGATCCATGACATCACTGTGATGTCACCAGTGGGTCGCTACCAGTTCGGGCAAACTGGTCCGAACCGGGAGGAACCCACCTCTGTTGCAGGTGTTTCATTACCCAAGAAAACAAAGCTCAGAGTGCATCAAGGAACCCTCATCCCATAAGTAAGCAATAATAAAGATAATTGCTTTTCTTTGTAAAACATAACAAATTTTCTTTTTTTCAGAAAGGAATACTTAAGGTCATTTTGAAGAAAGTATTTGTTGTTTGTGTTAGATCCGTGATCTGCCATTCTTCAGGGGAAGGGGGAGATTTGATTCCTGGTAACTTATAACTGTATTATCCTTCCCATGTATCCCATATCCTGCCTTGCATTCTTTTATAACCTTTAACCTAATTTATAACTGTTGCCTGGCACCTAAGCCGCCAGATACTTCCTCACCTCTTGGGGAATGTGAGGGGAGGGTGGGCCATGTGGGCTGCAGCACCGGAGATGGCCCTGGGAAAGACCTCTTATCTCTTTCTCAGAGTGACCAGTACAATAACGTCCTCACACCTGAGGATTGGTGGAATCCACATTGGACTGTTGGGAGGGGTCTCTAATTTCCTTTATCCTAACTGTATGCCCTGAGGGACCTCAGAGCTTGCCTTGCTTTTGCCCTGCTTTCACCTCTTTCCAATAAAAGGTTCCTTTTGAAATAACAAGTTTCAAGATTCTTTACTTTCTTAGATAAGGGGGAGAGGCTGGGCATTACAGTTTGTTTGGATTTAGACAAGTCAGGCTTCAGAAACTAGATTATTTTCTTGAATCTTCAGAAAATTCTGTCCAAGATCAAATTATTATATTCACCCATTACAGAAACCCGTTCTGTAGTTTGTTTTGTTTGGATGTAGCATGAAATTCACTGCATTTTTTTTGAACCATTGTTTATGTCTTCATGTTACAGACATCTGCCACTATAGATTTGACAAGAAACTATAACTGCAACAAATTACAGGTTAGCACAACAGGTAAACCCAGCTGGGATGTTGCTGTATTTTAGATGATATATTAATATTTTACTGGGAATTTTCTCAGACGTCATTCTCCAGTGTATGAGACAGTAAAAATTATTTCTAAGACAGTGGTTGTCATTCAGATGTTTAAAAATAATAATTTACTATATAAACCACTATTCTTGTAAACAGCATTTTTTTTAGTTAAATACAACTCTAAGCATATTTCCGGAGAACACTTACCTCCCAACTCTTATTTTTAAAAGAAAGAACAAATAAGAACAAATCTAATTGCTTTACATTTGTTGGATTGTGTCCAAGTACTGGATAACCAGCTGTTATAAAGGATGCTTAACACTAATCAAATTCACATTTTTCAGATACTGAGAAAAAGGAATGCAGACATTTTATTGGCTTTAAGACCGGTAAGTAAAAAAAGGAAACTGTGTGGTCAAAGTGTCATTAACCACCTCAAGGTCAATTTCATCTTAAGTAATGAGTAAGAGATTCATTTCAGTTTTACAAGTGGTCTTTTCAGTCACAGCTTTTTGGAGATATGGAGATGCTGAGTATCTAAGAGCACAGGCATGAAAAAATGCTTTTATGCACCTTGACATTGGGATGTTATGGCATAATAAAAAAGGAATTAAATTAATTAATGCAACCTGTGATCTGTAGCATTTTCTGTCTTTAAATGACTCTGCCTCGGTATGGATCCTATGATGAATGTAATTTTCTTTGACAAAGGACTTCACCCTATAATAATTGCTACTGATGACTATTCTAAGTATGTATAAAAGAATACATGAAGCAAAAATACTGCATCTGCTAGCCAAGTTGAATCTTGAACACAAAAGTTTCTGTCATATCACCTTCACTTTATCTTCTGTCTAGCAATTGACTGATAATCAGGGGTACTTTTTCTCTAGAAGTGACAGGTTTTGAAGTTTATATTAGGGGAGACGCACACTGATTGCCCTCCAGAAAAAGGCTTGATTGGGCTTCCATTCCAAGAGGGAGAAAGACCTCAGACCTCAGAGGGGGGAATCTGGTATCTGTTCCCTCTCCCCTGCCTTATAGAAAGAGACATAGGAAGGCATGTTATGGATGGGTGTGAAAGTTTTTAATCTGGTTAATGAATATACAACTGAGGCTTCCAACACATCTTGACCTCTTCAAGATTAATACATTTTTAACCCAAGCTGTATGGTAAATATCTCTTCCTTTTATATATCCCTAGCTCTGCCATATATAATTATCTTGAGATATTGCTGTAGTCTTTCTTTCCTTCTTTCTTTCTTTTTTTCCCACCCATCTTACCAAAGGGTAACTCTGGGCGACTTACAACATTAAAAAGATAGTTTTATGTTTTTAATGTTGTAAGCTGCCCAGAGTTCTCTCTCTCTCTCTCTCTCTCTCTCTCTCTCTCTCTCTCCTTTTCCCCTCCAGCCTCTTTCCCTCTCTCTCTCTCTCTCTCCCTCCCTCCCTCCCTCCCTTTCCGGAACAATTATTATTCTTTCCAATTTTTCTCCACTACAACAACAAAGTTTATCCAAACGTCTTAGCTGAAATGGACATGAACTTGACTCTGTTCAGCTTTAGTGCACACCTTAAATAAAACATCACACTGGTTTTGGGGAGTTTGAACCTTTCTTATTGATGCTCCAGAAGCTAAGTAGAATTGCTCTGTAAGAATACAGTATATAATTATACCTTGATGCTTTGGTATTTTTAATGTGTGTGGGATTGAGGGAGGAAGTCACTTATGGACCTTATGGGCTTTATATGTTGAATACTTTAGAAAGAGGAGAAAAGCCATGTTTGAATATTTAGATTGTGAACTGGATTATACTTACCTCAAACATAAGAGAGACAGGCGGATGCTAAACAGCCCTTATTTTAGCAGTATCACACAGTATAACTCATTCCCTGTGAATCTCTTATTAAAAATTAATTAATCTGTGGCCCTAATTTAACCCAACATCATGTGGGTGCAAAGACAATGCAGACAATGCAAATGAAACTGTGAGGAAAACTCGCTTTTATGCAGTATATTCAGATCTTCTTAAGATGCTTCATTATTGAGAATTAAACACCCTGTGGATTAAAGCACTATAAAATGCACAGGAATTAATGATTGATATTGATGGTTAAAGGCAAATGCATAGATTTTTTTTTAATAGTGTTCAACTGCTTTGGGAGATGTAGCTATATGTTAACATTTTCCTTTTTGATTATTTGGAGATATTTGTTAATGGAATTTCCCATCAGTATAAATTGTAGATTTCTTTCATTCCTGGCTTTAATATATATATATAGAGAGAGAGATTTTCAAGCAGAGTGCTTATTACAAAGATAAAAAAAGTGAAGATTTAGGACATAAATTTAATGCATGGATGTGTTCATCTTTTTAGAGCTAGTGCCAGAATTCTTCCAAACCAGCTCAGAAATGAACTTCAGAAGCATTTAAAATTCCCCCTCATATGAAAACTGAGCTTCTAAGGCCCCTTCTTTGGTGAGCCCAGATCAAAATCAAAGCCAGAAAAGAATTCGTAATTTCCCTTCTTCCTATTCCCAGCAACTATATCCTTGAACCGATCACTTCACTCTCTTCTTTATGGTACAAACATATGTGACAGTCATACAGCATGTTTCATGGTGCAAAGAAAGAAGATTCCTCTTTTACCTCTCTTTAAAAAATAAATAAATGTTGAAACCTACCCAAAATGGATTTTATTCAGTAATATATCACAACAACTCATTATATTAGGTATCCATTCTCTTTCTTTTCTTTTCTTCTGCAAAAATCACCAACCAATGTAAAGCCAGAGAAATGGTAATTGCTAGCTTTGTACATTGTACACTCACACACACACACACACACACACACACACACACAGAGCTGTCCTCAACAACACACACACACACACACACACACACACAGAGCTGTCCTCAACATCAATACTATTGTCATCTGTGGGCTCTATTTTCTTTCTATAATTGCATTTTTTAAAACAAATGATGTTTCACTTGGCTCTGCCTTAGCTATTTTGCTTCAGATTTCTTTTAATGAGTGTTTCTTTTTAATGGATGTGTTACAAAGATGGCGCACCTGCTTTAAACTTCAAAACAGTCCCGTTTCAAAGGCAGATGATGAAAGACTAAAATTGGAAACATCCCTTATAATCAAGCAGGCCTCCATGCTTTGATGTACATCAATGTGCTTTAATTCTAACTTGCTATAATTGCAACAGGGGAACATTCCTTCTCGGGAGAATATTTCGGGAGTATTTCTCAGCATATTTCAATTCTCATGCATGTCTTTTTCTTTATGAATATTTCAGACCTCAAATGGACTTCTGGCGACTAGAAGATATCATCAAATTGTAAAACTGAATCCCTGGGATTTGAGATGTAGATCCACAATGGCACCTTGAGAATTTTTATAGATTATCTGTCCAAAAAGATAGGCATGCTTTAAGCACAATTTTGTTAAAACTTGAGGGAAATTTCAGTATACTGGCAATCGGCCATTTTAAAACCAAACAAGAAATTTCACTCATACCCCCCAAAACTGTGAGAACAGATATAGGTCTGTGGGACATTTACTTTGACTCATATTGAACCCATAATCTAACTTGTTTTAGATGAATATATGATGTAAATTCAGTCATTACAATTTGTAAAGTATTATTTATTTATTTAGATAATAGTATGAAATTCATGCCTTATGGCTGATAAATAAATCACAGCAATTGTGATTTATTAATCCAAAGTAGAACAAATCATAATTGTTACTAACATACGCTCTTAGTCTAATATCTGTTTTTTTCTTAGCTTTGTGTTTTTTATTGTTTTTCATAATAATAAACAAAACAATTGTTTTGCATTTTCTGGTTCTTTTACCCCTATTTTATGCCACCCAGAACATTTGTTTGTGAGAAGGGCGGCCATATATATTTCATGACTGAATGGATAAAGAAATAAAATACTGTATTGCTCAAAGATTACTAAATCTACATCAGGCACTTTTGTTTATAAAGAGCGAAGGGGTTGAGACAGATTGACATCACAGCCAAACAAGTCCAGATAAGGCACACAGGGCTGGAGGTAGAAAGAAAAAATTCTATGATCAGTCATCTAACACTGTAGGGCAGGGGTGTCAAACTTGTGTCGTCATGGCGGCGTCACATGGCGTATCGGGACTTTTTTCCCCTTCGCTAAACCGGGCAGGGGCAGAGCCAGCACATGACGCATCCGAGCCGTGGGCCACGAGTTTGACACCCCTGCTGTAGGGTATGCAATAGGAAGTGGAATATATCAAGATATTGTGATTCATAGATGCAACTGAAGGATGGAAACATCTTTGTACCCTCTCTACATTAAAGACTCACTTTATCAACAGCCCCTGGCATTGCAGATCCCCTTTGCTTGTAAAATGAAGATGCTTTCACCCTAACGTAACCTTCCATTAAAGCTCTGAAGACCTGGCTTTTTTCCCAAATAAGATCGGACAAGATTGGAAATTGCACATAGGGAAGGCTGACTTGGTGCCTGGTCTTTGTTGTTTTTAATGATTTAATGGGTTTAGTTTTATAGTTTTAACAAGATTTTATATCTTTTGTAACTTTTGGTTGGGAGCTGCCCAGAGTTAGTTGGAAGATGAGTGCCTATGTAAATGTCAAACTGGGTGGAATCAGAAACGCCAGAAAGCCTAGAATATCCTGCTACAAAGAACGTTGGAAAAGAAAAACAATTTTGAGTAAGGTTTCAAAGGAATATAAAAACTCTGACCTCGTTTCCTCACATGTAAAGGCTGCCAGCAGGCTGAGGTCTAATTAATGCCAATATATAGCAATAGCACTTAGATTTATATACTGCCCCATAATGTTTTACAGCCCTCTCTAAGTGGTTTACAGAGTCAGCAATTTCCCCCAACAATCTGGGTCCTTATTTTACTGTCCTTGGAAGGATGGAAGCTTGAGTCAATTTTGGGCCCCTTCAGGATCAAACTCCAAGCTGTGGGCAGAGTTAGCCTGCAATACTGCATTCTAACTACTACACCACAACTGCACCACCAGGTCTATATACTGTAATTAATATTTACAAGCATAATTGCAAATCACTTCATGATGAGAAAAGTCACAAAAGACTGAATATGCACATATGCATATACATATACTTATACGTATACGTATAAATATACGTATGTGTAAGCGTATGAGTGTGTATGTGTATGTGTATGTGTATGTATATATATATATATATACATATGTGTATGTGTGTATGTATGTATATATATGTATATATCCAAAAGCAGAGGACATGAAAAAGGCAAAGAATAAACTGGAAATCCGTCAAATAAAGAACAGTTAGAGAAGAATTGTCTTGTGGATTCAGAAGGAAAAAAAGAAGAGGAAAAAAAGATGAGGATAAAAGCAAATGAGAAAATGATATAATGGTGGGGAGAAATCTTCATGAACTTGCAGAACTGTCTAAAACCACCAATGCTATTTCCCATCCCTTCCGAAGTCAACTTCTCAAAGCTATGTCCCATCTGATGGACAGGTGTCAAGCAGACCTGCTATTTCACATTGACTTCTGGCAATCAAATTGTAGACGGCCAAGCTGGTTCAAATGGAGCAAAAATAGCATCCCTGGCAGGTGTCGAGACATTTTGCACAACTGTCTGGGCTGAATATACCTTGTCACAAAAATGCAAGACAGAAAGGCAGAACAGTTTTCATGGAATGGCAGACTTCAAATCTGAGAACTTCAGACCAATTACATATGGATGTCCAAGGAGGCAGGTAGACCACCTATCGGTGGCACACCTGTTAACAGCTTTAGCAAGAGAGAAGGACAGAAAAAGAATGGTTCTCTTATTTCTTTCCACAGCAATAAGTAGTAGAACACTTATTTGCATGCAGAAGTTGCAAAATTTAGGCCCTGAAGTAAGTAAGTGCATAAAACCCACTGTTCTCCCGATCTTAGGGTTTAGTAGTCCAAATTATACTGCTTAATTTAACAGAAGAAAGTAAAAAAAAATCAAAGTAATCATACACACATTTCATTGGTTCATTTTAATTAATTTTAAATGAAGTTAAATTTAGCTGCATTGACTCCTATTTCTTTGGGTGTTGCCACATTCTGGAGCATTATCCTAGATATCTCACTTAATGTTCAACTCCAGCCTTTAGCAGAAGACAAGACTAAGTACCTTAGACAAGGAATAATGGATGGAAACTGAACAAGGAGAGATTCAACCTGGAAATAAGGAGAAATTTTCTGACAGTGAGAACAATCAACCAATGGAACAGAAGTTGCCTTCAGAAGTTGTGGGAGCTTCATCACTGGAAGCTTTCAGAAAGAGATTGGACTGCCATTTGTCAGAAATGGTGTAGGGTCTCCTGCTTGGGCGGGGGTTGGATTAGATAACCTACCAGGTCCCTTCCAACTCTGTTAATCTGTTAAATCTGTTAAACCTCTGAGGAAAAGGGGTCAAGAAGCAAATGGTGGGGGGAAAAGGCTTCTCCTACCTAGAAACCTTACAACTTACAGTAAGTATCACTCTGGAGAAATAATTTAGATAAATTAACCAATACTAATATTGTACTGTGTGGATTTTTTTAAAAACCATGATCTGTTGCATAAACTGAAATTGGCAGATTTCATACATCATGATAAACAGGGTTTATAAACCACTTTGGATGAATTCACAGAAAGCTTTAAGCCTCAAACTAGCAAACCGTATTATGGCTTAATCTGGAGATGAAATCCGTTATCAAAATGCTGTTTGAGGGAGCATCAGACCACTTTTGCTGTGGATCTTAAATGTTTTTAAATGAACTGGAAGCAAATAAATGTTGCCCTATAAAAAGGATATACTTTAAAAAGAAAAATCTTTTTTTTAAGTTAGGCATTAAAAAACCGGTTTATTGATTATTGCCGGTCAAGCCCACTGCAGAAATTCACACTGAATTAATCAGTGTGGCTTCTTAAATTCAAAAAATACATAAAGCATTTTGCATGGTAGGAAATGATAATCACACACTTGCTAAAAATTAAGGGAGAAAAGATTACAATATTATGTTCACATTCAAGGAAGCCTCCAAGTTTTCTAAATAAATCTGTTCCAATTCCCTGTATATAATACTTTGATCAGTTCTGACCATTTCCGTCCCATACATTATAATAAGGATCAGACACTCTTACTTTTCACTACATACTTTCCTACATTCCATTCCTTCTGAATTTTCATTTAATTTAAAGGATTTCTAAAAGTCTTTTAAAATTGGAATATGCACTCGGGATTCAACTTTCATATCTATTTTTCTCCCACTCATATTTTTCATGCTTTTTCCTTCTGCAATTTGATGTAACTTGGGGCATCACTTTGGCACACTAGTATCAAGATTAAAATTATGGTGACCAGAACATGTATATAGTCAAGGACAGATCTAATCTGAATGATCAATTTTATTTGGATAAAATTATTTATGCTCCTGTGCTGAAATCTATCTTGATAAAGTAGGTGCTTTGTTCATGACAACAGTAATATAAAATTGGGGGGGGGGAGACAGAAATTAGCCTAAACACAGAGTATAAAACACACTCCATGTAAAATGAAGCATTTAAAAAAACTGGATATTGAAAGACATCAAATGCATCCTTCTGCAAAATTCAGAACTTAAGATTAGGTGAGAAATATCACCTAATTGAAATATCTCTAAGAGAAAAGACGAGATTAGATATAAACCAAGTAATCTGAATTTGTGGAGCAAAATGGTTTTTTTTAATCCTCAATAATATTCAATCTCTTTTATAAATTGGCTGACAATATGGGAAAAGTGGTAATTCAATCACAGATAACCTAAACCAATTTATAAATTGAAATATCCTCCAAGATCTTAGAACTCTGTAAATTATGTATTTATTATCAATCTGCCTTAATAGAAAATACATTAGTAAATCATAGATAAATCATGAAATCTTACAATTTAAGAACCCACTGTGTTTTATATTTGAACAATAATATTTACTAAATTTTAGGTCATTTTCCACTTTTGTAATGACATATTTTAATCTGAATTAATTTTTATAGAATAAAACACTTCAGGTGCTTTATGATCCTTTTCATTGTGTTGAAAAATAATGCATAAGATAATTCTTAAGAATTCCAAATTATTAAGAACATAATCGCCCTGAATATCTAAGACCTATTTTGTTATTTATTTGCTGTTAATTTTTGGTTTGTTTTTCAGACTGAATCATCAAGCAGTAAGAGTTTAATAAGGAACAATTATCTGATCTTTATTGTTGCTATAGTCCCTTTACCATTGGTCTCATTAAATCTCTCTTTAAAGAAACAGAATGCAATCCTGTCACTTTTCTTATTGCGCTGTAAGATATTCTTTGCAAATTGAAGAAGACATGAGAGTTTTGTTTCACATTTAAATAGTTTAACACACTCTGGACTAAAGTAGAGAATGCACAAATTATCTAGCTATTGTCAGCCCTTGTATTAACATAAATGGAGTGGGTTGTTTAAAATAATTCTGCTTAAAGACAACAATTAAAACATGTACACAAATGCACAAATGCAAGAATTTTCAACTTTCTTCCTCTTCACATGTGGATCCTAATTACAATTAGTCCACTATTTACCATTAAGTATCAGGAATGTGAGTAGGATAGCATGCAAATGTGCATCTTGCATAGTTCAGTCTTCTGATATTTGTGTTTAAGTACCATTCTGGAGTTTTGAGGAGACAGGCTACTTTTTCATAGAAAAATAATGTCATTAACGGACTACAGATAGTCCACAACTGTGCCCAAAATTTCTAAGTGAGGCAGTTGTTAAGTGAGTTTTGTCCCATTTTATGACTTTCCTTGCCAAAGTTAAGTGAATCACTGCAGTTGATAAGTTAATAACATGGTTGTTAAGTGGCTTCCCCATTGACTTTGCTTGTCAAAAGGTCGCAGAAGATGATCACACGACCTTGGGACACAGAAATGGTCATAAGTATGAATCAGTTGCCAAGCATCTGAATTTTGATGACATGATCATGGGGATGCTACAAAGGTCGTAACTGTGAAAAATGCTTATAAGTCACCTTTTTCGGTGCCGGTGTAACTTTGAACAGTCACTAAATGCACTGTTGTAAGTTGAGGACTAACTGTATATCTTTTACAAGCAAAATATCCACTGATGAAGGTGGACAGATGCAGAACATTTCTACTTGGATTATAAAATCACAAACCTTATGCAAGAATTCAGCACAGCTTCCCCAGACTCGAGATTGTCTGCAATTTTTGGAAAATGTATTCCCCCAACACGTTGAGGAAAAGAGCAGACCCAATAATATAGATGGAAATGATTCCTTATTCCAAAAGGTAAAGGGTTCAGGCATCATGATCTGTACCCTACTTCATGCAGACTATGATTTTGCACATGGCAGAATTTGAGCAATATTCACTGTGATGCGTGCTTCTTACTTTGATACTGGTAATGAACTCCTATTTCTAACTTAACTGCGTGCTTATTTCCTGGATTCCACGACAATAGGCCACACCATGAAGAAAAGAACATATTGATTTTACTCTTGGTTGTCAGCCTGAATTTACTCACTTCACCAAATTGCACAAAAGGTCTACCTATATTATAAGTAATCCATGCTGATACTTGAAACAAAGGCTATTGTAACATGAAGTCCTGTCGTAGTGGAAAAAAATCTAACAACCTTCAATAACTCTTTTTAACACTGTAATTTCTTGCTGGGTATAATAGCTGACATGGCTGAGTTGGAGGCAGAGGGCTGGAAAGGCACGGACTCTGGGATCGTGGTTGACCATGACTGAAGAATAAGCAGGGTCTGATGCCATGTCAAAAGGCCAGGATTAGAGAAGAAACTAGGAATGAGAATCAGGAGCAATCCAAAGTTAAAGGCACCTTACAGCTCAGGTATAAGAGAGCCAGTTTGGTGTAGTGGTTAAGGCCCCAGGCTAGGAATCAGAAGAACATAAGTTCAAGTCCCAGTTCAGATATGAGGGACTTTTGTTCAGTCCATCTCTCTCAATCCTAGGAAGAAGAAGAAGAAGGAAAGAGAAAACCATTTGTGAAATCTCACTAAGAAAATTGCACAGATATGTCCAGGCAGTTGCTAGGAGTTAAAACTGACTTGAAGGTACACATACATACAAAGACACAGATACAAAGAGAGGCATCTTGGAATAACAGAATAACAGGGTTGGAAGGGACTGTGGACGTCTTCTAGTCCAACCCCCTGCTCAAGCAGGAGACCATCCTGGACCAATGGCTGTTCAGTCTCTTCTTGAAAACCTCCAGTGATGGAGCACCCATAACTTCTGAAGGCAAGCCATTCCATTGATTAATTGTTCTCATGGTCAGGAAATTTCTCCTTTTTTTTTTCTAGGTTGGTTGATAAATAAACTTGATTACATTAATGTTTTATATTATAATTTAAAATACAGTATATAAAATTATAATCTCTCTTTCTCCCTCTGACTCAAATGCATGTGTGCACACAAAACCCTATATACTGTACACTGTAGTTCAAAAAAGACTGACAATGAAGTTCATTAACCTTCTTCCTGCCCAAGAGTAGCTAATAGCTAACCCAAGAAGATGGAACTGGAAGACGGGATTGTAAGAAGAAAGATCCCCCCCCCTTCGTTTCATTCATTACAGAGGATGTGCCTGACTTTGGTGTTGCTAAGGTTGTGTTGGGCTGTGAACATACCTTTCTTTCAGAGCCTACCCTAATGTTGGAACTCTCTGAAAATCAGACTGATGTGAATGGATGTTTTCATTTTATTTTCTCCTGCATTCATTTTCAAGTCCTTTCTATTGGGATTAAGAACAGATGTGTTCATTTTCAAAAATTCCTACTAAAATACACAAATCAATCCAGATTTCCATCCATTCAGTGCCTACCACTATTCTCAGTCTGTATAAAATTTATCAAAAGGCAAATATTATTTGGGCAGAACAACTAGCCAAGAGGGCAAGACAGAGAGACAGGGACATTTATATCTGTATTCTTCTTATTTTATTGTTGGCTATTGTGAATCTAGAGATTATGGATTAGAAACAGGCACTCATATTTTAGCATGTAATTAATCATGATTAAGCTAAGCAAGTTTGAATACAACCTCTAATTTTGAAAGTGCATCAATGAAATGGGCTCTAGCCAGAGGTGGGTTTCAGCAGGTTCTGACCAGTTGTGGAGAACCGGTAGCGGAAATTTTGAGTAGTTCGGAGAACCGGTAGTGGAAATTTTGAGCAGTTTGGAGACCGGTAGCGGAAATTTTGAGTAGTTCGGAGAACCTGTAGTGGAAATTTTGAGTAGTTCAGAGAACCGGTAGCAGAAATTTTGAGTAGTTCGGAGAACCGGTATATACCACCTCAGACTGGCACTCATATTTTAGCATGTAATTAATCATGATTAAGCTAAGCAGAACTGGTAGCGGAAATTTTGAGTAGTTCTGAGAACCGGTAGCAAAAATTTTGAGTAGTTCGGAGAACCGGTAAATACCACCTCAGACTGGCCCCGCCCCCATGTATTCTCTGCCTCCTGAGTCCCAGCTGTTTGGGAGGAAATGGGGATTTTGCAGTAACCTTCCCCTGGAGTGGGGAGGGAATGGAAATTTTACAGTATCCTTCCCCTGCCATGCCCACCAAGCCACGCCCATCAAGCCACGCCATGCCCACCAAGCCACACCCACAGAAACGGTAGTAAAAAAAATTAATCCCACCACTGGCTCTAGCTTTATGATACATGTTTATTCCCCCCCCCCTGCATATTTTGTTTTGATCTTGTCAGGAATTTATTTGGGGTGTCTAAACTATCATACCTTTAACCACAGGTGACTTGCAACTTGTCTCCCCAACTGTTACCCCTCTGCATCAATTTATCTTTCTCCTCATGTGTCTTCATTACTGTGAGATTCTCATTCATGTTCTTCTCTTTCTTCCCCCTTCCCCCCCCCCCTAATCATTTCTTCCCTGCTGAACTGAATTGCTGTTCATGAAAGCAGGCCCTCCTTTTCAAATACAGCAATTGCTCTCACATGCTGAGAGGAGATTTCACTTTCCAAAAGTGCGAATTCAGCCCAGTGAGGAAGCAGCACCCAAAAAGCATCAGTAAGAAGCCAGAGATACAAATAATAGCAGTGTCTCAGTACTTGAGAGGCTGTCACAGAGAAGAGGGAGTCATCTACTTTCCAAAGCAACAGAGGGCAGGATGAGAAGAAGTGGATGGAAGAACACTATAGAGAGATCCAACCTAGAACTAAGGAAAACTTTCTTGACAGGGAGAACAAATAATCAGTGGAACAGCTTGCTTCCAGAAGCTGTGGGTGCTCTATCACTGGAGGTTTCCAAGAAGAGATTGGACCATTTGTCTGGGAAGGCCTAAGGTCTCCTGCTTGAGCAGGGGATTTATATTATTTATTTATTTATTTATTTATTTATTTATTTATTTATTTATTTAGTATCTATTGTGAGCTTGTGTATTGTTGCGGTTGAAGCTGAAGTAGTCATTGACAGGTAGGACATTGTAGCAGATAATTTTATGTGCTACACTTAGGTCAGATCGAAGGCGGTGTAGTTCTAAATTTTCTAGGCCCAAAATTTCAAGTCTGGTGGCATATGGTATTCTGTTGCGAACAGAGGAGTGTAGGACTCTTCTCGTGAAATATCTCTGGACATTCTCAATTGTATTAATGTCCGATATGTAGTGTGTGTTCCAGACAGATGAGCTGTATTTGAGAATTGGTCTAGCAAATGTTTTATATGCTCTGGTTAAAAGTACAATATTACCAGAGAAGAAGCTACGCAAGATTAGGTTGAACTAGAAGACCTTCAAGGTCCCTTCCAACTCTGTTATTTTGTAATTCTGATACCAAATGATCTGTGGCAAACCTTCAAGGAGACAATGGGGCATTGTTGTAGGAATGCAACAGCAGCAGCACTCTTTGGGGACACAATGGTTTGCAGAAATAATTTTGTGGCTTAAGGAAGTCTCAGGGCAGGTCTGCTGCATTTTGGAGCTTGACAGAGATTTTCCTTTGAGTTTTTGAATTTATTCAAAAAAAATGGTAGAGGATTTAAAAAAAAATTTTTTTTTTGAGAGCGAGCGAGCGAGCGAGCTGAGTAATAAAAAAAATATAACATTCCGAGGAGGCTTAAACAGGTTATGCTATGACTAACACGTCCCCTCTTAAGCTTTAAGGAAAGTCTTTCAATAATAAGAGTTGTAGTCAGGTCCTTGAGAGACTCCCATATCCAATGGTCTTTTCCCTTTGAATTATTATCTAATATGAACATTAATTAGATTGGCTGTATGGAGGAGAAGGAAAGATTTTGTTTCAAACACCATAGGGGAAAATTCTGCCTTTTTCAAAAAAAGACAGATTTTTCTCAACTGTTAATATTATTTAAAATGCCCCCAATGTTTGCAAGCAGAAATGTCCCTGCCAAAAAGAGAAGGTGTTTTTTTTTTAAAGATCATTAGAAAGAAATATCCCACTAACTTCTAACCTTCCTCATTTAACATTATATCAAAAACCCTTGAAGTCTCAATAGGAATGCTATTTTATGGTGTAGGACTGAATTCTCAATATGAATCAAATCAACCTTTATTATGGTCAAAGATTAGCATAAGGAGGGTCGGATACAAGGAATTTATAAATAAATACATAACTAAAGTTACTTATTCTCAACATGTTTTCTTACAAGTTTTCTAAAAGTAGTCTTCTCCATCTTTGTCTTGTTATGAGAAAAAGGAAACTTGCACAAAAACATATTTCTCCTTACAGATTTATGATTCTCTGGATAAATAAATGGTTCCATTTTAATTTAATTATTTAATTTAATTTATTTTCTATTTTATTTTGTTTCCTATTTTTGCCCATCTTAATGGCTGGGAAAAGAGTCAAGTCAGTCTAGAACTAGTCTGCATAAATGTAGATTGCTTCTATCAACATGCAGTTTAGAAAAAAATTGATTATGTGCCATCAAATTGTTTTTGACTCCTAGAAACCACATACATAGATTTTATCCATTATGATCGATCCCTAACCTCTTCTTTCAAATCTCCCAATGGGGCATTCATCATCACTGTGATTTTTTTTTTTTTAAAGAAACTGTCTCACAATATACAATTTCCTGAGGATTTCAGACATTGTTTTAATTTTAGTGTTGCTGAACTAGGCACAGTTTCAGAAATCATTCCATTCAGCTCGAATACCTCTTCTACTTGGGAAAATAACCCCCACTTTAAGCCACTCGTTGAGGTTCATAAAGCAATTTTTCTACTTTTATTTCTGATTCCTTTTTCTTCCTAGAAGAGTTCAGAATCTCAGTGAAGAAGCAACAGCCTCCTTAACAGATGGAAATATAAACCTCATGTTCTTAACTCCACTGTGCTCACTAGCATCTTGTTTAATGGGATACAGAGGTAGATTACAGTTTTGTGCTGTTTTGACTACTGAGCCAAGAGGCCGGCTCTTCAATAGGGCTTTGCTGGAGTTCCTGCATTAACCTTCTCATCAGGAAGCAACAATTTAGTTGTTCAGACCAGTCTTGGCAGGCTTTCACAATTGGCCTCTCAGAACAAGCAGCAGCAGAAACAAATGAAGGGAATTAAAGATTTTCCCTGTGATAATTAAATGGACCTAACCCGAGGATAGTTCTGTATTAAACGATTCAGCGAAATCCAGCAATGCAAAGAAAAGTTGGCCCTGATGCTATCTGATTGGTGATTATGAAATTATATAATAGAGGATCCTAGGAAGGGTTGTGTTTTTAAAGTCTTGAGAAGGTATTTAACATTCTGCAAACATTTATGCATCATATATAGACCATGAAGCCAGCTGCTTGCCTCACAGATGGGCAACCTTAGCAATTGATTGATTTTAATGGGCAATTATTCTAACTGAGTAAAGTATTTCTGCAGATAGCAGCACCCTTCACTGCTATTTGGTTTATGATGGTCTTGGTTTTTTTAAGAGCAACTACTACACGAGTATAGACAGAGGAAATTTTGAAAAGGAGAATTAAGTATGGGGTTTCAAGAAAGAGGAGATGGATAAAATTCGTGATTGGGTTAATTTGGTTCATTAAAGTATGATGTGGTCTATTTGGTTTAGCCCACTGTGTTTCTAAGTCTAGAGCTTAATGTAACATAAATGCAGTCAGATATGGGCTTATTTAACAAGCAAATAGTTCTTATGATTTATAACGGGTGTCAAACTTAAGGCCTGTGGGCTGGATCCAGCCCATGGGGTGCTTAGGTCTGGCCCGTGGGGCTGCCTGGAAACAACGAAAGACCGGCCCATGGTGCCTCTGTCAGCGAAAACGGAGCTCGGGAGGGCCGCACGCGGCCTCCCAGAGCTCCATTTTTGCTGGCAGAGGGCTGCAGGAGGCTATTGTGGCCAAAAACGGAGCCTCAATGAGTGACGTTGAGGTGGCCATGCCCATCCCAGCCACACCCATCCCGGCCACACACACCCGGCCACCCAAGGTCAAACACAAACCTGATGCGGCCCTTAATTAAATCGAGTTTGACACCCCTGATTTATAATATTTAGGCTTAAAACATCTCAGGACAACCAATATCATGTTGGCACCATCCAAATGTATTGGGTTATAACTCCTAGCAGCTTAAAAATTACAGAATACAAAATAATAGAGTTGGAGTGGACTGTGAAGGTCTTCTAGTCCAACCCCCGCTCAAGCAGGAGACCCTATACCATTCCAGACAAATGGCTGTCCAATCTCTTCTTAAAAACCTCCACGATGGAGCACCCACAACTTCAGGAGTAAGGCATTCCACTGATTATTCTCATTGACAGAATTTTTTTCTTTAATTCTAGGTTGAATCTCTCTTCGATAAGTTCCCATTGGTTATTTCTTGTCCTGCACCCAGAATAGGTTGACCCCCTCTTCTCAGTAACAGCCACTCAAATATTGAAAGACTGCTATCATGTTAGCCTTAATCCTTCTCTTTGTTAAACTTCTTAAACATCTCTTTGTTAGAGATTCTTAAACGTAGGAGGAAGCTGGGAAGGTAGATCAACATAATATAATTCTGATTTTCTTATTTCTCTGTTTGCTCAATTTGTCATCTTGGCATCTCTACAGCCATAACTTTGCCTTTCAACAGTTCATTTAGTGACCATTGAAGTTACAATGGAACTGAAAAAAGTGACTTATGAACTTTTTCACACTTATGACCATTGCAGCATCCCCATGGTCATGTGATCAAAATTCAGATGCTTGGCAACTAACTCATATTTATGACTGTCCCGGGGTTGTGTGATCACCTTTTGCAACTTTCTGACTAGCAAAGTCAATGGGGAAGCCAGATTCACTTAATAACTGTGTTGCTAGCTAAACAACTGCAGTGATTCACTTCTATAAAGATCTATCAGTCTAATCCCATGATGGCGAACCTATAACCTACGTGCCAGAAGTGGCACGCAGAGCCATCTCTCCAGGCACGCCAGCCGTCACTCGTCGCTCTTCCGGGTTCCGGCGTGCACATGCACGTCGGCCAGCTGGTCTTCACGCGTGCGGGAGCACTGGCCAGCTAGTGTTTGTGCGCATGCGCACGCCGGAAACCGGAAGTTCATATTCCCGGCGCGCGCATGCACGCCAGGGAGCTGCTCTTCCAGTTTCTGGTGCTCCCATGCATGAGCACCAGGGAGCTGCTCTTCCGGTCTCTGGTGCTCCCCCCCACGCGTGCATGCTCCCGTTTCGGCACTCGGTGCCGAAAAGGTTCGCCAACACTGCTCTAGAACATAATAAAAAAAAATCAATGGAACAACTGCAGTGATTCACTTAACAAATGTGGCAAGAAAGGTCATAAAATGTAATAAAACTCCCTTAACAAAAGTCATAATCGGCAACCAAAATTTTGGGCTCAATTGTGGTTATAAGTTGAAGACTACCTGTAGATATAAGAAAAGTGTCTGCTTCCTCCAGTGGCTAAACAGATGTATTAACCAGGATACACTGTTGTTTCCCCAACAACTAATATTCAGAAAAACTATTAAAATGCAGTGGGAACTAGCTCAAAACTGAGAGAAAATAGTTTAAAATATGTCACAGAAACACAAAACATTTTGCATTTTAAAAAAAATAGATGAATATGGAAGTGATCCAGAATGAATGTGAGGGAGCATATCTGACAATGAAAAAGTTTCTCCCATCCCTTATTTCTTATCTCTACTATGGAGCTTCAAGGCAGCTTACAAACCTAAATTAAAACCCATTCAAAATGCAATCCAAATAAAACCAAACTGAAATCCACCCAACCACATAATCCAGTCAAAGAAATAGCTGTGGCAGTAAGATAACAATGTGTAAAGGAGAATAAAAAGGAAACCACTGAATACTGATGAAAATAAGGTGGGTTTTGACTTCATGCCCCAGATTAAAAAGTTGACATTTCCTCTGAATCACATTCCTGGTAATTTCAAGGATATGGCCATTGTAAAAATTCCATTAAATGAAGTTGGGTTTACTGCTGGATAGACATATATGGTTAATAGATATGCTTAGGAGCATGGGTCATTTCCTAATACATATTTATTAAGGAAACTTTAAACAATGGCCCAAAAGTGTGTTTTGGTAAATTAAACACAGTTGCCAGATTAACAATCTCTTCCAATTTAAAGAGTCTCTATTGATACACATAAAGCACACAGAATCAAAGCGTTTAAATAATTTCCTTGGGGAATAGCAAAAACCACGATGAATTGTAATGGTTTTTGCTGGGGGAAATTAGTAATTCAATTCAAAATATAAAACAAAGCAAATTAAATGAAATCTCAAAATAAGTGTTAGTGATACAGATTTTTTGTCTCCAACTTTTGATTTCATTATTCTCTTAGGGACCATGAAAAAAGAGAAGCAGGGGTTCTTTTAAAAGGTTGTGGAAAAATAAAAGGAGGAAAGTTTGAGAATGGTGGAATGATGGTGAGGGGTGTCTTAAGAAGAGGCTCTTGGATAACCTGTGAAGATTTGTTTTCTGCTTTCAAGTAGTGATTAGGGGAAAAAGCAAGAAAATCAAACAAAAAAACACAACCAGACTCACTCCGTTCAGTGACACTAAGGCAAAATTGTGGAGAGGATCCACCTGGAGATTTATTTATCTGTACATCTCTATTTATTGGCTTAGGATTCTACAGTCCATGCCTGTGTAAATTTCAGCACTTTTTTCTTGTTATTGTTGTTTTTTGTGTATCCCCCTATTGTGCAATCACTTACAGACTTCTGTAGGGCAGCCCCTTTATGTGCACAGGAGTGCTAATGAGAGTAAGGACCCACTGAATTTCACTGAAGCTTCTACAGTATCAAAAACTAATAAACTTGTTTTAAATGTATGATGTTCCCTTAGGTGATCATAGCTGAGAGCCATCTAGTTCTGAATGCTATAGGACAGTGATGGCGAAACTTTTTCTTCTTGCGTGCCAAAAACGGGAGTGCGCATGCGCACTAGCGTGCACGTGTGCCAGCACACAACCCTCCCACATGTGCCAAACTGTGCATGCGCGCATCCCTATGCATGCGCCCCCCCCCCCGTTGGGCCGTTTTTCACCCTCAGGCTTCCCTGAAGCCTCCAGGGTGCGAAAAACGGCCCAACGGGCAAACCGGAAGTTCGGAAAAACGGACTTCCAGTTTGCCCATTGGGCCGTTTTTTGCACTCCGGAGGCTTCAGGGAAGCCTCCTGAAGCCTGGGGAGGGCAAAAACGGCCTTCCCCAAGGCCGAAAATCAGCTGGCCAGCGTGCGCATGCGCACTTGAGCTGACATAGGGCAACGCCTCACGTGCCATAGGTTCGCCATCATGGCTATAGGATGTTCATGTTTTGAGGGATAGGTGGTTGATCAATGGTGAGCTACAACAAAGAAGGTTACATGGCCAAAAATCACTGCATGGATTTTAGTTTTTCCCCTCTAATAACAACCATAGGATGTCATCTATACTTCAGCATGGTGCACAAGGTCATTAAAAGCTGACCTAACTCCCTCTGTTTCATCGGAAAACAGGATACTGCTAATTAGTGCCACTGATTTTCAGGGAGTATCCATTCACACAGGGTAGTACAGACCAAATCTTTTCATCCAGCCAGAAAGAAAAGTCTCACTGTTAATTATAAGCAACGGTACTATTTTTAACTCTCTCTTTCTTTTTTAGTTTTGGAGAATTAAATGGAGGAAAAAGGGGCCAGAGAGCTCACTTGGGGTGTACAGCCTTATACTAGCAGTATCTTCAAGTCTGCAAAGATGAACAGCCACACAGAGTTATTTCAAAATGAGATGGGTGGCAAAAATAATAATAAATAAAATATATAAATAAGCATATTTTCCTAGGACACTTGTCAGCTGGGAAATATCAGGGCCACACCTTAAGTTCCAATTAAACTGATTTATTGTTCCTGCCTGTGCACCGGAATCTAGTCAACTGACAGTCAGTACTATTTTGGTACTAGATAAGGGTTAATGAAATTCAAGAACGGTTGGATTTAAACTACTTGTAAGAACATAGCAATTCCAGGCTGATTCCTCTTTTGACTCCTCCCCAGGCTCTGCCACTCCTTTTCTTACAGCACTCCTTCCACAATTATCATCCAAGTTTAGTACCAAATACCAACTGGAAGGCATATATTTTCTAAAGGGAGCCCTTTTAGTTCTTTAAAGTAGAATGTCCCAGCTGAGCATAAATGGGTGATAGAGCACATTTTTGGCATGCAGGAGATATCAAGTACTGTATGTGGTATTTTTAAGGATGGGCAGAGACCAGATGTAGAGGGCAAAGGATGTTGAGACTCTAGAAAGAGTGCAGAGAAGAGCAACAAAGATGATGAGGGGACTGGAGGCTAAAACATATAAAGAATGGTTGCTGGAACGGGGTATATCTAGTTTAATGAAAAGAAGGACTAGGGGTGACATGATAGCAGTGTTCCAATATCTCAGGGGCTGCCACAAAGAAGAGGGAGTCAAGCTATTCTCCAAAGCACCTGAGGGCAGGACAAGAAGCAATGGGTGGAGACTAATCAAGGAGAGAAGCAACTTAGAACTAAGGAGAAATTTCCTGACAGAACAATGAATCAGTGGAGCAACTGGCCTCCAGGAGTTGTAAATGCACCAACACTGGAAATTTTTGAACTTGGAATGGTACAGGGTTTCCTGCCTACGCTGGGGGTTGGACTAGACGAACTCAAAGGTCCCTTCCAACTCTGTTATTCTATTCTAAATGGCCTTGACAGACAGGAGGAAGTGCCACTACCAAGGGAATAGTCCAGTAGTGGGTTCTAAAACCCTTTACTACCGGTTCGCGCTCGTGCTCGCGCATGATTCTTCTGCGCATGCACAGAAGCTTCTGCGCATGCGCAGAAGCATCCCGGGCAGGTGGGCAGAGCCTCCCGCCACCGCCGCTACTGGTTCTAAGAACCGGGCTGAACCGGGAGCAACCCACCGCTGGAATAGTCATATAAAAAGGGCCAAGAGTCCAGGCCAAGAACATATTATGAATAAACATCTTGGATAATTTCCTCCTTAGTTCACATGAAGATAAAGGGAAGAAGGGGAGGAAGTACATTCACACTTGCAAGATTCTGTTACTACAGCTTCAAAATAAAAATAGTGCTGACCTACATGAGAATTAAGAAGTGAAAAACTTGCATTTTACACCTGCAGATTCTCCAATTAAAACCACGAAACTTCCCTTTGTTTACAGCACCCCCACCAGACAATGGACAAATATAGAACCTATTTTAAAATGATTAAATAAACGTTATGAATAAAAAAAAAACAATTTTGTATAATTTCTGTGTTGATTTTAGTGTTATTTTAAGAGAAAGATGTGATGGAAAATGCAATTAGAGAAGAAGGGGGGAATCTTGGTAATTGCTTGGTGACTTTTCAGAGAGGAGGCTGCACATTTCAGAGAGAGGTCCCCAAAAAGAGATTGCACAGTCTTGAATTGGATGGAGGTTTAGAGTAGCCATACCCTATAACCTTTTCCTCCCTCCCCCATCCAGTTCAGGACTGTGCAATCTCTTATTTTGGGCTCCTCTCTGGAATGTGCTGCCTCCTCCTTGGAAAACCGTGGTGCGGCTGCTGAGACTCTGTCAGGCACAACTGATCGGGACCAAACATTAAGTTGCAGTTCAGAAGATCTATTGCTCAAGTCCAGGGGTGTCAAACTGGATTTCTTCGAGGGCCGGATCAGCATTGTAGTTCTCCTCTGCAGGCCAGCAGGGGGGAGGGAGAGCAGGGGGGAGATGGGATGGACATCTCCTGCAGTACCCTGCTGGCCAAAATGGGGTGCGGGGAGTCCGCATGCAGCCCCCCATGCCTCATTTTCGGCCTCCATGGCCTCCTTCAGCACTCTCCCAGCTGAAAATGGGCTGCGTGGAGGCCCCATGAGGCCCCCACGTGGCCCGTTTTTGGCCTCCCCGGCCTCCAGCAGCACTCTGCTGGCCAAAAACAGGCCCGTTTTTGGCTGGCAGAGTGCTGCTGGAGGCCGGGGAGGCTGAAAATGAGGCATGAGGGGGGCACACAGCCCGTTTTGGCTGGCAGAAGCCCCGCAAGCCGGTCCTTTGATATTTCCAGGCTGGCCCCACAGGCCAAATTTAAGCACCCCGCAGACCGGATTCAGCCCACAGGCCTTTAGTTTGACACCCCTGTTCAAGTCTATATGCAAGAATCAAGTCAACTAAGAGTTAGCACTAAATTGGTACTAGATAAGGGTCAATGGAACAGTGGGGCTGGATGTTGATCGTTTGTGGTAACATAACAATTCCAAGCTGATGACATGTTTAACTCCATTCCCCCAGTGCTGCCTGTTCTTCTTCTACAGGTTCCTCCTCACTTCTTTTCCAGCTGTACATTCCATCATAGAAGAAGAGATAGATTATAGGGGTGTCAAACTGGCGGCCCACGGGCTGGATGCATCATGTCCACCCCAGCTCCGCAGACGGAAAAAACATCATGAAACATCACATGATGGCAACGTGACGCCGCAAGTTTCACACCCATGAGAGAGAACAATCAAACTTTGATTCTAAACTACATCTATAGCTTCAGTACCTTTTGAAAATGGATATCCGTTCTAGTTAAATCAAATCAGCATGAAATTTTTGACTAGTATAACCCAGAAATATCAGCAGAAGGATGCAAAATAATACAAATTAAAGTAGAAGAGTATTAGGCCAAAAGAAAGACTTCAAATTATATAAAACATTTCAAATAAAAGTCACTATTGCACAACAAAGAAGAATGTTTAACAGCAGCAGAATACATATAATCAAGTTTTGTATGCACATATTCAATAAGGAGATTATCAGTTTCCTGGAAATATTACATACTGCTAGACAAATTTTGTAAATTTGTTAGAGAGGCTTTTCTTGCCAGTAAGTAGGAAAAATCAAGTAAAATTGGATTGAACAACCTGGAAAAATAAGAGCAAAGCTTCTGAGATTTAAGCTGCAAGAAACAGTTCAGTTTGTGTGTGTGTGTGTGTGTGTGTGTGTGTGTGTGTGTGTGTGTGTGTGTGCGTGCCTGCGTGCCTGCCCCTGTCTACGCATGTGTGCAACAAAGGTGAACACTTGAAACGGGCACATTCTGAATTTGAGTACTAAAAATATAATCCAATTGTGAGAAAGCCAATTAAGAAATATGTGTTCAGAGAAATTAGTAAGGATTTGATCAATCAATATCATGTCAAATTTAATTTGCAAGCATAAAATAACTGATAATAAGACTCCAGAATAGAGAAATTTGGTAGTCATATTGGTAGCTAAGTAGATCAATCAGATCACAGTTTCTATATCTCTAGAAGATGCAGAAGCTAAAGAAACAAAGATAAGTTCTGGATGATTGGCAGTTTCTCAAGGCCTCTCAAGGTTTCCATCTGTTCTGCCAAATCAGACAGTCCTCTCTTTGAATGCTTGTATCAAGAAAAGAAAAAAAACCGCACCGGAACTTCTCTTCCTTTTCAACACTTTTAACTTTTATCTAAAATCCCAGTAACTTTTCATCTGAACTTTGAAATCACTTAAAAATGTTGAATAGTAAGAGCCGAGGTGGCGCAGTGGTTAGAGTGCAGCACTGCAGGCTACTTCAGCTGACTGCTAGCTGCAGTTCGGCGGTTCAAATCCCACCGGCTCAAGGTCGACTCAGCCTTCCATCCTTCCGAGGTGGGTAAAATGAGGACCCAGATTGTTGGAGGCAAGAGGCTGACTCTGTGAACCGCTTAGAGAGGGCTGTAAAGCACTATGAAGCGGTATATAAGTCTAACTGCTATTGCTATTGCTATTGCTATTGAATCTATCCTTCGAGCACTAGTTGAAATTTTTTCATGCTTAATTATTTTGAGTTTTTAAGAACTAACAAAGATTGGTATCTACTTTTTTCCCCCAATTTGAATTAATATGCCTATTGATCGGATTCTGATTTACCTTTGATTATTTTAATTAATTGCATTGCAGTTTTTGACAAAAAAATTTGAAAGTCATTGCTGTACATTACAAAAGGTTTGTTTAAATGTTATATGTTCATTTCTCTGGGGCCCTGAACTTAAAATACACTCCATTTAATAGAAACATATGCATTGCCATTGTTCTGCCACAGAATTTGGAATCTTTTTATTTATAGAGTCAACCAATTTTGTATGGAAAGTCCTTGCAAGGGGCTTCATTTATCTATTTCTGAACTTCATATGCTATTCAATTCCAAAAAGCTCTGAGCAACTTTTTGAGGTGTTTCACTGACAATATAGCAGTACATCAAGTGCCTGAAAAGTGTATTGCTGTTTTTGCATTTAGAATTTTTTTTTCTATAAGGTCTGAAAGAACTGTGGAAATAACTACTTTTATGGTTGATTTGCTGCACATAAATCACCCCTGAGTTTTTAACATCAATCTCAAAAATACTAAAGGATTTAAGGTTTGTGCTACATTTGGAGCGTAGGGATAGACTGAACAGTAGCTCATCCATATTGTAAAGCAAGAAGCAGTAAAAAAAAACAACTAAGGAGGCACAAATAAGTTGTAGCTAGCTAGATTTCATTTAAATATAAGCAAAATAGCTTCCTGTTTTACAATGGAGATTGTGGATTCTCCATCTCTGGGTGTTTTATAAGAAGAAACTGGGCAGCCACCTCTCCTGGATTGTTCAAAACAACCATAAAAATAGTTATTTCCACAGTTTTTTCAGACCTTATACAAAACAATTCTAAATTCAAAAACAGACCCTTAATGTACTGCTATATTGTCATTTTTCTACCCGTGGCAGAGAATTGGATTAGGTGATCCATATTGTCCCTTCTAACTCTACAATTTTATGGGTGTGTGAATGGAAAATTGAACCAGGCAAGAGTAACAGCAATCAGGCATGAACATCTTGAAGAGAATATTGGTCCATCTATCCTAGGTTGGACAATATTGGAGATTTCACTCTCTCTTGACTTGTTCCTGAAGAAACAAGCAGTACTGCTTAGAACTGACAAAATTCTGAATGGGAAATTGGAGGGCACCAGATGTGGTGGGATTTGATATTTTTCATACAACTGCCATTTAAAAACAAAGCTATAACAGTGGCAAAAAATAAACTTGACAAAGTACTGGGAAATATTGCAATGTTTCAGTACTGTAACCTCAATTGCCTTGGTGCCTTCCAGATTTCAGATGCAATTAAAGGTCCTATTACCTTCTTCATGTTTGATATATTCCTGCATCAGTCATTAATTATTGTGTTATTGAGAATTATGTAGTCCGACATTAGGAGGATCCTGAAACATAAAACCTACCTTAGGCTGAATGTCTATGACAGTGATGGCGAACCTATGGCACGGGTGCCACAGGTGGCATGCGGAGCCATATCTGAGGGCACGCGAGGCGTTGCCCTATGTCAGCTCCAGCGCGCATGTTGGGCTGTTTTTCAGCCTCCCCAGGCTTCAGGAGGCTTTCCTGAAGCCTGGGGAGGGTGAAAACGGCCCAATGGCCCAACCGGAAGTTCATTTCTGGTTGGGCCATTGGGCCCGTTTTTCCCCATCCACAGGCTCTGAAGGCTTCAGTGAGTCCTGCGCGCATGCGTGTGGGGGGGGCAGTGCAGGGGTTGTGTGCACATGCATGGGGAGCACTGCATTATGGGTATGGGCACGCATGCGCTATCACGTGCGCTTTTGGCACCCGAGCAAAAAAAGGTTTGCCATCACTGGTCTATGGTGATTCTCAGTCATCCAGGTCATAGTTGTCCCAAAGGTGCTTTTTTCAAGAGGCAACTGGGCTTTCTTGTTATTCTTTGAAGACATTTTGCTTCTCATACTAGAAGCTTCTTCAGCTCTGACTGGATGGTGGGGAATGGAAGGATTTATACTCCTTGCAGACAGCTGGTCATTTGCATTCTTTTAGAGAGTTGTTGAGGCCACTTGGAGGTTCATCTGTGTCCTCAGCATCAAATGAGTGTGGAGCCTTCTTGAAACTGCTGAAAGGACTGTGTTGTAGACTGGAGATAGATGATGTCATATCCCTCCCCCTCTGTTGAGAGAGGGATGTTCAATTTTGACATAGATGGCCTCTTTGACCCTCTTTCAAACCAGCAATCCTCTCTGTCCAAAATGTAGATTTGCTATCTTCAAAAGGGTGGCCTTTGTCTTTCAAATGCAGACAGACTGCTGAATCTTGTCCTGATGGGTTTGTTCTCCTATGTTGTGCCATCCGTTTATGAACCACAGTGCCTCAACGACTCTCTAAAAGAATGCAAATGACCAGCTGTCTGCAAGGAATATAAATCCTTCCATTCCCCACCATCCAGTCAGAGCTGAAGAAGCTTCTTGGATGAGAAGCAAAACGTCTTCAAAGAAAAACAAGAAAGTCCAGTTGCCTCTTGAAAAAGCACCTTTGGGACTACCTTAGGCTGGTACTATAAGTGTATTGAAACTAGTAACTGCTGTAAAAACTTGAAAAAGCATCTGAGCTAATCTACCTTTAGATACAAAATTATATATACCCCACCAAATGCCACATTTAATTCTATCTGAGGACATGTTTAATTGAAGATTAAACCAAGTGTTAAGTGAAATGAATGGGTTACACTCTACAGTTAGACTTTTGAGCAGAAGGGGGTAATGAGTATCTCTCAAACTATTATTGAACTGTAATTCTCTTCACTCCCATCATTGGTCATGCTGATGAGAGGTTGTGGGAATTGGACAACAATTTGGTAAAATGTATTCCCTAACTCTGGCTTTGAGGTCACATTCTAGATGTGGGTGTGGTGTTTGTTTGTTTTTTGGTTTTTTTTAAGAGATAAGCTCAGTGAACTCAATGAGATTTCTAGGAAAACATGCTTGGATTATATGGATATCCCCACTGATGCCAATGGGACCTGGAGAGCTCCAACTTTTTATCTCCATTATGGCCTGTGATTGCAAATTCCCTCAGCTGTCAAAAAGCTTCAAGACCAATCAGTCAAGATATTTCAGTATCTTTTGGTTCAACACTATAGCCCAGAGTTCAAATCAACATTTTGTACAGTGAGAATACAAACCCATTAACAATTCATCAAATGTTGAAATTAGTTTAATTGAAAAAAAACCCTACTCTTTAGCTAATTATAGAGATATAATGCTGTGATAGCATGATACAGTATGTTATATACGATGGGATTTATTACTATTGTTTCACGCTGGATTTTTTTTTCCTAACCATAACCAAACTGGAAGGAAATGAGTAAATGATAGTGTTAACCTTTTCCTGGCTGACTAAACAAAAACTGTGAATAATGCTGGGAAAAAGGTGCAGAGGATTTTACACCCATAACAGAAATAATACAAGGTAAACAAACCATTTCTTTATTTTGCTGATTTTTAAAAAAAACAAAACTAATAAATCATTAGCCAATTTCTGGCAATGACTGGCTTTTTTTGCAATCCAGGGTGGTAAACAAATCTCAAAGGTTGTGAGTTGCAAAGTCACTCATTAATTGAAGGGAAAAAAAGACAGATTACTATTGGTTATCAACCTCCCTAACATTTGACCCTAAAGGTCACAAGCTAGCTAATGCATTCTTTTAATTAGACATTTTTAAAGGAAGTGTCTATAACAAGTACAAAAGAGAGCATTAAAAATGACTAAAAGAATATAGATAAATAAAACAGGATTTTGCTTAAAGGTCATGCAGGTTGTAGCTTTCTAATACAGCTATTTCGAATGTTTCCTGGCTTCCAAACAAATATTTTAATGAGTGGAAGAAGGCTACACCAAATGAGAAAACTGAACTTAAAATGGAAAACTAAGTATTTGGCTTTACGACTTCATGCTTCAAGACTTCCTTCTACAACCAGTATCAGCATGACCAACATCCAGGGTGTAGCTATGTATTCACTTCCAAGATGTTCTGGCAGGACAGGTGGCTCACTAGGCACTGCATTTCTTTGGAACAGCCATCTGACTGGTAGATAACAGGTTACCTTCCTCCTTGCTATCTTTTAGGAGAATGTAGAAGACCAAACTATTTGGGGGTGAATTTCTCTTAATGTGATATATGGTACCATATCCCAAAGATGCTTTTTCAAAAGGCAACTGGACTTTCTTTGGTTTTTCTTGAAGGAGTTTTGCTTCTCATCCAGGAATCTTCTTCAGTTCTTACTGAAGCTTCTTGGATGAGAAGCAAAACTTCTTCAAGGAAAAATAAAGAAAGTCCAGTTGCCTTTTGAAAAAGCACCTTTGGGGCAACCATGACCTGAATGACTAAGACTCTCCATAGATATAGATGGTGCCATATTTTTATGCTATTTTTGATTGCCCTTGTTTTAGACCTTTATCCAACTGTCGATGTTTTAACTTGTCATATTCTAGGTAAGGTGCCAGGAATCATTTGATTGCAATAGGGTAGAAGTTAGTTTAATGAATAAATAATCAATCACTCTTGGGGAAAAGAACACATCACTCAAGATCCAGGCATTTCTAACTTGGATATGATAGATGAGAGAGAAGAAAATTAGAGAGGGAATTTTTGGCAGAGAAAATTCAAGAGGTTAGTATTTATTTATTTATTTCTCTTTCTTTCTTTCTTTCTTTCTTTCTTTCTTTCGTTCTTTCGTTCTTTCTTTCTTTCTTTCTTTCTTTCTTTCTTTCGTTCTTTCTAACATTTCTAAAACTATTCTTTATTGGCCAAGTGTGATTGGACTCACAAGGAATTTGTCTCCAGTGCATAAGCTCTCGGTATACATATAAACAACAAAGTGGTAAGTCATAGATCATAAATCATAAGATTCAAACAACAAGTGATAAATCATAAGATACCAATAGGAGAAGGTAGTAGGAAAGATGAGAAAGATGAGAAGGATAATAGTAATACAGCCTATTACATGGGTAAATATCTTTAGGCACAGTGCTGTAGGAATTAGGTGTTTAGCAGAGTGATGGCGGGGGGGGGGGGACTGTCTTTGTGTCTAGTTGTTTTGGCATGCAATGCCCTATAACAGGGTCCTGAGGGGAGCAGTTGAAACAGTTTATATCCAGGATGTGAGGGGTCTGTAGATATTTTCTCAGCCCTCTTTCTGGCTTGTACAGTATACAGGTCCTCAATGGAAGGCAGGCTGGTTGCAATTGTTTTTTTCTACAATCCTAACTATCCATTGAAGTCTGTACCTGTCCACCCATCTTATAAAAAACTAAAAATAAACAAAATGTTCTAGTTTTACCTTGCTTTTATCTATTTCATCTTTCTTCAGAATAAGTTTGCCTATTGTATATTTTTATAACTCTGATTTTGGCACTGCTATGGCACTGTTAACCATATCCTGTTTGATTTTGCATAATTATCCCTATTTCATCATTTTTTTTAATATTGAATTTTTGTATGCTGTTCTTTAGCTGTAATGAAATTTAAGTTTCCTAAGTTTCAAGTGGTTAGAGGGAAAAAAAACCCACTCAATTTGTGGGGTGGGTCTTTGTTGTAGCAAGAATTCTTGGTAAGGATCAGATTCCATTTCACTCTCATCATTTGAGGAAGAACATATTTTTTTTTATTCTTGTTAAAACAGGTGAATGGAATGTTTACTCAATTTACCTGGGTAAAAAATTAATTTACTGAATAAAGTGCCTATAGACACCTCACTGAATCAATCTATGATAATCAGAAACTACTTATAGCAGGTGATCTTGGCCTGATATCTAAAATTAATCAAGAATGGGCAAAGAGCACTTCCTAACGTAGCAAATGCCGCCATTCGGATGCTGTTGCTGAAATGACACTCAAGAAAATGTATCAGAGACAGGCTGCAATTCTGCACAAACTTTGGTTCCTGTTGACTTAAATCAATATATAAAAGGGCAGAAAAACATTATTAGGAACATCTTCAGGAATATAGATGAGCCTATAATTCATCGCCTACTTCAATCTCTTCCCCAAACACGCATTAAATTCTAATAGCTTCATCATTACTATAACATTTATGATCATATATTATTAGGGAAGCAACTATATTTAGGTTTTTGCTTTGGAAAACACTCATTACATTAAAATATGTGCATCAAGAGTTACTGGACACTCAAGAGAACTGCAACAGTTCATATTTATAGCAGAGTTTAAATATCACATTATGATTTACTTTGCTCATTAGTTTAGGTGGACACGTCTGTCTTTTTGTAATAATGGATGGCATTGCACAGGAACTGATTGATTTCAGTTTCTCGTGGTTTATTAGAATAGAAAACACATGAGCAATATACCTTGGTGATCCACCAATATGTTTTCAGCTATTTAAGCTATATTAAATGATCTTAGCTTTGCATTCTGCTTAAGAACACAAGAAACCTCTTTCCAAATCACATTAAAGATCTCAATAAAAGACATTAAAAGTTCATACACAAGTTGGTATTTATTTGCTCAATTTATATAGTGACTTATTTCACGTACATGGCCTTGGGCAGCTTGTGAAGTTAAAACACACACACACACACACACACATACACACAAAATACAAAAAATAACCAAATCATATAACAAAAGCCCAATGAAAGGCACCTAAAACAATGAAAACTATAAAGAGCATAATTTGCAGAAGTGCAATGACTATATTGTCATTTAGACTGTATTGTCAATATATTGTCATTTAGACTATATTGTCAATATAGAGGCTTCATACCAGATTCCCCAGGCAAAATGGCAAAACCAAATCTTCAGGCTCTTCCTAAGGCCTGAGTGCCAATCTAAGTACCAATCTTTTTATAGTGGATCATATTTTTAATCACTGCTAGTGTTCAAGTATACTAAAGTAGGTTTCACAAAGTTATAGACTGTGGTAGAGTAAATCAAATGAAGACTGCTTCATTTTATACATATATTGCTCCAAAGTAAGCATGTAAAGAATCAATCCCCACATTTTTTCTTTATTTGGATTACCACATTATCATTTGAAGTTAATAAAGGTTGTCGGTCAACAACATTTTCCTAAAGGACAGCTGGTCTCTGTCAATCCTAAAATTAAAAGTTAGTATTTATAAAAGTTAAAAACTATAAAATAGCCAACATCTTGGGAGCTAATCAAACATTGCAAGATTTTAATTTTCCCATTATATTTTTGCAGGTTATCAGGCAACCAGAACTTTAGTGAAAACAGGGCACTATCCTAAGATATTGGCTTTTTAAATTGTTATTTATTTTTCCAAACTATCAGCTCCCCTAGATAGACCAGACAAGAAAACCAGCTACACAGAAAAGATAAGATTTCCTATATTGAGTTTGGCAATAATAACAGAACGTTGCTAATCTGATTGTGCTGTGCCAATTCCTCAATTTATATTCCAATGAATTTGGGAGGCCTCTGCTTGATCTGCTTCTGAATAGCTTCTCATAGCTCTGGACTTTTAAATGTTTCAGTCCCTTTTGCCTATGTATCACCTTCTGTGTATTAGTGTCAATATCATCTTCCTTGCTGTCTATACCAAGGAATAGCAATAGCAATAGCACTTAGACTTATATACCGCTTTATAGTGCTTTACAGCCCTCTCTAAGCGGTTCACAGAGCCAGCATATTGCCCCCAACAATCTGGGTCCTCATTTTACCCACCTCGGAAGGATGGAAGGATGAGTCAACCTTGAGCCGGTGAGATTTGAACCGCTGAACTGCAGCTAGCAGTCAGCTGAAGTAGCCTGCAGTACTGCACTCTAACCACTGCGCCACCTCGCAGGAAGGGATTAATTGCAAAAACTTCACCAACCATCAGTGGTCCCCGGAGCCTAAGTTAGGACCATTGATATACAGCCGGACAATTCAACAATAATTATTATTTTGAATAGAGATATTAGGCAAGATGACAAAATAAGGGGTATAACTATGAAGAAAGAAGTTTATAAATTGAGGGCATTTGCTGATGATCTGGTTATATTCTTGCAAGGCCCAAAAAATAATATAGAATATTTGATGAGGAAATTAAATGAGTTTGGGGCTTTAGCAGGTTTTAAAATAAACAAACAGAAAACAACAATGTTGATTGACTAAAAAGTCGGGTTTTAGGGTCAAGAAAAAGGTGAAATACTTAGAGGTTATGTTGACAAATTCAAATGTAAAATTGTTTCAAAATAATTATGTCCCTCTTTGGAGGAATGTTAAACAGGACTTACAAAGATGGGACATTTATCACTATTGGGTAGAATTTTTGTAATTAAGATGAACATGTTACCAAAGATGCCTTTTTTATTCCAGACACTACCAATACTCACACTACCAATACTGCCATTTAAACAATGGCAGAGGGATATTTCCAAGTTTATATGGCAAGAGAAAAAAACCAAGAATTAGATACAAGCTTTTGCAAGATGCTAAGGAAAGAGGGTTTTGGGGTTTACCAGGTTTGAAATTGTATTTCGATGCATGCTGTCTGGCCTGGTTAAAAGAGTGGGTGAACCTCCAGAACAAGAAGCTACTTGAAGAGGACCATTGAAGGTTGGATGGCACAGTTATCTATGGTATGATAAAGTTAAAGTTAATGTTGATTTTAATAATCACTTTGCTAGATGTGCCATACTAAGAGTTTGGAATGAATATAAAACAATGTTCTCTACGAAGTTGCCTCTTTGGGTGTCCCCCCAGGAAGCTTTTTTAAGAAAAGAAATGGTGGCAAAGCCAGACTGATGGACATATAGTAAAATATTATCTTTCAACTCTGGTGACCCTACACTAAAGTCAAGGGAAGAACTTGAATTAGAAGGTTATGTTTGCCATTGGTTTACATATCAACAACTGAAAGAAAGATTTAAAATAGATAAAAAGAGTTATGGGTTTGATTTAGTTAAAAATGAATTGGAAATCTTACTGTGTGGTAGTGATGAACATATTCTTGCTAAGATTTATAAAATGTTACTGAAATTGAATTTGGAAAGTGAACATGTAAAACATTGCAGGATTCAGTGGGCAAGAAATTTTAGATATAATGTGATTTTGGATATAATTTGGATGCTTGAGCAATGGGAAAATATGTGGATGAAAGATTTAAAATTTACATTAAACTATAATTTAAAAGAAAATTTCTGTAAGGTGATGTATCACTGGTATTTAACACTGGTTAAGTTATTTAGAATGTATAAAGGTATTTCAAATGAATGTTCGAAGTTTAAAAGTAAAGAAGGGACTTTTTATCATTTATGGTGGACATGTGATAAAGCAAAGAAATTTTGGAGTAAGATTCATATTTTAATACAGAGAATTCTTAAAATGAAGATAAAGATGAAACCAGAAACTTTTCTTTTGTGTTTAATGGAAAAAGACTTGGAGAAAAAAAAATTGGAACCTGGATCTTATATATGTTGACAGCAGCAAGACTACTGTATGCACAAAAATGGAAGGACATTTCGATTCCCACCATGGATGGATGGCTACAGAAGCTGATGGAGTTGGCAGAAATGG
This sequence comes from Thermophis baileyi, assembly GCA_003457575.1. Taxonomy (NCBI): domain Eukaryota; kingdom Metazoa; phylum Chordata; class Lepidosauria; order Squamata; family Dipsadidae; genus Thermophis; species Thermophis baileyi. The sequence continues at coordinate 1,375,402 of QLTV01001478.1, forward strand.
CTAAATTGACCGTTTTGATTAAAGGAAAGAATATAAGTACTTTTGTTGCCACATGGAGACCGCTTCTGGACTTTGTGCTTGAGGTGGAAAAAAAATGAGATTTTGATTTTGGGTTTTACCAATTAGATTGATTTGTTTTTATAGAAATTGCTAGTTTATATTATTATGGAAAAGTAAAATGTTGTGGTTTGATATTAATGCTTTATTTTACTGTAACTGAGGGAGTCGGAAGTCAACACTTTTTTTTCTTCCCCTCCCCCATCTCCCCTCACTTCTCTTTCCCCCTTTCCCCCCCCCACTGTGTCTTCCTATTTGCTTTTGTATTTTATTCTATAATCTAATAAAATGTTTAAACACGAAAAAAATATTTAAAGGGATTGAAGGATTGCTAAAGTATTAAGTAGTTCTACTGCACGATACTTTCCAGTTTGATATAAAATATCAGTTCCAATTGTCAAAAGATATCAATGAATGTAAAGTCATTGCTCAATTGTGCTTCAACTCATGTTAAGAATCAGGGGTGGGTTTTGGCTTACCTCGCTGCCGGTTCGCTTCCTCATGCATGCATGACTGCTAAATGCATTCGCCGTGCTAAAAACCCTGTGCGCAGAAGCAAAAAACAAGATGGCGGCACCTACGGTGCTGCCGAGAGAGACGGTTCAGGGGGATGTCCAGCTGGCCATCGCTACCGGTTCGGCGAGCGGGGGGGCATCGCTACCGGTTCTATTGAGCTGGTCCGAACCGGCAGGAACCCACCTCTATTAAGAATGAATTCAGATCTTACAAAATGTCTACATCATTGTTTCTCAACCTTGACAATGTTAAAACGTGTAGACTTCAAGGCTGGCTGGGGAATTCTGAAAGTTGAAGTCCACACTTCTTAAAGTTTGCACGGTTGAGAAACCCTGGTCTGCAATGAAATATAAGTTACATGGATAAAGGCATATAAATATAAAAATGTTCTTGGGTGCACATCTTTGAACTACAACATGGAAATGTAAGGTTTCAATTGTTAAAAAAAAGATGCAACACCTTACAAAGTCTAAAACATTCTGGCAAGCTCGCAACAATAATCAAAATGAATGTATGTAGTTCTGTTTGATTTGAACAATGGAATTACTGTATTCATTCCTCAGACATTTGTGTAGAATTGCAAGAACTGGAATTTTGTTTGACTTTTCTCCTTTCCTTGAATGAAAAATTCAAAAACAAACTCTTAAAACACTAGAGATATCACATGCCTTAAAGCTTCTGCATATCTTTTGATGTTTTTCATGCATTGCACTGTATTATGAGGAAAGTACCTTGAAAACAAATTGACAAAATCTGCTTTATATACAGTTCGGTGAACTTTAAGGCATCACTTCTAACAGAGGGTAGCAAATATGTCATTTCAATGCTTTATGGAATGTAGGCATGCATTTTGAATTTATGGGGCATCAAATAATAGTATATATAATGGCTTGCATTGTGTACATTGGTATCTTATTAGTAGGTATTTTTAAGTGTTGCTATTTGCAAAATCAGTTTAAATAACATAATAGGACAAAAGAAAGTCATATTTTATCCAACCTCATGCTGGTGCCCTTAAAGGAGATTGTAGCGACACCCTATGCTTAACCAGCCATTTACTGGTTATGTGTTAACCGTATCCTGTTAATAAGATTGATTATTTGAGGCTCTATGTATATCTTCGAAGAGATGCTATATTTCATAGGAACTTCCATATAAGCACAATATCAAAATGAAAACAAAGTGGTTTTTTTCTACTCAATTAAACTCCTACCTGAAATACAACAGATCCCTTCAACTTTTAAGAAAACCAGTCTGATCATTACATAAAATATTAAGAAATATTATCTGCATTCTAAACAGAAACGATGTTCTAAAAAGTTGATTAAAATAACAACAATGGCTTGGTGTTGCATTTTGAAACAGTCAAATTTTATGTATATTCTATTATATTGAAAACAGGCTATTTGAGTTTGTTGTTTAGCAAAGTTTGTTGTTTAGCTTATGTTACATCAAAATGCAATACAATTAATTGTTTAAAAATACGCTTTTTAAAAATTTCAGCAATAGTTTTAACAATTTTTAAATATCCACTTGGACTGCTCCGCCAAAAAATCCTTATCTTTGCTTGTACACACATACTTTTAAATCACTGACTTGTAAAAAAATCCAATGCAATATGACGCAATATGAAAGTTTCAGCAAACATTCAGTTCACTTCTGTCCAAAAGAAACATGTTTGTTAAACTTCAGGATAAGCAAGAACAATCTCATGTCATATGCACATTCCTAAAATAAAATTTCTGAGAAAACACCAGCACAGCAGCTTTCCATACATCCTATATATATATATATTTTTCTCTTTCCTCCTTCCACAATTGCAAAAGCAGATGACCTGAAACACTTTAAGAAGTGCAAAGAACAACTGCAGGAGAAGACAAAGCTGCCCCAGATAAAACTTTACGGAACTCACGATGAAATATTCATTCATTCCTATGAAAATATAATAGTACATTAACTCTCAGCATAATTTTGAATACAGCAGAGCATGCTTTCTTCCTTCACAACACACAGACAATTTATTGTAGTAAATTGGAGGGAAAGCAACAATGCTACTTGCTAAATATATATACAGCAGCTGTTCCTGTTTGAAAATGGCTCATTTCTACTTTGTTTGTGACATGGACTCATTTAGAAGAAGAGAACAGCTGCAGTTCCACTAGCTGCATTTTAGCACTCAGAACACACTCCCTACTTCCAGGCGAGAAAAGGGACATTCTTCTACTTTAAAGAGCACTCAAGAGTAGGAGCGCATATCTGAGCAACACCCTGAAGGTTTCCTCAAGGTCCTTTCTATTCAGGTTAGGAAATACCATCACCAACATGACAGGAGGTCTGAAAAAGTGAGCCCTTGCAAAGGAAACAAGTAGCCAAGACAAGTATTGAGAAAGATGTCAAAAAGTGCTTCCTACCTGTGATAGGTTGCTACTCCCCTTAAGTCTGTACTCCCCTTAGATGCTGCCTCGTCTCCTTAGCAGGAATAACACATGTCTCTTTAGTAAGAAATGGGGAGAGAGACTACTAGTGGCTCTACCTGCTCCTTGGAAAAGGTTACTTCAAATGCTGCTTCTTCCTCCCACTTTATTCCCTCTCCCTGTTGGAAGAGGTGCTTATAAGGAGAGTAACCAAGTGTTTATCCTGGCTCGTGTGTGCAATAACTGCTTGCTCCCTGCAGTATAGCCGTGATGTGCATACTAAAGCAGCTCCCCCGTTTGTCAGTCCCCACCTTCTGTACGTATCTGAAACACAGCTTAGCTTCTTGGAAAACAACACAGCAACACAGACGCAAGGAGGCAGAGACAGCTCTGACACACAACGGAGTCAGTACTGGAGAGAGATAAATTCAGCAGCAAAAACCAGCATTGTATTTAATCATATGTTCAGCCCCAGATTCACCCCACGTTGCAAGAAATGCAGCAAAGCAGCTTCTACTTATATAGGTGAAAAGACAATCAACACCAGTGCTAAACGAGAGTCGGCTTCAGTTGGTGCAGAGTTTATGACACTTGGCACCAGAGCTGATGAGACACTGGTAGCTTGGAAGCATATTTTGCATGTTGTCGTCTCTCAAGGCCAGTGTGAGGAGCGTGAAAAAATTAAAAAGGCAAAACCTTTGAGGAAAATTTGACCAACTAGTTAGGCTTTGCATAGATGTGACTATCAAACCGGTGGGATGGCAGGAGTGACCCAAATTTTCAGGATGTAGGGATTATAAAGACTTTGTTTCCAGGAGATCAAAAGCCTCCTGCAATTTACTTTTGAAATTCTGCCCAGTTGCTTCCTTTTTGGTTCTTACCATGAATGGAGCATCGTTGGCGGGACAGCTACAACTGATGAATTTTTCATTCCTCATCTGGGAAGGACCTCCAGAGTTGATCTCTCTTTGCCAACTTTCCCACTGTTTACAGAAAAAAAGGGGTTTCTTCCTGAAAGAAATGGATTTAGAAATGGCCATTTATGGGGATTTTCCCATGCATCTCCCAGTCCTAGTCTAATGTTCTTAGCCGGGGCATCACACATGCTAACAATCTGTATAATCTTCAAAAGCTCTACCTGTTCCCAAACATACTCTTTTTCTATACTTTTAACTCCTCCTTGGCTACAACAGTAATAGTTAGATGTGTACAGGTAGTCCTTGACTTATAACCATCCATTTATTGACCATTCAAAGTTGGAGGGGAAAGTGCTTATGGTCATTTTTCACACTTATGACTGTTGCAACATCTCCATGGTCATGTGACCAAAATTCAGACATTTGGCAACTGACTCATATTTATGATGGTTGCAGTATCCTGGGGTCATGTGATCCTCTTTTGTGACCTTCTGACAAGCAAAGTCTATGGGGAAGCCAGATTCACTTAACAACCGTGTTACTAACAACTGCAGTGATTCGCTTAACAACTGTGGCAAGAAAGGTCATAAAATAGGGTAAAATTCAAATAAAAACTATCTCATTTAACAACAGAAATTTTGGGCTCCATTTTGGTCATAAATTGAGGACAACCTATACCTTACCTCCAGATCCCATGCCAGAGGGAACATCCAAGACTTCAAAATTGTCCATGTGTCTTGCCATGAAATTGCCTGTGTTTTCTCAGAGTTTTGCATTGGGTATATGCAGGGGTGGGTTCCTACCGGTTCGGACCGGTTCGCCCGAACCGGGGCGACCTGCTAGTGACGTCATCCGAACCAGGTTGCCGGTCTGTGGGGGCTGCCATCTTTTTTTTTTTTTTTCGAATTTTTTTTTCCTGAGCATGCTCAGAAGGTGACTTCTCCCAGCACTGTGCATGCGGTCGCCATCTTTTTTTCGGCTTTTTTGGGGGGGGGATTTTTTGTTACTGCACATGCACGCGCACGCCCATGAGGCATGCCTACGCGGCGCGGGAGGGAGGGAGCAAACCAGCAGCGAGGTAAGTTGGAACCCCCCCCTGATGTGACTCCTAACCACACACACACATACACGCACACACAATTATACCTGTTTCGACTAACAGCTGATAATCTCCTGAATGTTGGCAGTTGTTGCACAACTATTTCTTTGTACTTGGCGGAAGTCAGAGCTTCATATTAGATGCTATCATGTACAAAGTGTGGATATCATTAATCTTTTGAAGGCCAGGTACTGTTTTCATTATCTGCACATTTACAACATCTGAAAGAGGAGACTGGATTTCTTTCTCACCTACTCTTCAATACTAAAGAACTGACCGATCCACAGACCCAGAACTGCAGAGTACTATTAACTAATCAACCAATGATATTTATCAGGAAGAGTATACCCATCTCAAGATTGGATTGGCCCTAACCCTGCCAACTTTTTAGAAAGCGTTGAAAACGCACCTTTGTTCCTGGGTGTACAGGAGTGGAAGGATTGGGGGTTGTGAGTTAATCATTTTGAATTATTATAGATTAGTGTCTTACTTTAGTGATAGTTAAATATATGCTGGGCTTTTTAAATGTCTTACGTATATTTTATGTGGTTAGTCACCCAGAGTCTCTATAATGAGATGAGTGGCCATATCAATTGTATACAGGTAATCCTCGGCTTACAACCATTCATTTATTGACTGTTCGAAATTACAATGGCAGTGAAAAAAGTGATTTATGACCATTTTTCACACTTAACGACCGATGGTCGTTAAGTGTGAAAAATGGTCATAAGTCACTTTTTCACCACATTTTACAAGTTGGCCACTCCCACCCGGTCACACAACCGCCAAGCCACTCCCACCCAGTCACATGGCCATCAAGCCACTCCCACAAAATTAAGCCACGCCCACAGAGTGGTAGTAAAAAAAATTGGAACCCACCCCTGGGTATATGTCAAAGTTAGCGGGGAAGCCAGATTCACTTAACAATTGTATTATTAACTTAACAACTGCAGCGATTCACTTAACAACGGTGGCAAGCAAAGTTGTAACATGGGGCAAAGTTCATTTAGCAACTTTCTTAACAATGGAAATTTCTGGCTCAATTGTGGTTGTAAGTCGTGGACTATTTACTAATAAGTACATACAAATCAATTATTACCACAATGTCTATGCTTCAATATATCAAATTCTGTTTTATCAAACACTATATTTTTCAAACACTATGAATTACAATATAAAGTAGCTTAAACATTCTCAACTGCATCTGTAAGGTACTGTGTCCACAATTGTCAGTTACCTGGGAATATGTTTCTTTAATGGGAGTTAATGGGAGATGTTTCTGTACAGATTATACATATTATAATAATAATAGTAATATTTATTTCAGAGATGAATGAATGGCTGTATAATATCTTACATTTTGCCATCTGAAAAATGATTAATGTATTGTACTGTTTGGTAAGAATTATCAATATGCATACATTCTTTCACTTGTACATAATTAGTCAGTTTGAACATATAAACGTACCCCAATTCTTGACAGATAATCTCTTACCAATAAAGGATTTATCTTTTCACTGCTATTCTAGTTAATATTAAAAGATGGGTTGCTTTCCTATTGTCAAATAAAAGCATAGTTTTTGTATTGGGCACATACAACACACACGCACACACACACAGAGTACCAATACGTTGTAGTGGTTAAGGTGCTGGACTATGGTCAGGAAATCAAAGAAACAAGAATCTTCACTTAAATTCAGACTCTGGGCATGTCATTCATTCATTCTTTCTAGATCCTAGGCTGGAGAATTAAAAAACATATTTTCTACCAATTCACACTCCATTACCATGATAGATTACAGTCCATAGTTTATGGGATCCTTGGTGCTCTCTGAGCTTGGTTGTTTCTTTGCAGACATTTCATTACTTGACTAGGTAACCCTTTCAGTGCTAGAAGGGAGTGGGTAACCCCAAGTCCCACTCCCTTCTAGCACTGAAATTGTTACATGTTGGATAATAGTAATAGCACTTAGACTTTGTAGGAAGTTAGCACCCACACCTCTCCTGGAAAAATGAAATATCCTAGGAAAAATTAAAAAGGCAGATTATATAGAATATCCCTAGAGAAATTGAGAAACATGCTTTTAGAAAGGAAACAGACTCACTCTTAGTAGCCCCCACCTTTGTCAATGGGCCATCAAGGAATGGCCCAGCTCACTCATCCCCCCCCTTTGTTAATAGCCTGGATTCTACATAACAAAGGTCTCCTTCAGACAGAACCATATTAGGAATTGCCCAAAGCCCTTTCATTATACCACATGGGACCTGGGAAGATTACATCAGCCAAGCCTGGGACTCAGGACAGCCCACAAGAGTTGCCCCAGCATGCCCCTGGTAGTCTGACAGCCAATGGGAGTGCATTACATACACATGAACAGGAAACTAGGAGGTGGGGCCCAACAGAGGTC
>QLTV01001478.1:1417209-1431851 GCA_003457575.1 Thermophis baileyi
ATATATCTAGAACAATCCTTTCCAGAAAAAAAATCTTTGTATGTTTATTAGAGGAAAAATGCCATTTCAAATATATATATATATATATATATGCAGAACATGGTATCACTAAACAATTGAAATTCATTGGGTAATTCATCATAATTAATCCAAGCTTTGAGTGGAATTTGCATTGGACTGGATTGGAAATACCAAAATTCCATCTGTCAGAATGCTTATATGATCATAATGGATAGTATTCCAACCCTAAACAAGCCACAACTAAGTTGAACATTGATTTTTAAGATTTCAAAACTAATCTTGAAATGGGGATAGTGACAATAGCACCTAAACTAACAAAAAAAAAAACCCAAATGATTTAATGTGCCTCCTGCATCATTTTTATTACCTCCATGATATTAACCATTCAATTGTTAAGGTATCCAAGACTTCTAAATCCTTTGCTGGCATACTCCTTATAGCAGAGGTAGCAGATCACATGAAGATACATATGAATAAAATCCACTTATATCAATCAGCAGGGCTCGTGTAGGGTATTAAGAAAGAGAAAGAGAGTCACTTTTTTAGTGCTTTTGTAACTTCAAACAGTCACTAAATGAATGGTTGTAAGTAGAGGACTAACTGCAAATGCAAGGACAGGTCACAAAGATTCTTTTCCGTCACAGTCATAACTAAATGAGGCAGTCCCTAAAGAAGGATTACATGTATTTATTTTAAGGATTCAGCATTAGAGACATATTCATGTGCCTACCTCAACCTGCAAAGCCTAGGAGGGTAGAGTTGTGCAGAATTTTCATTTAGCCTTCTGAGCCTTCTGGGCAGACTTTGAGACCTTGCCAATACCACCTGCTTTTTTTATCAACAGCCTTGATGACACCAACAGCAACCACCTGTCTCATGTCATGCACAGCAAAACGACCCAGAGGAGGATAGTCAGAAAAGCTTGCCTGGAATCATGTCAACTATGGCAGCATCTCCAGATTTCAGGAACTTTGGACCATCTTCAGTGATGGTATTCTACCGGTTCACACCAGTTTGGGCAAACCGGTAGCAGCGGTGGCGGGAGGCTCCGCCCACCCGCCTGGACGTCATCACGGATGCTCTGTAAATGTGCAGAAGTTTCTGCGCATGCGCAGAAGTGCCGCACATGAGCGAAGCGAGCGCACGCACACGCACGGTCCCATGTCCAAACCAGTAGCGAAGGTAAGTGAATATCACTACTGACCATCTTCCAACTTCTTACCAGAATGACGGTCAATTTTTTTCCTTCAGCTCAGCAAACTGGCAAGCAATATGAGCAGTATGACAATCCAGAACAGGGGCATAGCCAACGTTGATTTGACCTGGGTGGTTCAGGATGATAACCTGTGCTGTGAATCCTGGGCAACTTATGAGAAGTTGTATGCTATAATATATAGTATCATGTACAATTATCTTTTATGCCATGGGGTATCCAATCCTTGAAAAGCAACTCTCACCCACTGTTGTGACACCATTTTGACTTTTGAAATCTTTTCTCCTTGTAGAAGGACTGGACACCACAGCATGGTTCAGTCTTGTTTGGTTTCACTAGTTGTAAGGTTAGTTGGGTAGTTCACACCTACAATAGCTTCTGCAATTCCTCCAAACTTTTTTGGAGTGACCAAAAGCAAAAGGTATTGAACATGTAGAAGCGAGAAGCAAAATGCATTCGTTGTCTCAACGTATCATAGGAAGACAAACAAACCATCTGATCACTGAACATATTAGCAGTGATTGCATTCTCACAACATGGAGAACCTCTCACTTTTGTCTATAACACTCTGCAAGTTCATCTGGGGAAGAATTTTATTTGTTGTACTTAAATTTAATTTAATTCTGTTTTTCCTTAGCTTTCTCAAACATAGTGTTGGAAGAATAACTCCGGGGTTCGTTCCCAGCTGGGACACACCACAGATGCTGAGAAGAAATGGGTGCAGAAGCCAGCTGCCAGAAAGCGGAATTCTTTTAATTCAGGAAGGCAGGAAAAGTAGTGACACAGCTCGAGCGTTCCTGGCTTGCAAGCAGATTGGGGAGGCAAACCCATGCCTTCTTATACTTGATTTTCCTTTGAAGCTCCTACAGTTTATGGGGTTATTTGTGTGCTTCTAGTTAAAGTGATTGCCCTGAGTTCTGTCTTCCTGCCTTAATGGGTTAATCCTGTCCCTGGACCTTTGTCTTTCCTATCCTGGGGGTTAATCCTGTCAGGGAAGGGGAAAAGAGGAGTTCTTGGTGAGTTATTTTTCGCTGGTTTTGAATATTTTCTGGATCTCCTTTGTTATTTCTAGTAACAGCTTTTGGCAGTCTGCCAGACTTGCAATTATCTCCTGAGCGCTTTCCTCCAGGTCTTTACTCTGCTAAGGGAAAAGGCTGTTTTTATTTTCTGCACTGTTTCAGGTGTTCCTGGCACTGTCTTCTTTGGGGTGCACTTCCCACAATAGTCCTTGGTCTTAGAATTGAAGAAACTTCAACTTCCAGTTGCAACCATGGCGAGAACAGCTGGAAAATAGTGGGCTCTCCTGAGCCCCGCAAAAATCCAGCTGGTAACCGCTGCCAGGAGACCCTTCGGGGTCACAGCCATCTTGTAGGGATGGTGAAGGAAGGAGAGGCGCTTCACTGACCAAGAGGAATCTGCAAATTCCTTGTTAGATCCGAAGCAAGCTCTCCCCAAATGGCAGCAGGCACGGCCGCCATTGCTGGCAGCCCCGAAGCCGGGACAATCGGGAACCAAGATTGTGCAGGAGCGGTGTATGGACAGAACATTGAAATTGGGTGAGATTTTTACCAACTTTTACTTTAATGACTTGCAATAACAAGAAGAATACGAAAAGAAAGCTCCTAAGCTTAAAATAGCGGCAAATTGAAAACACGAGGGGGGGAGGGGGGAAACCAGAAATGAAAAGGCAGAAAAGACCCAAGAGAAGCTATAAAAATACAGACAGTGTGGAAAAAAGCTCAAATAATTTGAAAGCGATTTTAGGGAGAAGCTATTTGATTATTTGAATTTCTAAACCTCTTGGATTTATCCTGTATTATCCTAATCAGCTGTTTTTGACAGAATGTTTACTTGGATCGGGGTATAAGGGAGCCATCTACTGGAGAAAGAGAAGTACTGCAACACTATAGCCGCAGTATACTTAATGAAAGCTAATCTAATACACACAAAATCTAATATACAAAACAGAAGCAACAACATCTGGTGAATGGCCTGACCTTGACTCTGATGTTAGAAGACGACTGGGAAAACTCGAGAACATTCAATAGTGGGTTTTTCTTTTCTTTTCTTTACTTTTGAAGAGTTACAAAAGGAACTAATTTGCAAATAACTAAATCTTATTAAAATTGACTATTGGATTATAGATTGGAAAGACTGAAAGAATTTAGTGGATTAACCTGGACTAATTTGGACTTGGACTATTAATGTTACTTAATAGAATATTTTAAGAGGCAAAAGAAGAAAAGGTGAGAAGAAAAGAGAGAAGAAGGAAATACAATTTTAAAATTTGGACAATTGGGAGATATATAATTGGGGAATTATAAGGCTGTAAATTATTATGAAATAAAATGTGGGGTTTGGGAGGTATAACTATGGGATTGATGTAATTTGATTAAATAGAAGCTTCTTAAATATCGAGATATTGGAATAATAGAAATATACTTTTTATAAGCTGTACTAAATCACTATAAAATGGAACTAGAAATGTATGAAGAAATATTGTGCATGTTAAAAAATGTGCGTGAATCCTTAAGAAATGACAAAGAGACAAAGGGATTGTTTAAAGATACAGAAATGAATGTAGAAACTACTCAACAATTGGGGGAAAAAAGTATGAAAATTTCTCAAGAAATAGTTGAGAAACTAGAAAAAGCAGGGGAAGGGGAGAATAAAAATGAGAAGCAAGAAGTTAGGAACAAAGAGGATAAGAGACTAATAAGTAGAAGACAAATACATAATATTACAATTTATAATGGTATAGAGAGAAGAGAGAAAAACTCCTTTAAAAAACAAAAACAAAAGGAAGTTCTGTGGATGGGTGTTCAAAAAAATGCAGCAGAAAGAGACAAATGGCACTCAGAAGGGAAAGCTTAGTAGACACAAAAAAATTAAAAAGAGATACAAGACTCCAAGAGAGAGAAATAAAAGATTGACCAAAAAATCAATAAACGATGGAATTTTAGAAAAATTAAGAGATGATGGATAATGAGAAAATATATTAATAAAATGGGAAAATACCACAACCCCAATAAGTTTAGATTAGTAGATGGTAATTTAAGATTAGACAATTTAACTGAAGTATTAATATTAACAGTGTGTTAAAAGATATTGTGAATTTAAAATATTAATGATTAGAAATGGTGGGGACCTTGAGATACACTCCCATGATGGATTGAATATTGTTAATAAATTGGTGTTATTAGTAATCCTATATATTTGGAATATTGACGTTATGGTGGAATAATGAGTGATTTTTAAAATATTGAATGATAACATTTACTAAGGGATAATAAACACAAGGTGCGAAGAAATGTTATTTATGTTTAAATGGATTAAAGAGAAAATGTAAAAGGAATATGAAATGAGGCCAGTATTGTTTGAAGTTGGAAGATTATAATTCCATATGCTATTTGTATTATTATTGTTAACGTAGTATAAAAAAGACCTGACCCAATCAATGTACTGTCTACAAAATATGTATGTTTATATCGGGAAAAATAAAAAACTTAATACAAAAAAAGAAAAAAAAGAATTGAAGAAACTTCTTGGGTGAGAAGTGAAACATTTTCAAAGAAAAAAACCAAGCAAGTTCAGTTACCTTTTGGAAAAAAAAGCACATTTGGGAGTTCTTGGGCATCCTTGCTTTAATTTATTGGAAACTTACATGGCTGGGGGGAAGAGAGAGGATATTCTCCACATGGTGGTTCCGTTTCAGTCCCGTTCTTCTTTCTAAACCTCCATTGTCCTCCCTACAATTGACAATGATTGACTCTGTCTGGCAACCTATATATTTTTTCTTGATAACCCTGCTGTAATTTTTCATCTGTTACAGTGATGTCACAATCATTCCAAAGGACAGCGAGAACAAGAGAGATGAATGGTGTTGCAACCAACCGGATAGACTAGAAAGACAAAACATAAAGTTGTTAAAGAACCAAGCAATCTGGGGGAAAAAAACACAAAAATAGATGGAAAACATCAGAAGAGTACACATTTTTTACAAAATTAAGATCCGTTTGATCATTTCAGCTTCGTTGGGGACTCAGAGGGAAAAAAATTCAGCCCATTTTTTTTTAAAAAAATATTTATTTATATCGCACCTTTATTATTTTTATAAATAACTCAAGGTGATAAACAACACGTCTTTTTCCTTCTATTTGCCCCAGAGCAACAACATTGTAAGGTGGGTTGGGCTGAGAGAGAATGACTGGCTCAAGGTCAGTCCAAAAATTCTGCCCATACCTACTATTGGAATATAGTGACTTTGAACATCCTGAGTAGTTTTATCAGGCTTTTATTTTATTTCTTCTTCTTTGGATTGTCAGCAATTGACAAACATGTGTCATGTCACTTAAGAACAAAGCATTCTTGTATAGTGCTAGTTTAAACAATAAAGGGACATAACTTTCTCCCGGCCATCTATCAAGACTGAACTGAAATAAATCCTTGCAGTCATTTGGAAAATAAAAGCTCTCAGGTTAATATCAAATGAGGACATGGATCACCTCCCTGATACAAAAGAGTTGTATAAAATAAAGGTCTAGAGGAAAAGTTCACATATCTGTGGGCCATCTCTTTATATGATCTCTTTTCCAGTTATCTGTTTGCATTGGAGACTTCATTTATTCTGATACTTTGGTTTCAACAGCAATACCATAATAATAATTTATTCCACCACCCATTAATAAGTCTGTGTGGCAATGCAATTAATATCTGCAGATACTGAAATCAAGTTAAAAGCTGCTGAAGGGAAATGCAGTTCTCTGAATGGGCACAAATTAAAGTTACCTGTATAAAAGGCAAGGCTTTGTGAGGTAGATCATTCAACAAAGAACATATTCATCTTTTGAAAAGGTTACCAAGCGTGGAGATCTTTTTCAGAAGGGTTTGGATTGGTTTTTTTTGTACTTCAATTGGCCACCCACTCATGTGTTTACCTGGGCATCCAAACTTTCCTGGGGGATGGCCAGGGGAATCTTGACATTTGGAGTTGTCCAGCATTATATTTCAGAGTTATCCTTGAAGAACCTCATGTAGCAAAAAGTTTATTCTCTTTTCATTCTAGAGTAGAGGATATGTAATGATAGATTTCAGACACAGGAAGGCAGATTCCGATTAAACCTTAGAAAAGCAGTTCAACAACAGAATCTATTACCCAGAGACGGTTAGCTTCCCATCCTTGGATGTTCCTGAGCAGAAGCTAAACAGCCATCCTCACCGACTCAAGGTTGACTCAGCCTTCCATCCTTCCAAAGTCAGTAAAATGAGGATCCAGATTATTGGGGGCAATATGCTGACTCTATAAGCTGCTTAGAGAGGGTTTTTAAGCACTACGAAGTGGTATCTAAATCTAAGTGCTATTGCTATCTTCCTGGTGTGGGAAGAAAAATCCAGTCCAGTTCCAAGCCAGGTGAAAGATTAACATTAACAGAGTTGGAAGGGATCTTGTAGGTCATCTAGTCCAACACCGCCCAAGCAGGAGACCCTACACCATTTCTGACAAATGGCAGTCCAGTCTCTTCTTGAAAGCTTCCAGTGATGAAGCTCTCACAACTTCTGAAGGCAACTTCTGTTCCATTGGTTGATTGTTCTCACCGTCAGAAAATTTTTCCTTATTTCTAGGTTGACTCTCTCCTTGATCAGTTTCCATCCATTATTCCTTCTCTGGCCTTCGGGTGATTTGGAGAATAGCTTGACTCCCTCCTCTTTGTGGCAGCCCCTCAAATATTGGAAGACTGCTATCCTGTCTCCCCTGGTCCTTCTCTTCACTAGACTAGCCATGCCCAGTTCCTGCAACCGTTCATCGTATGTTTTAGTCTCCAGTCCCCTAATCATCTTTGTGCTGGATGCTGGAAATAAAATGCTGCAAGGAAAGAAGGTCTCTGTTTATTTGGATGTCAGAAACTTCAGTGACAGCAGCATGTTTCTGGGGTGGCTGACAAAATGGGGTTGCGATAGGTGGGCTTTTATACAATCTGTGGGGCTTTGTGATTGAGATGCCTGTTCATTGTGAAATGTACTTTGACTGTGCCTTTTTAGTATTCTAATTATTGTTGCCTGACTCCCATTGTGGCTGAGAGGTCATGCCCTGTCCTTGGAGCTGGATGGGGAATGTAGATTTTAGGAGTCTTTAGGTGTTTTTCTACTTTTTAATCCCATCAGCTCCAGCCTTAGAATTAGAATAGAATAGAGCTGGAAGGGACCTTGGAGGTCTTCTAGTCCAGCCCCCTCCTCAAGCAGGAGAACCTATTCCATTTCAGATAAGTGGCTTTCTAGTTTCTTCTTAAAAACCTCCAGTGATGGAGTGCCCACGATTTCTGAAGGCAAGCTATTCCACTGGTTAATCCTTCTGTGGGAGATGTGGCTGAAGGTGTTTTATTTATGAATAGAGTGCTCCAGTCTTTCTGAACGGATACAAAATCTGCATTCATAAAGGCCAGCCTCTTCAAACTTCTGCTTGAGGCTGTTTTCCTATGGCAGGAAGACTTGGGCTGCTTTCGGCCTTTGTTAAGATTTTTCTCCATTTCTCCTTTGAGGAAATATAATATTCTGCCTCTTTTAATATTCCCCAAAATATTTCATTCTTGCGGGGGAGGGGGGGGGGCTTCCCACACTGGAATGATTTAACCAGCAAAAGATGAACAAGAACCTGAAGAACACCATTACTATTACCACCACAACCACATCCCATAAGAAATTCACTGTTTTGAAAACAACAGCAAAAAATGAACACCTTAATGGTTAATGAAGCAAGAACGGCCAAGAACAACATGGAATAAACTAGAAGCAGAGAAATATTTTCTCTGTAGGTCAGGGGTGGGTTCTGGTTTTCTTCGCTGCCGGTTCACTCAGTGTTGCGCCATGCGGGCGCGCGCTTCGCGCATGCACAGTGCTTAAAAAAAGCTTCTGCGCATGCGCAGAAGCAAAAAACAAGATGGCGGCGCCTATGGCACCACTGAAAGAACCAGTTTGGGGCATGGCAGGCCTGGGTCGCTGCTGGTTCTAGCAACCCAGGCCGCCAAGTTACTACCGGTTCTAAAGAACCGGTCCGAACCGGGAGGAACCCACCTCTGCTGTAGGTGTGTGTTTTTGTGTATGAACATGCATGCAGCTTTGAAGTCCTCAACAGAAAAAAATTTATCTATCAATGTTTCTAAGACCTTCGTAATATGGACATAACCCTTCACTTCTACTTTTGGCCTCTGCATTATTTCACCGATATGGTTGGTTAGGAAATTTAATCTAACTTCCCATTTCTTGAGAGTAGAAAATATGGAAGCTCTCTGAACTTTTTTGCTCTTTTTGAGCAGTTAGTTATCAGAAGAACAAGGGCTGGAATATTAGACAGTAAACATAAGTGACAGTGAATGCATTCTATGAGGAATTGATAAGTACTCTTTGAAATATATTGCACTCTGCAGATAATAGCAATATCGAAGTCCTCTTTCAACATCAGCGATAGAGAACAGAAAATCCTTGGCAATATCTTGCAACTGAGCACTCTCTCCAAATTTGAATGTACAAAGTCCGGAAAAAGCTACTGAAATGGCAAATTCCCCACTGCCATCTTCTACAGTAATATTTCCTGTTATCCAATTGTCAACTGCTTGAAGATACTTCGGAAGTTATGTATTTACGTTATTTCAGCCAATTTGTAAGCCACCCACGTGTAGGCCTACAATTGTCAGTAGAAAACAAGGTCTAAAAAATAAAATAAAATAAACATTAAAAATACCATAAAAACGGTGTGCAAGAGCATTTACTGAAATTCTTAAGTTAAAAAAAAAAACCTGTATTTTGAATTTGATAGACAAATTTATTGGTAATATAAGAGCCACCCACCACCAATTGGTGTTATTCTCCGTAGTCAAAAAGGGCCAGTCAGTAGCATATTGAATCAGTTTTTTTTTTCTTTTTACAACCATTTAATCCCTTTATTTCGGGGTGGAGTCGGGGCAACTGAATAGCAATAGCACTAGCAATAGCAATAGCACTTAGACTTATATACCGCTTTACAGTGCTTTACAGCCCTCTCTAAGCGGTTCACAGAGTCAGCATATTGCCCCCAACAATCTGGGTCCTCATTTTACCCACCTCGGAAGGATGGAAGGCTGAGTCAACCTTGAGCCGGTGAGATTTGAACCGCCGAACTGCAGCTAGCAGTCCGCTGGAGTAGCCTGCAGTGCTGCACTCTAACCACTGCGCCACCTCGGCTCTTTGAAGCTTTACATTTACTGGCTGGCTGCCCTTATTGATGCCTACATGGAGTTCGCAGCAGATATTTTTTCTCTGTGCCCTAATAGAGAAACATCTGTCTATATCTATATCTATACATATATCTCCATTTATATCTATATCTATCTAGAGCTAGAGCTAGATCTAACAGAGTTAACAGATTAACAGCGTTGGAAGGGACCTTGTATGTCATCTAATCCGACTCACTGCCCAAGCAGGAGACTCTACACCATTTCTGACAGATGGCAGTCCAGTCTCTTCTAGAAAGCCTCCAGTGATGAAGCTCCCACAACGTCTGAAGGCAAGCTGTTCCATTGGTTGATTGTTCTCACTGTCAGAAAATTTCTCCTTATTTCTAGGTTGAATCTCTCCTTGATCAGTTTTAGTCTCCAATTCCAAGATGATAAATCTTGGTTGCTCTTCTCTGCATTCTTCCTAGAATCTCAACATCTTTTTTATAGTGTGGTGACCAAAACTGGATGCAGTATTCTAGGTGTGGTCTTACTAAGAGTGGTATTAGTACCTCACTTGATCTTGATTGTATCCCTCTGTTAATGCAATTTAGGATTGTGTTGGCTTTTTTGGCTGCCACTGTACACTGCTGGCTCATATTTAACTGGTTGTCCACTAAGACTCAAAGATCCCTCTCACAGTTACTGTTATTAAGCCTGGTTTCACCCAGTCTATATGTGTACTTTTGGTTTTTCTTGCCTAAGTGTAAGACTTTACTTTTCTCTACATTGAATTTCATTTTGTTAGATAGGGCCCAGTGTTCAAGTCTGTCGAGATCCATCTGGATCTTGAGCCTATCATCTAGTGTGTTGGCTATTCCTGCCAGCTTAGTATCATCCACAAATTTGGTAAGTTCCTCTTCTATTCCCTCATCTAAGTTGTTTATGAAAATGTTGAAGAGTACTGGGCCTAAGACGGAACCTTGTGGTACCCCACTGCTTACTTCCCTCCATGTAGATATAGTACCATTAAGTATTACTCATTGATTACGGTTTGTCAGCCAGTTATGGTGATGCTATCTATCCCACTTTTTTCTAGCTTACCAAGAAGTAGGTTGTGGTCTACTTTGTCGAATGCCTTGCTGAAGTCTAAGTATATTATGTAGACAGTATTTCGCTAGTCCACTAATTTAGTCACTATGTTGAAGAATGAAGTAAGATTGGCTTGGCATGATCTGTTTTTAATCTACCCATGCTGACTTCTAGTTAATACTTTACTTCTTTCTAGAAGTTGGCATCTCTGTTTTTTTATTATCTTTTCCAGTATCTTCCCAGATATTGATGTTAGGCTGATTGGTCTGTAGTTTCCTGGGTCTGTTTTCCCCCCTCCTTTTTTGAAGAAGCCCTCTGGTAGTTCCCCAGTGCTCCAGATTTTTGAAAATTGTGGTACAGTGGTTCTGAGATGACATCTGCCAGCTTGAGTCATGGGTTTCATCCCACCAAGTTTCTGTAATTCCAGCTATATCATATCTACCTTCATGTATTAATAATTCGAGTTCACCCTGTTTGTTCCCCAAACTTTATGCATTTGTATATAGGCACTTGACATCTATGTCTGACTCTGGGTATGTCTCCTATTTGGTGTTTTAGTTTGTCTTCCTTCCCATCCCTCCTTACCTCATTATTTGACTTGTTTTATAGGGAGTTTTGCTTGGAATTAGGTCCTGGAGATCCTAAAGATTGGTCACCCTCCCCCCTCGATTTTAGTTTAAAGCCCTCCTGATAAGTTGAGTTAGTTGTTTTCCAAAAATATTCTTCCCAGTGTTTGTGAGGTGCAGCCCATTCCTTGCCAAAATCCCATCATGGAGGTAGTGCAGACCATGGTCCAGAATCCAAAGTTTTTTTTGGCAACACCAACCTTTTTAGCCAGTGGTTCATTTCCAGAATCCTTTGTTCTCCTACTGGATGTTGCCCTTTTGTTGGCAGTACAGATGAAAAAAACTACTTGTACCCCCATCTCCTTAACTTTCTTACCTAGCTGCTCGTAATCACTCAATATTGTTTTCAAGTCTTTTTTTGTGTCATTTGTCCCTACATGTAGTAGTAGAAAAGGATAGTAATCTGTGGGTTTTATTATTTTTGTTAGGTTCTCAGCCACATCTTTGATTTCTGCTTCAGGGAGACAACTGGATTGACTGTCTGGTCTACAGATGGCTGGTTCTTTCACTTGAGTATTGAATCTCCTATCACCAACACTCGCCTTTTTTTTCCTAGGGAGGTTTGGGGTATTTTTCTACCTATCACAGAAGCACTTGATGGTGCTACTTTTTTAGGGACATTTGATGATGCTTCTTTTCTAGGTGTCTGAATGTTTTCTTCCATGAAATCGATTGCTCAGCACCAGTGGGGCTGCACAAGAGTGGGTTGGGTTGGAGATTGATAGATAGATAGCAAGAGAGAGAGAGAGAGAGAGAGAGAGAGAGAGGATAGAGATGGAGATATGAGAGAGAGAAAGAGAGAGAGAGATGATAAAGATAGAGATGATAAAAATTAGAGATAGAAATGATAAAGATTAGAGATAGGGATAGGGATAGATAGGGATAGAGATAGAGAGAGATTAGAGATAGTTAGAGATAGAGATAGAGATAGAGATAGAGATAGAGATAGAGATGATAGCGATAGAGATAATGATAGAGATAATGGAGATATGAAGCTTGTTAAAGAGAGATAGAACCTAGAACTAAGGAGAAATTTCCTGACTGTGGGAACAATTAATCAGTGTAATGGCTTGCCTTTAGAAGTTGTGAGTGCTCCAACACTGGAGTTTTTCAAGAAGATTCTGGACAGCCATTTGACCAGGAAGGCATGAGGTCTCCTGCCTTGAGCAGAGAGTTGGACTAGATGACCTTTGAAGTCCCTTCCAGCCCTATGATTCTATGTTCTATGAATCATTGTATATGTAACCTGGCTAGTAAAACAAAAACCATCCATAAACATTTCAGCTACATTTTCTTCTCCTTAAACGACAAGCCTTGGTTGACCTTTTCTGCCCTTGCTCCTGTTTTTTCTCTTCATCTTTTTAAAAACCTACTGCCCCAAAATTCAGGTATATTTGCCACCTGTAAATGTACTGACACTGTTGTACATAAATCACTTCTTGAAGATAAAAAATAAATAAATTATATGGAAATGAACTTATAAACAAATATTATTAAGATTTACAATAATTGGCTGTTTTGCATTTACAGTTAATTACATATTGTGATTAATGCAGTCTATTTTAGAATCATTTTCCTAATGATGCCTTTTTTTTAAAAGATAGTAAAAAAATGAAGGGAAAAACAAATTGAGTTTTGCTAAATGTATTCGATGCCAGGGCTGAATATTAAAATTATTGTATCACACACTATTTCCAGTAACTTGACCTTCAATTACTTTTTAAGAGGGAGAAAAGTGGGGAGTGGGGAATGAGTGCTCAGCAGACCAAGTTATGATGCCAAATGTTTGTTTATAAAAGACGAGATGGAGATCAATCACACGAACTTTATATTTGAAGGAGGACAAATCATTCAGGAGGAATTTCAATTCCTGAAACAATTTCAGAAGGAAAAGAGAGAAGGAGGTAGCGTGGAATAGTCTCTGAGGTAAGCTTGAAACCTTCACTGGTGTTAAGCTACAGGTTTCATAATTTCCAAACAAGACTGATGTGAGTTCTCTATTGTTATAGTGGTTGGTCACATAGTCAGCATGATGTTCAGACTGGATTTGGCATTTTTGTCCACCTATCGAGTCCTTCTCAGGAATCTGGGATAGGCAGACAGGGATGTTTGATGGTGTTACAGATATCGTCGCAGGATGTAAACTGTTCTGAGTAAAGCTGCCTTTTGCAATTGACTGTTGGTGAATTTGTCAATGACAGTAGTCTTTGAGTGGTGTTTTGGGATTGCACCCAAGGCACCTATTCCTATTCATACTACCTTTGCTTTTATTACTATTATGGTTGGTCACATAGTCAGCCAGATGTTTAGACTGGATTTGGCCAACTCAGATGATAAGTTTTTTAAAAAAATCATATGCCACCATCACTATAATCTTCTTTAAAAACAAACAAACCACTACTTAATGTTTTCTGTTATTATAACACAAAAGTAACCTGAAGCATTTTTAGAGTGGGTGTGTTTTGAATGTTAAGCTTCTAGATCAGCGGTTCTCAACCTGTGGGTCGTGACCCCTTTGGGGGTCGAACGACCATTTCACAGGGGTCGCCGCGCGTGTTAGCCCGCCATCTTGGTGCCACCGTCACTGCAGGGGTGAAATGCTCCCAGTTCGGCTGTGCCTGCGGGTCGCCGGATAGCCGGTAGCGACAGAAGTGGGAGACTTCGCCCACCTGCCCGGACGCCGCCATTTGGGTTCTTTTACCCTCTGCACATGCGCAGAACACTTTACATATGCGCAGAGGGTAAAAGAACCCAAATGGCGGCATCCTGGCGAAGTCTCCCGCTTCTGACGCTATCAGCTGCCCGGCGACCCACAGGAAAGCCCGACCAGGAGCATTTCGCCCCTGGTGCCATGTCCCCTTTGTCACCTCATCCCACGTGGGGAGGGGGTCGCGGCGGCGGTGCAGTGGCGAGGGTAAAAGAACCCAAATGGCGGCATCCTGGCGAAGTCTCCCGCTTCTGACGCTATCAGCTGCCCGGCGACCCACAGGAAAGCCCGACCAGGAGCATTTCGCCCCTGGTGCCATGTCCCCTTTGTCACCTCATCCCACGTGGGGAGGGGGTCGCGGCGGCGGTGGGGTGGCGGGGGGATCACAGTGGCAGGGGGGTGTCACTGGGGGGTCGCGGCATTAGAAAGGTTGAGAACCACTGCTGTAGGAGGAGAGTTATGTTAGTCTGGTAACCAAAAATCAGAAGGAATCTGGGCTATAAATCACCATCAGGTGCACAGAGTGACTAGACCTTACTGATGCAGGATTTAAATTGGGAAAGGGAGAAGGGAAGAATGGAAGACAAGCTGGTTGTGCAGATATAGGTTACAAGCATATGTTGTTGTCTAATTTGCCCCACCATCACCATCAGAGGCCCCAGCCCAGCAGGTACAGTACATACACAAGATCAGAGACACTTTCACATGGGATATCCTGTATCCCAACATCTGCCAGAAATGCCCCTCTGGACAAATGGGAGAAAGTTTGTGCAAAAGAATGAATGGGCACAAATATG
>QLTV01001478.1:1516336-1526426 GCA_003457575.1 Thermophis baileyi
TAGTCATTTTACCCACCTCAGAAGGATGGAAGGCTGAGTAAACCTTGAGCCGGTGAGATTTGAACTGCCAAACTGCTGGCAGCCGGTGATCAGCAGCAGTAGCCTGCAGTACTGCACTCTAACCACTGCGCCACCGCGGCTCTTGGGTTGAAGTAAGCCCTCCAGTTCTACTAATTTGACAAACATGACCAGATATGCTTTCAGATTTGTAAAAGGTAAAGGTCCCCTCGCACATATGTGCTAGTTGTTCCTAACTCTAGGGGGCAGTGCTCATCTCCATTTCAAAGCCGAAGAGCCAGTGCTGTCCGAAGAAGTCTCCGTGGTCATGTGGCCGGCATGACTAAACGCCGAAGGCGCACGGAGCGCTGTTGCCTTCCCACCAAAGTGGTTCCTATTTTTCTACTTGCATTTTTTACGTGCTTTCAAACTGCTAGGTTGGCAGAAGCTGGGACAAGTAACGGGAGCTCACCCCGTTACAAAGCGCTAGGGATTCGAACCGCTCAACTGCCTACCTTCTGATCGACAAGCTCAGTGTCTTAGCCACTCAGCCACCGCGTCCCTTCAGATTTGAGGAACGGCTTAATTTTTTTAAATTTTATTTTGTAATGGTTGGAATGGGAAAAGGTGAGATCTTCTCTTTTGAAAATACCTTCCTTTCAAGGCATGTTTGTAAAGGCTGCTCATTAAAAGATGAATTAAGCTGGCATTCTTGATATAGTTAATGAGATATGCTAATTTTAAATAAATAGGTCTGGGATGAATTTTTGGTCAGGAAACATCTGCTTGGCTGAGCAGCACAATGCTTTCAAGAGAGGTAATGAGGTCTAAAGACAGCCCAATCTGATACACAAAAAGCAGTTGGCTCTGATGGAGATCAGTTTGAAAGAACAAATTGGTTTTCAGGTTTCATTTGGAAGGCAGTTGCCACAGCCTTCTCTGGAATCTCAGACAAAACTGCTTGAGCAGAAGTCTGTCTCTTTAAGAAGAATACAGGAAGTTGTCTTTTACCAGTTCAAAATATTTCTGCCTTGCCCATCTGCAGCTTCGTGATATAATGAAATTGAGAAGCCATGCCATACTGTCAGGGACATCCTCATCCACCACAGCATGAACCATGATATCAATTGCATCAGGAGAAGCACAACGCTACCTCTAATTTCCTGCTATTGTAATGTGTCAACAGCATGTTTTGTTTTCAGAAAGTCTCACATGTCAACCCTGGTCTCTCCAGTTTTTTTACAAGAGTCCAGGTTCCAGGTGATAGGTAGGACTGTAAAAGCTGTTTCTGGATTTATTTGCTCAAATAATCAAAACGTTTGAAAACATTTTGGGATTGATTGATTGATGTGTCATCAAGTCATTGTCGACTCTTAGTGATCCCAAAGATTTTCATCATGATGATCTGTCCCTTTTCAGCTCTTCCAACAGTGCAGTTGCTACCATAACTAAATCCATCCACCTTTCTGCTGGTCCTCAACCCCCTTTTCTTTCCTTCCCTTTACAAGCATTAGAGCCTTCTCCAAAGAGCTGAGTCTTCATGTAATGTGTCCAAAGTAGGATAACTTGAGCCTGGTTGAGACGATTCATTTGTTTTGCTTTCTTGGCTGTCTGCAGTATTCTCAGATGTATTCTCCAATACAAAAGGTCAGAATAACAGAGTTGGAAGGGGTCTTGGAGGTCTTCTAGTCCAACCTCTTGCTTAAGCAGGAAACCCTGTACCAATCTCTTTTTTAAAACTTTCAGTGTTGGAGCATCCACAACTTCTGGAGGCAAGTCATTCCATTGGTTAATTGTCCTTACTGTTAGGAAGTTTCTCCTTCATTCCAGGTTGCTTCTCTCCTTGATTACTTTCCATCCAGTGCTTCTTGTTCTGCCTTCAGGTGCTTTAGAAAATAGGTTGACATCCCCCCCCCTCTTATTTATGGCAGTCCCTTAGATATTGGAACACTGCTATCATATCACCCCTAGCCCTTCTTTTCATTTAACTAATTAAAAAGGTCAAAGGCATCAGTGCCCTTCCTATTCTGTTGGTACATGTTCAGTATTCAATCTTCCAAATATCTTTTTTTAAAAAATTAGCATGTAAAACAATAATTCAAGCAATACTGCCCACTTTATTTTTAGATGGCATGTGAAACCATAGCACAAAGTTCATTCAAAATACATACTGTGCTTTTATCTGGAATGCATTGTGCTTTATGTCTTTATAAAACAGCTTAATAGTCTCCTGTTAATGTGTTTATATACTTACCATTTGCTTTATTTTAACATTTAACCTTAGGGTTCATTTTGGGTAATATATTACTCATAATTCTTTCTGAACATTAAATGATTTGTTATGATCCTTAGTAATATGAGGCTGAATTGATTTTATACTATATTTGGCTATCTATATCTGGCTTTAACAAGCAGTCATTAATAAACCAGAACACCAATAAACTAAATATTAGCATCTCTATGGGCTATTTTTTTTTAAAACGTTAGGTTGAAGTGCTATGTAGCTCAACTGGATTAACAACTCTTTAGGGAGAATGGTCTTTTAGTTCTCAGAAAAAAAAACCTTTTATATACCCATGGATTTAAGTACCATGCTATGTATGATTTGCAAAACAGATTGGCAAAGGCATATTCAATTTCTTGTGGGTTTTTTTTTTTTAGTTTATGACAAATCTGCATGCCATTTGGTATGCATTGCTCCCAACATAAGCATTTAATTTTCGTGAGGTGATCTTGCAAGGTGATCTTGTGCTCCCATGACTTTTCGGATACAGGTATGTCGTGTTTTTTACATAATGACCAGTGGACTAATTTAGCAACCCGATCATGTCTAGCTAATCATGTATTATTATTATTATTGTTGTTGTTGTTGTTGTGAAATCACAGCTGCCAGCTCTTTAGCTAGAGTTGGCTTCATACACAAAGTGTTTTCCCCAAAAATCTCAGATGACATAATGTATCAGCGTAGTATATGTGTAGCCTTTTATAACTATCAGGTGGAACTTTGGTCAATGCACAGATTTTTTTAAGTGCTGTCCAAGATTTTTTACTGTGCCACAGTGCCAATAATCATTGGAACCACCAAGGACAGTTTGTGTTGTAATCTTTCAACTTCGATTTTCAGATCCTGATACTTTGTGATTTTCTCCAGTTCTTTGTCTTCTCTTCTACTATCCACTGCCACATAAATTATCCACACTTTATTCTTTCCAATTATTATTGTTAGTATACTATTAAAGTAATATTTATTCAATTATTTTCACATAAATATTTGGGGGCTGAAGAAGAATCTGAAACTTCAAGAGGGGGTTCATGAGCAGAGAAGTTTGGGGACTCCTGTTCTACGGCATACCCAGGGGTGGGTTCTGGATTTTCCTACTGCCGGTTCGCTCAGGGACGCCTATGGCGCCGCTGAGAGAACTGGCTCGGGGGCATGGCAGACCTGGGTCGCTGCCGGTTCCAGCGACCCAGGCCGCCACATTACTAATGGTTCTATAGAACCGGTCCGAACCGGTAGGAACCCACCTCTGAGCATACCTCACTATAAAGTTGTCTTTTGTTGTTTGTTATACAGAGGAAATAAAAAGTCTGTTAAAATGTCAGGTTTTTGAGATGAAAAAAATCAGATCAAGATAAATCACTTCAGATTGTTTTCCATTTTAATATAACATATAAGCTGTACAAGTCAATTGAAAAACAAACTGAAATCTTTTTTGGGGGGAATAGCAATAAAAAAACTAGAATTCACTATATGAAAAACATTCTTAAAGAGTCAATTAATATTGAATTTTTCAAGTGACATCAAAAAGAATAAAATAATTCTACAGAATAGAAAATAAATGTAATTTCACTTAAAGACACTTACTTTAGAGAAGTCAGAAACCGTTTGGAAGCATGATTTTTCTTTGGAAAAATTCCTTGTCTACATACAACAGGAATTCTGGAAAGAACAGAGTCCACGGAGAGTAGAATTATTTTCAAGTATGGGTGTCAATCTTTCTTCAGTTGCTTAGGAAGCAAACATGTTATTGATGTTTTACATTTTATTTATTGATATTTAGATGCAATTAATTTTCATTTTAAATTGCCCTGCTCTACCTTAGCCACTTGGCACACTGTAGTACATCCATAAGGCTTAAAAGGTTGGGTATTCTTGGCCTGTAGAGCTCTTTTAATTACAACAAATTAGTCACCACTTTTTCAAGAACTTCCTGTGCCAAAATCTATGTCCAATCTTTTCCAGTATCCAATGAGTGGAATTGGAATGTCTTCTGGGAAAAAAAAAATGAAGCACGTTATTTGCCTCTGCCTGTCAATATGTCAGAAAAATGGTGCCTTTCCATTAGTTGAAATAATACATTGGCAGAGCTGTTCTGCAATACATTAAAAGTGTAAATTACCTTCCACTTTCCTGTCAGGCTTGTATTAACTAAACTTTAAATACACAAAAAAGTCAGTGTCATGAACTCTAAAGTATGATAAATCACAAAAAGACCCCTCCATATTTTCTAAAACCAGGAATGGATTAAAAAAGAATACTCAATACGTCCTTAAGTAGTTCTGTAATTCAAGGAAATGTAAAAGGTAAGGAGAAAGTCTATAGTAAATAAGCTATTTTGGTGGCATTTAAGCTAGCACAACTAACAGAAGTCTCGGTGAACATCAAAATGCAGTAACTAGAATTGCTATTAACTCTGGGAGCTTTAAAGAATTTAATGATGGAACTTGATAGAAGTTGGCAAGCTGGACTTACAGCTCTATCCATCATAAAGAAAGCTGAGATTAATTCAAGTATTTTGGACATTGTAACTACCTTTTATCATTATCTATATAGCCTACGTTATTGGGACAGGCCAATTTTAATCTCATTTCTCAAAGAGTTCATAAAAGTCACAGAACTGACACCAAGACAAGATTTTACAACCCACTTTCCTTTTTCCCCTTTAAGGAATCTATTTCCCTTTATCTACTGACATCCTTTTCTTTTATGCTCATATGAATACATTGGAATCAAAGGAGCTTCATTCAAGAACCTGTGCACGTGATCAATTATTTTTTTTCCATATACAGCTGTTTGCTTTTATGTGACAATTATCAGATAGTGAATTGGCCAAAGCTTTGAAAATAACTTCTGAGATAATGGACTAGATCCAAAAGACTGTACACCAAGGGGAACAAGTATCCTTTTATGACATTTTCATAAGAACTGTAATAGGTAGAATTTTCACAATTCTCAGATTTATGCCTAGAGAAATTGAATTCACTTATCTGAAAAGTGAGGTCTACCATTCCTTTCCACCAGTATCAAGTCTTGGAAACTTTACCGGCTTGGACTGGATTGCAGACTCAGTGAAACCGCAGTTGAGACCACAGAAGCTAGATGGATTGGTGGTTCACACAGAAAGGTCAGGTGTGCAACTCGGTAGTGCTTTAGTGGTTGAATGGTTTAGCTTGCAAAAGAGAAGGCAGAGAGGGGCCATGATAGCTGTCTTCAAATATCTGAAGTACTTCCATATTGTAGAGGACTTATTTTCCCTTGCCTAAGAGGGCAAGACTAGAACCGATGGGATGAAACTTCAAGGATCTAGACACAGACTAGATATAAGATAAGATGACCTTTATTGTTACTTTTTTTCTGTGAACACACTGGCACACATTAAAAAATGAAATCTGAAGAACAAGTCTTGGCTGTAAGGTAGATCCATCAATGGAATAAGTTACTGCACGGAGTGGTTTCT
The DNA here is from genome assembly GCA_003457575.1 of Thermophis baileyi. NCBI lineage: Eukaryota > Metazoa > Chordata > Lepidosauria > Squamata > Dipsadidae > Thermophis > Thermophis baileyi. The sequence goes on from QLTV01001478.1 coordinate 1,522,072, forward strand.
TCCCCTCAACTGGAGTTTTCAAATAGAAGCTGGATAGTCATCTCTTTGGGATGGTGTAGTGAACCCTACAGTGTGTTGGATTTGATAACCTTTGAGATCTCTTCTGATCCTATGAGTTGATGATTCTATCATGGTGACAGTATCTGTTCCCAATTATGTGTGATTTACCAGCTACCAGCTATGTCTTTTCTTGCAGATGTTTGATCTGATAACCATTGCACAAATGCACCAATTATTGCTTTTTCAGTGCAGTCGTCATTCTGAACAGTCACTAAATGGATGGTTGTAAGTCGAGGACTGCCTATATATTATAATATACATTATGGTGGAGTCTTTCTGTTTTTAACAGCTCAAAGCTGGCTCTTTACATAAACATTTCCAAAAATTGTTATCAGTTTTGCAATCAACTGCTTTAAGAATCTTTTGGGGGCAGGAAGCATATGAATAAATATATGGAGGATTGCAAATCAAGATATGCAATTAGTTACATCTAACTATAGAGAGAGACAGACAGGCCTTAATAATCAGGTGAAAATACACACAGACATACACACATACACATTTATGAGGAAGAGAGCAATGTCAAATCAGGATTAGCAAACTGCAGGTGGTAGAAAATTCATTTGCACTAGTTTCAGCTCCAAGAACCATCTAAGGCTTACATTGCAGGGTGCCAAAAATGGAAAAATAGAAGAACTAGTTTTTTTTTTTTAAGAAATATTGATATCTTGTGTTGTTCGCCTTTTAGAAATCAAGAGAAGGGTTTTGAACAAGCACGTGATTGCTTATATTCTTGGCCTGCAGGTTTCTAAGAGAAGTTTCTATTTTTATCTTATGCAAGGGGGATTGGAATGAAAACTTCTGTTTCTTTTCAACATTCCATCCAGGAAGTTTCTCTTCTAGAAATTTCTAATCCATTCCTCCAAATCCTGGCTGTTAAGATTCTTTGTTCAGGCAGTTGCAATCGGGCTGTTTTAGGGACACCTTTTTTTTAATGTTAGTTGTTTCCTTAAATATTTTTTTTTCTGCATCTATAAATTATGCGGCTACCGGCAAGTGTTCCATGTCCAAAAATTCTCCAGTAGTTTTTTTTTTTTCCCTAGTTATTCTTATTCCATTTGATGAAAATAAACTTTGCTTTTGAAATTTCTTCAGCAGATCTCAAAGGTTTTATATCAATTTTCTTTGCTTCCTTGATATTCCTAGAATCCTCCCAGTTCCATTCCTGGGTTCATACATACTGCATATACATACATATACATACATACATACATACATACATACATACATCCACATAAACAGTACGCATAGAACAGCCCAGTGCACACATTCTGGAGAGAGAGAAGTTCCCTGAGGATCAAGGATAAGTTATAACTTACCTCGCTGCCGGTTCGCTTCCTCCCGTGCCGTGTGGGTGCGCTGCGTGGGCGCGTGCGTGCTTTGCGTGCACGCGCATGCGCAGTAACAAAAAATCCGATTTTTTTTTATATAAAAAAAAACCAGCCGAAAAAAAGATGGCGGCCACATGCACAGTGCCGGAAGTCGGCTTATACATACATATAGTTTCTTTGGATTTGATTTAATAGTATGTGTGGATCCAGCTTATAGTTTATTTAACAATAATATAATAAATGAGCCGAACCAGGGGTGGGTTCCAACTTACCTCGCTGCCAATTCGCTCCCTCCCGCGCCGTGTGGGTGCGCTGCGTGGGCGCGTGCGTGCTTTGCGTGCACGCGCATGCGCAGTAACAAAAAATCCGATTTTTTTTTATATAAAAAAAAACCAGCCGAAAAAAAGATGGCGGCCACATGCACAGTGCCGGAAGTCGGCTTCTCCGCATGCTCAGAAGGAAAAAATAAAAATAAAATTCAAAAAAATAAAATTCAAAATAAATTCAAAAAAAAAATAAAAAAAAAGATGGCAGCCCCCACGGACCGGCACCGACTGATCTGGTTTGGTGACATCATCGTGACGTCACCAGCAGGCCGCTACCGGTTCAGGAGAACTGGTCCAAACCGGGAGGAACCCACCCCTGAGCCGAACCTATAACTCTGTAAACTGAGCTTGCATATTTTTAGGCAGGTTTAAAAGGTATTATATTTATTAACACAAATACCCTAGCCATCTTGGCTCTTCAGAGCACATCAGCTTAGTTCTGTGTACAGAACGAAGTGGCTTTCACCTGATATGCAAATATGGTTAGATTAATGAAATATTGGTCTCTCTGTGAACTATGCTAATCTATTTCCACCGGAATGCTGGCCAAGTTATTTTCCATTTATTTCAACTCACATCTTGTAAAGGGGAAGAAAAGTCTCCAAATAATTTGTTTCTAGCCTTGGCTGCCAACTGATCGTAGGCCTGAAATATCTGAAAGGTGAGTTTCAAGGCAGCTGAGGTGTTTTCATGGTCTCAAAGAGGCTTCTTATTTAAACATTTCATTTCCAACTTTGCACTTATATCAGGATTAATTTAAACTGACACCACTGAAATCAATCAGCTACTTCATTACACTAAAGGTGGGGGGGGGACTCTGACTTGAGTTTTAAGTAAAAGTAACAGCTATTGAAATTGTTCTTTTTTCCCCCCCATCGGTATTGTGGTTGTTGTTGCTGTTGTTGACCTTGTAGTTCAATGGAGCTTTGAAGCAACCATGAATGATGATCCCTCATCAGATCCTTAAAAGACAGGGATTTCTTGCAATTAAGTCAGAGAGCTTTACCAATCACAAAAGAGATGATTTTCCATTAGACTCCGCATATTTGTACTCACAATTTGCCTCTGACATCAAGTGAAAGCAAGAACAAAACTAATAAGTAACTGAGCTCTTTCCTTTTTTTCCTTTTCTTTCTTTTCTTTTCTTTTGATTTTAAATTGCAAAGATCATGTTTTGATTCTGCCTGTTTACTCCTTTGGGGGGGCGGGGAATGCTTCTTGTTCTGAGATCACTCATTCTGACTCCACCATGTCAACCAAACACAGCTCATTTCTTTGTTTACACTCCACCATCTCCAGAGATTCCAATTTCCTTCCAATTTTTATTTACAGATCCTTGCAGCCAATTTTTAACTCAGTGGCTTATACACCAGACAAACTCCTCTCAGTTTGTATCTCCCTTTTGGATTCTGACCTAAGCCCTCTTGCTCCCTTCTTGGTCTATCTTCTCCTGCAGTTTCTCCTGCTTACCCTAGCAACTCTGAAGATCTCATTTCCTCTTATTCTTTAACAGCAGCATGAGTTTCTAGCATCTTGCCACAGGCCAAGTCCTTTTGCCACAGCTTCTAGATCATTTCAAGTTCTGATGCAGTGAAATAAAGTATGTGTTCCCCAATCCTTTGGAAACTGGGGGGCGGGGGGGAAGGAGTTTCCACTTCTTCTGATGATATTAGAAAGTTATTATCACATGTGCGAGAGGGAGGAGGAGGAGGAGGAGGAGGAGGAGGAGGAGGAGGAGGAGGAGGAGGAGGAGGAGGAGGAGGAGGAGGAAGAGGAAGAAGAAGAAGAAGAAGAAGAAGAAGAAGAAGAAGAAGAAGAAGAAGAAGAAGAAGAAGAAGAAGAAGAAGAAGAAGAAGAAGAAGAAGAAGAAGAAGAAGTAACAGAAACAGATTAACAGAGTTGGAAGGGACCTTGTAGGACATCTAGTCCAACCCCCCACCCAAGCAGGAGACCCTACACCATTTGTGACAGATGGCAGTCCAGTCTCTTCTTGAAAACTTCCAGTGATGAAGCTCCCACCACTTCTGAGAGCAAGCATCATCAATTCCATTGGTTGATTGAAGTAGCAGGTTTGGCTTCTATATCTTTATGGATTTTATGATTCTTGGGTTTTATTGTTGTGAGCAGCTCAGAGCTGCGTTTTAAGATGAGGGACCATATAAAACTTATTTAAATAAATGAATGAATCAATGGATAGATAGTGTTAAGGAATTGTGCAGAGTAACCTCTGCTTCTGAAGGCTTGCACAGTGAACCGTAATGTTGCAGTAGATATGAGTAATGATTCAGTCAATACACAGATACGTTAAAGTGTATAAAAGTAGTTTACTTAAAGAAATAGCACAGTCCAAATAACAGTCCGAATCATACACGTTCTATCAGTCAGTATTCAGAAGTACAGCAGTCTTCTTACCAGTCTTTCTTTGTCTTAATCATCAAACAAAGATTCTCTCCTATCACAGATAGTTAGCTACACACAGAGCTAAATTGCAGACACGAAGTCACTCAGCAAAGAATCAGCAAAAGAGAGAGAGAGAGAGAGAGAGAGAGAGAGAGAGAGAGAGAGAGAGAGAGAGAGAGAGAGAGAGAGAGAGAGAGAGAGAGAGAGAGAGAGAGAGAGAGAGAGAGAGCTCAACATG
>QLTV01001478.1:1540704-1564483 GCA_003457575.1 Thermophis baileyi
GCATTCCATTCAAAGCAACGTCTGAATACCCTTAGGCAAAGCAGGTAGAGTTAAAGCAGTAGAGACCCCTCCCATTAGCCAGAATGCAGATTCTAGCCAATACACAAGTGTGAAAATGTTTTCTTTATCAACTGCTCTGGGAACCGGATAAACATACATTTCTCTGACCATCTTCTGTTATCCATTGAAGTGAAACATCCCACATTGCCCCTCATAAACCTTCTCCAAAAGTGAAGAGATCTCAGGATGTTTGGCGCCTGGGCATGGATTGTAAATCGTCCATTGACACAGGCAATGCTAATAAATCAAACCCAAGGCCCCCCCTTCTCTCAACTGAATGGCACGATCACTCTTTGGGATCTGACACAGCGTTTTCTTTGCTTTTGGATGAATATCTGAATATTCATTGATTATTTGATTGCATTATTTTCATAGGAGACAGATAGCTGTATTGGTCCATATGGAAACTAATCAAGGAGAGAAGCAATCTAGAACTAAGATGAAATTTCCTGACAGTGAGAACAATTAACCACTGGAATGGGTTGCCACCAGATATTGTGGGTGCTCCATTGCTGGAAGTTTTTTTAACAAGAGATTGGACAACCATTTGTCTAAGTTGGTATAGGGTCTCCTGCTTGAGCAGGGGTTGGACTAGATATCCCAGGTCCCTTACAACTCTATTAGTCTGCTATTCTATTCTATGCAACCCAACATCACAGACACAGACTTCAGAGGATAATCAGAACTGCAGAAAAAACAATTACTGCCAACCTGCCTTCCATTGAGGACCTGTACACTGCATGAGTCAAAAAGAGGGCCATGAAAATATTTACAGACCCCTCACATCCTGGACATAAATTGTTTCAACTCCTACCCTCAAAACAACGCTATAGAGCACTGAACACCAAGACAACTAGACACAAGAACAGTTTTTTTCCTGAACGCCATCACTCTGCTAAACAAATAATCCCCTCACCACTGTCAAATTATTCACTAAGGCTGCATTACTATTACTATCAATCTTCTCATTGTTCCTATCACCCATCTCCTCCCACTTATGACTGCAGGACTGTAACTTGTTGCTTGTATCCTTACGATTTATATTGATACTGATTGTTTCCTGATTGCTTTTTTGTACCCTATGACCATCATTAGGTGTTCTCAGAAGATACAAATTGTTATTTGCAGTCTGTTCAAAGTGAGCCTTGTGAAATTAGATTATTCCAGGATATTTCCACACTTAGACTTTCCACACTTTCCACACTTTCCACTTCAGGGAAAAATAAATTAAAACCTGCAACAAATTGGAAAAAACAACTCAACTCCACATTTTCCAAAGCACATATGACTTGTTTCTCTGGAAAGTTCAATGGTAGAGTTCAAACCCATTGTTAGTAGGCCTAAACGTTCCGACCTAAGCTTAGTACACAAGATCATCTACCTTAACATCCTACCTGTTAACGACTACTTTACTTTCACCCGCAATAACACTAGGGCTATCAATAGATTCAAACTAAATGTAATCCGCTCTAATCTTGATTGCAGAAAATACGACTTCTGCAATAGAGTAGTAAATGTCTGGAACACTTTACCTGATCCTGTTGTTAGTTTCTCTAACCCCCATACCTTTTACTTTAAACTGTCTACCGTGGACCTTACACATTTCTTAAGAGGTCCCTAAGGGGGCGTGCATAAGCGCACCAGCTTGCCTACCGTCCCTGTCCTACTATATCCATTTGTATGTACTCATTTTATGTGTTTATGGCTATGTTTTGCTTCTTTATATCCATTTATTTGTGCCATTTTTTCATGTGTCCTGTTTCCTTGCACTTGTTGACAAATAAATAAATAAATAAATAAACAAGGAAGAGTCAAAAGACATGTCAATTTACAATGGATTTTATAAATAATAAGGGAGCGATCCAACCTAGAACTAAGGACAAATTGCCTAACAGTAAGAACAATTAATCAGTGGAACATCTTGCCTTCAGAAGTTGTGGATGCTCCATTACTGGAAGTTTTTAAGAAGAGATTGGATTGCCATTTGTCTGGAATGTGGACTGCCATTTGTCTAGGGTCTCCTGCTTGAGCAGGGGGTTGAACTGGAAAATCTCCAAGGTCCCTTCCAACTCTGTTATTCTGTTAACAAGTTAGCTAGAGTGACAAGAAATCTGGGGGGGGGGGGGAAGCATTTGAAATCATTCAGACACTCCACCTTAATGGATTTGCTGTAAATGGCTATTGAACATTTCTCTTCTATTCCTGAGGTTCTGTATTTGCCCTAAGAGCAGCATCAAACAGATCTTATTAAAGTCTGAGAGATTCTTACTGAAGTCCGTGTGATTCTTACTTCCTCAAGCTTAGCCAGCTCATAAGCTGTTCTTTTTCCTTCCCTTATTTCCTTCCTCTTCTATCTCTGGTTACCAAACTTCATCACCTCCACTGTTCTTGTAGATGAGAAAGTGACAGGGAATAGTGAATTGTGGTTAGCAGAGTTCTTTTTCAAGCAGAGTTTCCTGAAGGGAACACTGCCTAAAAGCACCGCTGGGAATATAAAATGGTGACCAAGTGTGCCCAATGGGGAAGGACCTTACAGCTGATAACACTTGGCAGGAGCTGAAGCTGAATTTGTTGGAAAGAATGAATCTAAAAATAGAGGATATAAAATAAATGCATTGTGGATGTTAGTTCAGTTCAGTTTGCTAATTTATGCTGGTCTTTGATCCCAATGAAAAGTAAATATTAGGTAATCCTCAATTTACGACCACAATTGAGCCTAAAATTTCTGTTGCTAAGTGATTTTTGCCCCATTTTATGACCTTTCTTACCACAGTTGTTAAGTTAATCACTGCAGTTGTTAAATTAGTAACATTGTTAAGTGAATCTGGGTTCCCCATTGACTTTGCTTGACAGAAAGGTCACAAAAGGTGATCACATGACCCCAACCGTCATAAATACGAGTCAATTGCCAAGCATCTGAATTTTGATCTTGTGACCATGGAGATGCTGCAACAGTTGTAAATGTGAAAAATGGTCATAAGTCACTTTTTTCAATGCTGTTGTAACTTTGGTTATTAAAAGACCTGTTGTAAGTTGAGGACTGCAAATAATTACCGTAAAATAATTTGTAGGATATTAATAGCCCTACATATGTTTACTGTACAATACCTGTAATACCAATAAAAATAGAATATAAAAACAACACATAAGTAAGCATTCAAATCTCAGATTGATATAACGTTTTATACTAGTTCCTATGGATATCAAAGAAAAACGATTGAGACAGATAGTGACATGCTGGTTTCTTCCACACTCTAAAGACTTTCATTCAATTTATTGAAAGACAATTTGTTTTTAATGTTTATTTCAAGGAAAAAGAATATTGTTTAAAATTGTCAAGGGTGGGTGCAGCTGCACTTTTTTAGGCAAGGAGGTGGCCAAAGAGCAGTGGCACAAAAGTCAAAATAGTGGCTACAACTGTGTGATCAAAGGGCCATCATTTAAATAACAGAAGTAACAGAAGTAACAGAACAGAAAATTGACATGAGGCCAGAACTGTTTCTATTAGGAATAATAAAAGAAAACATTAGAAAAGAAATTTATTATATTATTCAACACATAATTACCGCAGCGAGAATTACATTCGCCCAAAATTGGAAGAAAGAGAAAACACCCTTGAACGCAATGATTATAAGGTGCTAGAATGCACAGAGATGAACAAACTAATGATGGAATTGAGAGAGATAGAGGAAACAATGTATTATAAAATATGGAATAGATGGTATGATTGGCTTGAAAGGAAAAGTAAAATTAATGTGTAAAGTAGTATAGGATGATGTAACAAAATTAAACAAATGTAATTGTAGAAGTTTAAATGGATGTAATGCAATATATAACATGTATAAAGAAGTAAATAGATATAAGAATGTTTAAGTTAAAAACAATAGCCTTAAATATGGAAAATGTAGAATGAAGAAAGAAATTCCGATAGCGCCAAGCTGTATTAGTGAAATTATGTTTTGTCTTTTTTAATGTGAAAAATTTCAATAAAAAGTGTTTTAATAAAAAAGAACGTGGTAAATTAAAAAAAAGGGGGCCATCATTTTTTTACATGCGTTGCAGGTGTAAAGAGATTTAAAATGGATGTGGCTTCAAATCCTATGGCTGCACCCACCATCTTGAAATGTTTGACCTTCCAGACGAAGATGGCCCTTCTGAGGAGGATATATACTGTATGTCCTGTCTTTCAAATACAATGATCATCCAGAGCTTTGAAGTCTCCCTGGATTCTGGAAGCTTTATAATGCCTTGGTAAGACCACACTTGGAATACTGCATCCAGTTTTGGTCACCACAATGTAAAAAAGATGTTGGGACTCTAGAAAGAATGCAGAGAAGAGCAACAAAGATGATTAGGGGACTGGAAGCTAAAACATATAAAGAATTGGAAGTGTCTATAATGAAAAGAAGGATTAGGAGTGAGAGAATAGAATAGAATAGAATAGAATAGAATAGAATAGAATAGAATAGAATAGAATAGAATAGAATAGAATAGAATAAGAATAGAATAGAATAGAATAGAATAGAATGGTGCATATGCTCTCAGTGTACATAAAAAGACAGGATACATTCGTCAAGAATCATGAGGTACAACACTTAATGATTGTCATAGCGTACAAATAAGCAATCAGGAAACAATATTAATATGAATCGTAAGGATACACGCAACAAGTTACAGTCCTACAGTCATAAGTGGGTGGAGATGGGTGATAGGAACGATGAGAGGATTAATAGTAGTGCAGACTTAGTAAATCGTTTGACAGTGTTGAGGGAATTATTTGTTTAGCAGAGTGATGGCGTTTGGGAAAAAACTGTTCTTGAGTCTAATTGTTCTGGTGTGCAGTGCTCTATAGCGTCGTTTTGAGGGTAGGAGTTGAAACAATTTATGTCCAGGATGCGAGAGGTCAGTAAATATTTTCACGGCCCTCTTTTTCACTCGTGCAGTATACAGGTCCTCAATGGAAGGCAGGTTGGTAGCAATTGTATATTTCTGCAGACATGAAAGTAGCGTTCTGATATCTCAGGGGCTGCCACAAAGAAGTGGGGGTCAACCTATTCTACAAAGCACCTGAGGGCAGGAGAAAGAAGCAATGGATGGAAACTAATCAAGGAGAGAAACAACCTATAACTAAGGAGAAATTTCCTTTGAAGTTTCCCTGGAAGCTTTCAGGATATCCCAAGGAAAACATTAGATTAAATGGCGAACCTATGGCACGCGTGCCAGAGGTGGCACGCAGAGCCCTCTCTGTGGGCACACACGCTGTCGCCAGCTGCTCTTCCAGGTTCGGTCACACGCATACATGTCGGCCAGCTGGTCCAGCATGCATGCGCACCGGCCAGCTACTCTCTTTGACCAGCTGGCCGGCACGCATGCACAATGGAACCCGGAAGAACAGCTGGCCGCCATGCGCATGCGCATTGACCAGCTGCTCTCTTCCGGGTTCTGGCGCTCCGGTGCGCGCGCTCCAGTTTCAGCACTCGGTGCCGAAAAGGTTAACCATCACTGCATTAGATGGATCTCAACCCATGGGGCTTTCTCACAGCTATGAAGGCTTCACATGGAGCTCCAAAGTGAATGGAAGATACTGTACGCAACACAAATAGCCCAGCAGGAGCAATATCGGCAGCAGTAAGGTGAGCTCCAAAAAACTTCAGAAAGAGCTCAAGCAATGTCTGCGAGAATGACCTTGGGAGACCAGAAGAACTGCAAACTAAATAATCATCATGCAAAAGGTATCTCAGCCCACAGAAGGAAAGAGGGCATGGGAGGAATATTTTAAGATTTGCAAGAATTTGTTAATGTAGCCTTACAATAAACATAGAGCTCATGTTCATTGTCTGAACTGCTTTGAAAGGTTAACATCAATCTTTCTAGTCTGAAAATATTCTTCCCCTTCTTTCCTTTTACTTCCCAGAAAAGTAGTGAGGGTCTTGGCCTTCTGAATTATGTGCTTTCAAGTGCTTGAGTGTTATGAAACAGTCACAGCTTTCTCAAACTTTCAAGGCTAAACAGACTCAGCACTTCGCTGTCTTCATAGAGAATTTAGCTACTAGTCCCCTGGCCATTCTTGTTGTCATTTTCTGAACCGGTTCCAATTCCTTTCAATTTTATTTCAAGTGTGATGTCCAGACATTAACACCACGTTCAAGGCCTTTCCTCTAGCAGCAGAAGTGTGTTCATTTTCACAGGAAGGATAGAGAGAGAGAGATGCATTTGTCCATGTAAAACAACCCTCCTGGCTGCCAGTTGCTTAACAAATATGCATTTATTCAAATAGCATTCCATTTTGATTGATCCCTGTAGTGCCAATGCTCCTGATTTAGTCAGGAATAATTTGAACTGGATGCATAGGGCAAAGATTCAAATCTCATTTGTCCATGTCATGGCACAGGAATAATTTTGAGAAAAGGATGCTGTGAACTCTAAGCATAGTCCCCCCCCCTTTACATTCCTATTTGACCATCCTTGAATGTTATTCTTCTCAAGGAATCAGCCAATCATTCCTTTCTGATTCTTTCTAGATCATTGAAATTTCAAACTATTGTTTTATTGTCTACTCTAATTCAGAATACAAGAAAGAAAGATTGTAACACATTGTACTTTATTGGAATTTCTCTGTTGAGCACGAAGTCAGAAAAATCCACTGTTTTGCAAAGGGTAATGGAAAATAGAAAACAAATTTTTAGTTACCTATGTATTAGTCTGATGGGCATGATAAATCTATGAGAAAAATGAAATGCTCGTTCACAAGTACCGGTAGGGATTAAGCTTCAATTTAAACTTAAAGACTCACAAATCCTATTGTCCAAGGATTTAATCTGGCTAGGTATGCTTTGGATTGACCTTCTGCATTCCTGAATAGACTATCCAAAACACATAATATGGGTTTACAGGAGAAGCAATTTCTAGCCCTTCTCTGAAGCTGTCATATTTATTCCTCTTCATCTGTAGATTCAGGCTGAAATGGTTTTTCGAATGAGTGCGGGGGTTTTTTTGTCTTAAGGATAGCTTTCAATTTGATTTGGAGCCTGCACTAGAGTTAATTCATTCACAGTCATATTCAGTTGGGAAAAGAATTACCTCTTAAAATATCTGCCTAAAATTGTCAAAGAATTGCTTACAACTATATAATTATGGAATGGGTGAAATATAAGTTGCCATACCTTATTCTGTTTTAGGGTACCATAACTGCTACCACAGTCTGCAACTTCCTCAGTTTTCCATGTGCAATTAAAACCCAGGAGTTGACAATGTGAAGCTTCCTGTGGAGTTCTATTTAGAACAGGAAATCTGGGCAATCACGGATGGAATGGAAGAACTTGCCACCTTACCATGAGCAACTCGCCACGGCCAACTCGCTGCAGGACAACTCACCACAGGACAATTTATCAATCTAATTTAATTATTTAAAATAAATAAAATGTTGTTTTAATTTTTGTCATTCAGATTTCATTTTGTCCCTCCTTTTGCAACATTTCTTTAATGATTCTATTCCACCATTTCTTATCAATGTAACTCTTGTCCTGCAGTGAGTTGTCCCACAGTAAGTTGGCTGTGGCAAGTTGCCCCATGCCAAATTGCTGCAGCAAGTTGGCCGTGGCGAGTTGATCATGGTGAGTTGGCTATGGCGAGTTGGCCACAGTGAATTGCCATAGACTCATCAGGGAAGCTGCAGAGTATTTGAGAGATATGTAGCTAAAAAAATATTCATTCACAATAATAAACCATGTTTTAGTATATTATCAAAAAGCAGCTTGAGAATGAGGTATTAAAAGGAAACCCTCTTCCACATGGAAAGAAAGTGTTTAGGAACCGATAAAGGAGAATATTTGTAGCTCAAGGTTGACATGAAGTGTTCTTTGTGCTGAGCTGGGTTGTTTTCTTATAGACATGTCATCATTACCCAACTAGGTAACATCATCAGTGCTAGATTAGTTTGGGTAATGAAATGTCTGCAAGAAAACAACCAAGCTCAGAGAGCACAAAGGACCTCTCAGTGTTTAGGAAGTTGAAAGAGAAAACCTGACACACTATTTATCCAAACTAATGTTTAGTAAAGGAACTTACTTCGAATTAGTCAGAAAGTGTATGGCCTCGGAACCCTTGAGCTTCTGATGCCATTGTACATAGCATCCTTCTGATCAGACAACATGATTCCCCAACTGGGCATTCCTCGGGCAATGGTGATGTCACCAGCTAATCCTTTCAACCTGGAAAGTGCATCTGTGCTTCCAACATGAATGCAATGTGACCCAATAGGACTAGTCTGAAGCATTCTGGTTTGTAATCTGACTGACTGGTTTATTTATTGACATGATATGGTTGTTTTCCATCTGAGATGAATCTCTCAAAACCTCTGGCATCCTTCAGTTAAATAGTTTATAAAATACAAAACAATACATACCTTCAGTAAACAGCACACACTAAAGGAACAACTGATCAAAGCAAACAATTCAAGTTTAATATTATATATATATATATATATATAAATTACCTGAAGGGTTAACACCCATTATAATCAAGAGATCTTCCTGGCGCTGTAAATTCCATCCAGGAATTTATTTACGGCTTAATTTATCTATTCAAGGCAAAGATCTTCTCCATTCTATGTTCTAATCTAAGCTATCTGGTTAATGTTCTTTGGTTCAAGGGGGCTCAGGAGTCAAAGAAGCAGAGGTGGGCTTCAGCCTGTTTGGACTGGTTCAAGTGAACTGGTTGTTAAGATTCTGCACAGTTCAACGAACCGGCAAATCCCACCACTGGCTGGCCCCGCCCAGTCACTCCTCATCTCGCCCGCTCACCCGGCATAGCTGCTACTTTGTCTGGCTCCCTCACTTGCCTCGACCACACAGTTTCTGCAGGCCAGCCAGCTTGCCTGCCTTCACTGCCGTGGCTGCATCCCATGCAGCGCTCTCTCCGCAACCCACCTGAGTGGCCCTGGTATGCCTGGGTGAGCCTGCCAGCAAGGCCCGAATCCCGGCCTACCTGCCTCCCACATGGCCCAGACAGCTTGCCTGCCTTCCGCCACGGCTGCATCCCATGCAGCGCTCTCCCCGTGGCCCAGCTAAGCAGCCCTGATCTGCTTGGGTGAGCCTGAGAGCAAGGCCCAAATCCTGGCCTAGCTGCCTCCCATGTGGCCCCACCTGCTTGCCTGCCTTCCGCTGCAGGCTACCACGCAGCGGCCGTGGCCCAGCTTTCTGCCTCAACTGCCTTCCTTCGCCGATCTCTGCTACTCGTCGCTCGCCTAGACTAGACTCGCCCAGCTGCCTCGGCCTGCTCCTGCCCGCTCCAGCAGCAGAAGCCTTGAGGCAGAGGTAAGCACGGCCAGGTGCCCCCTCGGGGAAGCGGGGTTGGGAAGGGTGCTCGTCTCCAAAGCCTCCCGTTTCTCTCGCCCTCGGCGTCCTACCGCTTCTCTCAGCCTCAATCCATTTCTCTCCCTCTGCCTCCTATCGTTTCTCTCTCTCTGCCTCCTACTACTTCTTGAGGCCTCAATCCGTTTCTCTCCCTCTGCCTCCTATTGTTTTTCTCCCTCTGCCTCCTATCATTTCTCTCAGCCTCAATCCGTTTCTCTCCCTCTGCCTCCTACCGCTTCTCGAGACCCAAGACAAAGCACCTGGTCTGGGCACACAGCCCTCCATGACAGAGCCCTTCCCGGGGAGCAAAGCCTTGGATGACCTGATCTGTCCCGAAGGCCTCGAGGAGCTCCAGACTTTCCACATGCCTCCGCTGGCCCAAGTGCCCTGCCCTTCAGATCCCAATGGGGCCAGCGCCCAGCTGCAGCAGCACTCTGGGAGGATGGGCAGATGTCCTGGGGCTGCATGTGCACACTGCAGCAGAGCAGCAGTCTCATCCCCAGCATGGCATCTCCCCTGAGGGCCGCCCACTGCCGTGTGCGCTGGCCCCGTTGGGATCTGAAGGGCAGGACTTTCAGGCCGGCAGAGGCGCGTGGAAGCTCTGGAAGGTAAGGCCGACACTGACGGTGGGGGAGGGAGACCCGCTGCACTCGGCCGAAGGGCCACCTTGGGCGGACACAATGAGGCTTGCTCACATTTTGGGCCTGCTGCACTCGGCATCCCCCTCCGCCTTGGGTCCCGCATCCAGCCCATGACAGGGGGATACGCTGCTTCTGGGCCGGCCAGCGGGTAGGTGAGTGGCCCTCGGGGGAGATGCCGCACTGGGGCCGAGACTACTGCTTCACTGTGGTGTGCATGCAGCCCCGGGACATCCACCCGCCCTCCCGGAACAGCGGCGGCACCGCCAGGCACTGGTCCCATTGGTATCTGAAGGGCAGGGCACTCAGGCTGGCAGAGGCATGTGGAAAATCTGGAGCTCCTTGAGGCCTTTCGGACAGATCAGGTCATCCAAGGCTTTACTCCCCGGGAAGGGCTCCATCGTGGAGGGCTGTGTGCCCAGACCAGGCACTTTCTCTCAGGCCTCCTGCCTTGCATCGGGTGGCAGGAGGAGGCAGTGTGTGGCTGGGAAGGCTGCCTGCAGTTCTTGCAGCCAAAGCCGGGATGTCTGTGAACCCGCAAGTATGTATGAGGTGTTCTGCCTTGAGCAGAAGGTTGAACTAGAAGACCTCCAAGGTACCTTCTAACCTATGATTCTAAAGTGTGTGTGTGTGAGTGTGTGTGTGTGTGTGTGTGTGTGTGTGAGAGAGAGAGAGAGAGAGAGAGAGAGAGAGAGAGAGAGAGATATGTGGCTTCTGGGGGGTGCATTCTGGAGAAGTATCAGTATCAGGGCAATCAGTTTGGGATTAAATTCCAAATGAAATTGGGTCTTCAGGGTAAGGAGACATGAAGAACTTTCAACTGCAGGTTTCTAAAAATCTTATTAAAATGAATGTCTAGAGGCAGCTCTTTAACTCATTAGTCCATAGGGAGCAAAAGAGATAGGATCCCAATGAGGGTCTTAGCTATTTAGCTCAGGAATAACAGAATAATAGAGTTGAAAGGGACTTTGGAGGTCTTCTAGTCGAACCCCCTGCTCAGGCAAGAAAACTGAGGATGCCAAAATCTGAGTGGAGGGCCTGGGAAAGGTGTCAGAATAACAGAATAACACTTAGAAGGGACTTTGGGGGGGGACGGGGACCCTATATCATTTCAGAGAAATGGCTGTCCAGTCTTTTCTGAAAAACTTCCAGTGATCGAGCACCCAGAACTTCTGGAGACAAGCAGTTCCACTGGTTAATTGTTCTCACTGTCAGGAAGTTTCTCCTTAGTTTTAGGTTGCTTCTCTCTTTGTTCAGTTTCCATCTATTGCTTCTTGTTTTGCCTTCTGCTTCTTTGGAAAATATATTGGCCCCCCCTTCTTTGTGGCAGCCCCTCAAAAGCCTGTTTTGTGACCTGCCTATCACACTCTTGGGCAAAGCATGTGAGCCGTTTCCTCCTTTCGGTGGTCCATGAAAGTACATTATAGTATGTAGATGCAGATAATAAAGTCAAAAAAAGGTGAACAACATTGTTACAGAACTGTAGATACATTGAGGCCGGGCGTGACAAGGAGTGGCTGGGAGGGGAGGGGCCGGGCAAGGCACCCCTTGACGTGAGTGATGTTGAGTTGGCCATGCCCACCCAGTCACATGACCACCCAGCCACGCCCACTCGCCCAGCCACACCCACCCAGCCAGTCATTAGGGCAGAGAACCGGTTGTTTAAAAATTTGAATCCCACCACTGCAAAGAAGGGTTGATGGGCTGCTTCCATTCCCTCCTTCCCCAATAATAATGCCTAATAATAAGGCTAATAAGGTTATCCTGAAAACAAATACAATTAAGGGTTCTGATACAACAATGGGGCACATTCACTCCCTGGCTGGATATACCTTTTAAAACCAGAAACTAACACACACATTGGAGATACCATCCCACTCCAAGGTAGTAATGAGATGATGTGTCCTTCAAAACCTAAGATATGTAGAACTTTCAAGATGACAATTCAGGACTTTAAACTGGCCTGGAAATGGACTGGAAACCATAAAGAGGCTGCAACCAGAGGTGGGTTCCTCCCGGTTCAGACCGGTTCACCCGAACTGGTAGCGACCCGCTGGTGACATCACGATGACATCACTGATCCGGTTCGGTCGGTGCCGGTCCGTGGGCACTGCCATCTTTTTTTTATATTTATTTTGAATTTTTTTTTAATGTTTTTGAATTTTTTTTTCTTCTGCGCATGCACAGAAGCCAAGTTTCTAGCACTGTGCATGTGTCGCCATCTTGTTTTTGGCTTTTTAAAAAATATTTATTTATTTTTTTGCACTGCGCATGCGTACCTATGAGGCGCGGCCACGCGGTGCGGGAGGAAGCGAACCGGCAGCGATGTAAGTTAGAACCCATCCTTGGTTGCAATCATAGGTCATGTTAGTCCAATGTCCAGGTACAACCAAGAGATGGATGGAACTCAGTTGTGGAAACTTGGGTAGTATAATCCGTTGCACAAATAAAAGTGATATACTGCTTAAGAGACAAATGCCTTCATTTGCAAACCGGTTGAATTATGAGCCAAACCTTCCCACTATCATGTAGCTCAAGGCAATTTTGCTTAGTTGAGGTTGTATGCCAAGATAGCTGGATTAAATCTAGCTGAAAACCAGCAGTCATTTTCATGAAGATGGAAGTCAAACAGAAGCTATTTGGATTTGAGCCATGAATGACCTAATTAGCAACCCCATCTTGGGTTGGAAGGTGAGTTGGCTCCAAATGCTTTTTATAGGAATAATGAAATACCCAAAAGTCTCCTTCAAGCCAAATTCAACTTATCGTTTCTTTGGAACATAACAAAAAAAAGATTTGCTCTTGCCTTATGCAGATATGCTTGTTAATAGTTTTTATATTTTTATAATGTTTTTATTGTTGGATGCCCAATGATGTTTTTAATGTTGTAAGCCACCCAGAGTCCTCCGGGAGTTGGGCGGCATAGAAATAAAACTAACTTAACTTAACTTAACTTAACTTTTCCTGTTTCCTACGTTAGACTGCAGACCCAGGACAAGTCCTGTTCAAATATCAGACTGGTCTGAAGATGAGCAGCCCAACATCACTGTCCAGTTTTTGGTCTTCAGAGACCAAAAGGATGGTGAGTAAAGTCAAATTCTGCACAGTAGCTGCTTATCAGTGTACCAATACATGAAAGGCTGAGTTAACCTTG
Organism: Thermophis baileyi; assembly: GCA_003457575.1. NCBI lineage: Eukaryota > Metazoa > Chordata > Lepidosauria > Squamata > Dipsadidae > Thermophis > Thermophis baileyi. The sequence continues at coordinate 1,553,910 of QLTV01001478.1, forward strand.
AGCCGGTCAGAATCGAACTGCTGGCAGTGGGCAGAGTCAGTCTGCAATACTGCATCAATTTACGACTACAATTGAGCCCCAAATTTCTGCTGCTAAGCAAGATGGTTGTTAAGTGAATTTTGACCCATTTTATGACCTTTCTTGTCACCATTGTTAAGCAAATCACTGCAGTTGCAACATAGTTAGCAACATAGTTAGCAACATAGTTGTTAAATAAATCTAGCTTCCCCATTGACTTTGCTTGTCAGAAAGTCACAAAAGTTGATCACATGACCCCAGGACACTGCGACCATCATAAATACATGCCAGTTGCCAAGTACCCAAATTTTGATCATGTGACAATGGGGATACTGCAACGGTCATAAATGTAAAAAATGGTCATGTCCCTTTTTTCAGTGCCATTGTAACCTTGAGCGGTCACTAAATGAATGGTTGTAAGTCAAGGATTACCTAGACTAAGCAAGATTCACCAATGGCCTGTCTTGTACAAAAGCATTGCCTACACAGATTTCCCCTACACTGAGTGAGTTATCTCAACATGTAGAATTACAAATGTTTTTAAAGATTTCCCATTATTTTTCCAGATTTTTCGTTCCTTTTATTTATTGCTTCCGAGCATGTTCTCATAAGCAGACCCATCCTTCTCATGTCACTGTGATTGCCACCGTACCTCCCTTACCCTTCAAAATGGACTTCCAATTGATTTACTGAGTGACAGGAAAATCCTGTTTTCTTTGAACTAAACCAACTAACTGACACGGGTCTGTTACACACGTAGAACAGCGAGGAGGATAAGATGTATCAACAAAACCTATTTCCACGCCGGTTCCTCATTTTGAACTGAACTGATTTCACTTTTGGAGACCCCAGATGTTGATTTACCAAGAATTTGGTCCTTTACAGACAGAAATTATGTCTGTAAAGGACCATTAGGGGTCCTGTAAAGGACCAGTTAGGGGACTGGAGGCTAAAACATATAAAGAACGGTTGCTGGAACTGGGTATGTTTAGTCTGATGAAAAAAAGGACATGATAGCAGTGTTCCGATATCTCAGGGGCTGCCACAAAGAAGAGGGAGTCAACCTATTCTCCAAAGCACCTGAAGGCAGGACAAGAAGCTAAGGATGGAAACTAATCAAGGAGAGAAGCAACTTAGAACTGAGGAGAAATTTCCTGACAGTTAAGAACAATTCATCAGTGGAACAACTTGCCTCCAGAAGTTGTAAATGCTCCAACACTGGAAGTTTTTAAGAAGATGTTGGATAACCATTTGTCTGAAGTGGTGTAGGGTTTCCTGCCTAAGCAGGGGGTTGGACTAGAAGATCTCCAAGGTCCCTTCCAACTCTGTTATTCTGTTAAATAAGGTCCAACCTTGAACTGAAATTTTTTTTCTCCCTATGCCTAAAGCCCTGTGCTTTCCTGAACATGCACGGATGGATCCGCGAATTCGTTTCTCCATTTTGCTCAGCTTCCCAAAGCAGCCGCTCCTTGTGATGTGGCAGACTAAGTGGCGTGCATAAAATTGTTCGGCAGAGGCTAGGCTTTAGTTTGTTTGTTTGTTTGTTGCCTTCTTTGTAAAAATCTGTCCTATGGAGTTCAAGACAGGCAGTGTTGTTTGTGGGAGATTTTCTTGTCTCTATATTAAAGCTCTACCTTCCGGGCATTTGTGCCAGAATCAACAACAAACTACAATGCCTGTTAGAATCAACTTGCCATGTTTCTGCAACTCTCGCAATATACGCTTGGTGTACATCCTGATTAAAATTCGCTCATTATGTAAATTTTAACATATTGCACAGACAAGAGTCTTATCTCTGGGGAAAGCAGTTGAATCTTTCTCCAGTTTTAGAGCCTGGGGGGTTTTATGTGCTAGACTCAAGGCAAGTCCCTGTTGCTTGAGAAAGAAATAGATTTCTAACAGAAGCTTTCCCTAGGGGGCAAACATGAACAGTGCTTACGCAAAGAAGGTGCTCCATCCAAGTGGTAACTCTGTGGTAGAACATATGCTCTGTATGCCAAAGATGCAATATCTTTGCTTTTTTTAAAAAAAGCATCAAGTAGATATGTAGCAATAGCACTTAGACTTATATACTGCTTCACAATGCTTTACAGCCCTCTCTGAGATGTTTCCAGAGTTGGCATATTGCCCCCAACAATCTGGGTCCTCATTTTACCCAACCTCGGAAAGATGGAAGGCTGAGTTAACCTTGAGCCAGTCTGAATTGAACTGCTGGCAGTGGGCAGAGTCAATCTGCAATACTGCATTGTAACCACTGCGCCACCACAGCTCAGTAGCATCGTGTGTTTGTAAAAGACTCATTTCTGTCCAGGAAACTGGAAAACCACTCTCCTGCAGGGTCAACCATTGCAGAAAAGATGGGCGAATAATATGATCTTCCTAAAACACTGTCCGCACAAAATGTAAAAATCAGCAAAATTGCAGGTCGAACTTAGGAGATGACCAGGCTGAGCCTGAGGGAGGGGTCAAATCAGGGGTGAAATCCAGCAGGTTCTTACAGGTTCTGGAGAACTGGTAGCGGACATTTTGAGTAGTTCGGAGAACCGGTAGCGGAAATTTTGAGTAGTTCGAAGAACCGGCAAATACCACCTCTGGCTGGCCCCAGAGTGGGGAGGGAATGGAGATTTTGCAATATCCTTCCCCCTGGAGTGGGGTGGGAATGGGGATTTTGCAATATCCTTCCCCCAGGAGTGGGGAGGGAATGGGGATTTTGCAATATCCTTCCCCTGGAGTGGGGTGGGAATGGGGATTTTGCAGTATCCTTCCCCTGGAGTGGGGTGGGAATGGGGATTTTGCAGTATCCTTCCCCTGGAGTGGGGAGGGAATGGAGATTTTGCAATATCCTTCCCCTGCCACGCCCACCAAGCCACACCACACCCACCAAGCCACGCCCACAGAACCGGTAGTAAAAAAAATTGGATTTCACCACTGGGTCAAATGCATAAGTCATGAGTCCCTGTGCGCCAGCGAGAGGTCTAAGTCCAGCCCACCTTGAATGCCTCTCTTATCTCCCGCTCATTTCCCTTGACTGTTAGTTGGCCAGATTCTTGTGAAGAGCTTAAGCTTGCAATAAATCTTTACCCTCATTTGCCCCAAACTCCTGATTTCCCCAGCACCTGCCAGGAGCATAGTTAAAGTAAGACCTCCCTTGTTTTGCATCTGTGTGTGACATCAACACATTATATATGTAATGTCCTACTGTATATATCCTCGACTTATGACCACAATTGGGAATGGGACTTCTAGGCAGTTAAGTGAGTTGTGCAGAGGTAAGTTGGTCAATCATCAGTAACTAAGTTTAAACATGTCCATCATCGGACAAAACTTTAAAAATAAAATAAAATAACTCAAAGGACAGACATGATGGACCACTAGGTCTTTTCCTGCCACCCGCTTTCTATGTTTTAAAAAATCATTTGGCACCAATGTGATAAATAAATAGACGATTCAATTTAATTTTGATTTGATGCTGCATTACATTAAATAATGTTTGAGTTCCATGACTTTTATGTATCTGTAACCTTAAATTCAGCATCCACTTTTGGAGGGATCCTGGGCATTGTGCGCAAGATGTTGAGGAACACAAATGACCCTTCTTTCTTGTGATTTCGAAGTTGTTTTTCTGCTTAAAAAATGTTGGAAGTAGGAGCATTTTTTACAGGTGTGTGAGCATTGCTGAGAATGGGACTCTGACTCAAGCAATGATTAGTGGATCAGATTAAATCATAATAACTGAAATGCATTTTATTTAAGGGAAGGCTTTATGGAATTTGCAAAACCTACCTCTTAGCAAGCTGCATCTTACCAGGAGGAGAATTTGAGAGCAAATGCTCACTGGGTGTGTCACCAGGAAGAAAAGCAGAAGAAAATTATTTGAAATTACTTTTGTCACTTTTGCAAACACCCATGGAGGCAAGGAATTCAAACTGGGATTTTTATGAAAAACCAAATGCTACCCCATTCTTTCCTCTCCTGTCGATTTCACTTGTTAAATTTGCTGCAGCATCTCCAGCAAATACAAATTCCTGGCAACAATCTTTTTTCCCCCTGCATGTTCCCCTGAATGCAAGTCTCTCATGCACTATATTTTTATGTAATGGTGTCAAATTAGCAGCAAACCTGAGGTTTAGCACTCTGACAATAATATAGCTGTCTTGATGGTTCAGCTTCGACTTTTGTGGGCATAATTAAAACCAAATATCTTCCCTTAAGCAGCTCTCTTGGGTCCATCTTCACAGACCATTAAGGCATATCAATTAGTAATGATTTCCTTGTCCCCAGCACCGTTCAGCAGCAATGCATATATTAAAGGGAATGTCAAAATATAAACATTGACCACTCTAAGGTCTCTGCTGCAGTGAAGCTGATCCAAGCTGATAAATTAGTTGCAGAAACTTTTCAACCAGGTTTTGTTTAGTCTAGTGAAAAGAAGGACTAGGGGTGACATGATAGCAGTGTTCTAATATTTGAGGGGCTGCCACAAAGAAGAGGGGGTCAACCTATTCTCCAAAGCCCCTGAGGGCAAGACAATCTAGGGAAACTAATCAAGGAGAGAAGCAACCTAGAGCTAAGGAGAAATTTCCTACCAGTGAGAACAATTAATCAGTGGAATGGCTTGCCTTCAGAAGTTGTAGGTGCTCCATCACTGGACGCTTTTAAGAAGAGACTGGACAGTCACTTATCTGAAATGGGATAGGGCAGGGGTGTCAAACTCGCGGCATCAAGTTGTTGTCACGTTATCGTGACTTTGTTCCCCTTCGCTAAAGTGGGGGGGGAGGATGGCCAGTGTGTGACGCATCCGGCCCGCAGGCTGCGAGTTTGACACCCCTGGTATAGGATCTCCTACTTGAGCAGGGTTCTGCGCATGCGCAGAGGGTTCTGCGCATGCGCAGAGGGTCATTTCTGCGAAGTGACGTGGGTGCGCTTCCGTTGCGATGCGAACCGGTAGGGAAGGTAAGTGGAAACCACCCCTGATTCATCATGTGCAGAGGGGAAAAGAACCCAAAATGGCAGCGTCCGGGCGGGTGGGCGAAGCCTCGCGCTGCCTTCGCTACCGGCTCTCCAACGACCGGCAGGCACGCCCGAACCGGGAGCATTTCACCCCTGATATATATATATGTGCACAAATATTATAAATTCAAAAAAAGTTTAATCTTGTAGGCACCATTGTGATCCTATTGAAGTCATGTTATTACTTGTGCAGCTCATTTTATGGCCTTGTTAATGCACTTCATTTATCTGTCAGGACCTGAGAAAAATGTCTCCATTCCTTTCTCATCTAAGTGGATCTGAAGATAGCGTAACAGAGGTCACGGAAAAACTATTTCGCTGCAAACTTACAAGTAAGTCAGCATTCATATTGTTTCTCTCCCTTGCTCTCCATCAGACCTAAATAGCTTCTGAAAAAATAAGCATGGGTACCATTTATTTTATCCCTTTCAAATCCCTTTTCAAAGTACCCTTTTCCCTCTCATAGAACATCTTTGCCCCCATGACTGACTGGGATAAAGTCCAGGTTTCCAAAATAAACATCGTTCCTATCTTTTTCAATTTATTTTTTATTTATTTATTCTGTTTCAATGCAGCCTGACTCCAGCCAACTCTGGGCTTTTCTACTACATAAAGACTGTATTTTATTATGATCATTTATCGGTGAATTATTCTCCTTTTTTTATGTTTCATGCAAAAATGACCAAAAAGGGGCTTCCAATCAGCATTAAAATTAATGAGCGTCTTTTCTCTCATCAAGGCTGTGATTTTTGCCATCTAGTATTGCTTTTTCCAATGAGTTTAAGGCTACTAGATTCCACCTGCAAAAATCTGGCAACTCTTTAGGTGGCAGCAAATACTTTTTTCTGTATCTCTTTGTTGCCATCTGGTGCTAAAGCATCTTCTCTTCCTTTCATTACTGACAAGGATATATCTGGTTTGGCTGCTTGCACAAGATGGAGTTTTTCAAGGGACTCCACAGCTGCTTTGTTGCTTCAAACATGTGTTTTTGACATGGTAAAGCCTGGGGAAAAAAAACAGCTCTTGGAAAACATTTATATTGGTTGGGATTTTTTGTTGTTGTTGTTGTTGTTTTTTGACATCTCGGAGATACTTAGGAGCATGCCAATTAGCTCGCATTTCCAGGACATTCATCCATTAAAGATGCTCTATTTCTTTACTCAGTCGTTTTAGCACTAGCATTAAAAAATCAAGTCATCCGTGATGTGTTCAGTTTTTCCTCCCTCTCTGTTTTTGTAAACAAGGTGAAATGCAGTTGAATAATCAGCTGAGACTCGACACAGCCTAAGGGTACAGGAGCTTCCTCCTTGTCAATAGCCTGGGGTTTCTTTGGTTTCTTGCTCCAACAAACTTCCCCTTCATATAAAATGATATGGAGATTCTTGGAATAACATGTCCCAGGCTTGCAATATGCAGAAATATTCTGCAAGGGAGACTTGCAACCACTCTCAACTGCAAAATGGGAGGGGATCTTTCTTTGTTCATTTGACTGGTTTCAATGGTAATGCCATCTTGGTGTCATAATTCAATTCAAAAATTATAGAATAACAGAGTTGGGAGGGACCTTGGAAGTCTTCTAGTCCAACCCCTGCTCAAGCAGGAGACCCTATATCCGTGCTGGCGAAACCTATGGCATGTGTGCCAGAGGTGGCATGCAGCACCCTCTCTGATGGCAAGCGAGCCGTCGCCCCAGTTCAGCTCTGCCATGCATCCGCATGCGCCTCCCGCCGGCCAGCTGGTCTTCGGGTCTCTGCCGGCATGCGTGGGGGGCTGCGTGGGGGGCCCCGCACATTGCATTTTGGGGGTTCTGGCGCATGCACACGCATTCACACACACATGCACACACTTTGGGCACTCGGTCTGGAAAAGGTTAGCCATCACTGCCCTATATCATTTTCAGACAAATGGCTGTCCAATCTCTTCTTAAAACCCCTCAGTGTTGGATCGCCCGCAACTTGCCACAGAGCAAATCACTAGAATATAAACTGAGAATAAACCCCACTCCCTTCTAACACTGATGATGTCACCTAGTTTGAGTAATGAGACATCTGCAAGAAAACAACGAAGCTCAGAGAGCACCAAGGACCCCACCGTCCTCCTCCTCCTCCTCTCCCACTCCCTTCTAGCACTGATGACGTTACCTAGTTTGGGTAATGAAACATCTGCAAGAAAACAACCAAGTTCAGAGAGCCCCAAGGATCTCTCATTTCTGCATATTCATGTCTCTTCAAGGTAAAGATCTGTGAAAAGGGAAGAGGCATTTCTGGGAAGTTTTCTAGGACTGTTTCTCCAAAACTTTTGCTTGAGCTTTGTGGACAAAGCAAGGGACAGCTCATTTATTCCACATTTGCTGAAGCAGACACCTTCAGTTTATGTTTTGTTTTGTTTTTTTTAAAAAAGGGAGAAAATGCTAATATGTCTACAAAGGACCAAGTCTCTCCTCTGTTGGAAGGTGGGTGCCAAGATAACAAATTGCTGCTGTTCAAAGCCATCAATTTTGAAGAAGCATCTGGAAGTCTTGAAAGCATCGTCAAATGGCCCTCCTCTTCCCCTTCTGTTCTGACAATTGCAAAAAGAGAAAATAATGTGTGTCAGGAGGCAATATGGGAATGGGAAGGAAAGGAGAATATGAAAGTCATATGCTACCTGATGCAAAAAATAGCATAAATGGAATATGATAAACTTGATTTTTTCCAGGTCAAGAACTACCTTGATTGGCTGTGGCATTCACAATGTCAAATGTTCTTCGCTGACTTTAGTCTAAATTCTCTCTCCTAGCTAGTCTGGCCTCTCCATAAAACACTGAATTCCAGAATCTGGGTGATTTCACTACTATTGTAAGAAATCCCAAGGATCTTTTCTTCTTTCAATCTGCCAACATTTAAAAAATTACACCTTTGGTACATCTCTGTTCTAGTGCTAACTCATGAATTAGGCTCATGCATTGGGAAATGGAATCCAGAAAAGCAGAGACTATGGAAATGCCTTTACACATTCAGAGGTAGCAAAGTTGAAGAATATCAGGACATGGCACCTGGAGGAAGCATTGCAAACTGAAGGTGGTACTGCAAAAGCAGAGCCAATGACCATGACAAAGACCAAGGAACCAGGGTGCAGACCAGTTCCTTGGAACCTCTTCAGATAAGGAGAGGTCAGGACATCACCCACTTATGCCCCAGACAGCTCTTCCTCATGAGAAGACTGCAAGTCAGCAGTTTTCTATGGGTTTGAGCCAGGGGTGAAATGCTCCCGGTTCGGGCGTGCCTGCGGTTCGCCGGACAGCTGGTAGTGACGGAAGCGGGAGACTTTGCCCACCCACCCGGACGCCGCCATTTGGGTTCTTTTACCCTCTGCGCATGCGCAAAGTGTTCTGTGCATGCGCAGAGGGTAAAAGAACTCAAATGGCGGTGTCCGGGCGGGTGGGCGAAGTCTCCCACTTCCGTCACTACTGGCTGTCCGGTGACCCGCAGGCATGCCTGAACCAGGAGCATTTCACCCCTGGAACTTTGAGCACCAGGAGATGACAGGATTAGCCATCTTGCTTGCTACTGCAAAGAGACTTTTAAAGGATACTATGTTTGCAAATCTCACTTTCTAATCGCTTTTGGAAATTGCTCATTAACTACTTTTAAGCCATTAGAGACCTTCAGAATGACTTGTTTGAAAATGCAGTGTGAATCTGCCTTCAATCCTGAGCTAATTTTAATCATATGCTTAATACTTTAAAAAATCTGAAAAAACAGTAAAAAGCTAAATGATTTTGCTCTTAAAAATTATAAATGGACTAAAGATGCAGATAAAATTGGAATATTGAAACATTTACAATAAGATTTTGGAATTAATTATAAAGAACATACAGCTTGTCATGGAAAATAGATTGTATTTTGGTTTTTACAAGATATAACAAAGATAAGCAATTTCATGATTTCAAAAACTGGACACTAGAGGGGAATAAAGATTTAGACAGAGGAAAGTTATACAGGCCTGTAAAATGATGCTACATATGATAACAATAAAATTACTGAAGGAGATTTTGAAGAATAGAATCAGAAAATAGTAGCCATAATATCAATGTCAGCAATGTTGTCTGCTTCTATGGATAGGCTATATCTGAAAGATGTTATTAAAGAAATGTCAGATGTAGAACAAATTTTATCTAAGATAGAGATGGAGTCAAAAGTGGATTTACAACTGAGGGGCCAAGAGAATGAAGGAGGAAAGGATTAGAAAAGGATGTTTCACTGCATCTACAAAAGAAACTGGCTGAGGTTTTAACATTTAAAAGGGAAATACAAATGACAAACCAAGAGAGTGATTTGGATCTATTTCCCTATTGGATTTACAAAAAAAGGTTTCTTAAGCTCTTGAAGAGCTCTGTAGAATGGGACAAAGAAGAAAAGAAAAGAAATAAAATCCCATGACCATATTCGAATGAACTAAAAATTAAAACAGAAGTAAAAGGAAGAAATATAAAGTTGGTTTATTTGATCAAAGTTAAATAAAACATGGTTACTTCTGGCAACACTTTATGGATTTTCTGCTGACACAAAGACTGAAGAGATGGTGTTTTATGGATGTGTTTATAGTTAAAAGATGGAATATGGAATAAAGATATAAGTGTTTGTAACCTTAGATAGGATGAAGAGTATGCTTGTATATACGTATGCACATATGTATGTATGCGTGTATGTATGCATGTGTATACATACATATGCATGTGCATATGCATATACATGTTTATTATAATGTAAATAAAAGTATAAAAATAAAGTATCAAGGTTGACTCAGCTTTCCATCCTTCCGAGGTCGGTAAAATGAGGACCCATTTTCTTTCATTTTACCGCTTTCTGGTCTCTTTTCTTTCTTTAGTTTGTATTACGTTTTACTATTACAATCAAAATGATTAAGAAATATCTCTTTAAAAATAAAAAAGAACATCAGAACATAAGCAGTACCCTGCTGGATCAGACCCCTAGCCCATCTTGTCCAACAGTCTGTTCTCACGGTGGCCAACCAACTGCTAAAGGAAGTCCATCAAGATCTCCCAGCAGATGGCCTTCAGAGGCAGCCCCAGTACCATCAAGGTGAATAGCCATTGACTCCCATGGCTTCCATGAATCAGCTCAATTATAAGCCAGTCAAGCTCATAATCAGCATCTCCACAGTAGGAGTAAAGCTTAACATTGTTATTCCATTAGTATCTATAATTATTGTTTTCTTCTCTTACTACCATCTTGCTTTCTAAGCCTCTTCTGCAGCGACTTGTCATCATACGTTTAGGAGAGCTACCATTCTCCTCCCAAGAGCATCCATGGAAAATGGTCACTGAGAGTGAGATAGTGGTCTCTAAAGCTGATGAACAAATAAAATGTCAAGAGGACAAACATGACACCTGAAAAAGGAGGGAGGGAGGGAGAGAGAAGAAAACAATAGCCCAAAATATAATTGAATAAATAATGAATGTGCGTTGGATGGATGGATGGATGGATGGATGGATGGATGGATGGATGGATGGATGGATGGATGGATGGATGGATGGATGGATG
>QLTV01001478.1:1566104-1598927 GCA_003457575.1 Thermophis baileyi
GTTTTATTCTGTGATAGGGACTCAAATTCAAATTCAGAATAGAGCTGGAAGGGACCTTGGGAGATTTTCTAGTCCAACCCCCTGCTCAAGCAGGAGGAGACCTTTACCATTTCAGACAAATGGTTGTCCAATCTCTCTCTCTCTCTCTCTTTTTTTTTTTTTGGTGTCTATGACATTTAATAAATTAAATTAAGACCACATTATAGTCCAAAAGAACAAAATAACGTACAGTAAAATCCATAGTTTAAACCAGCATGGATAAATATCGTAATTAAGACACAGCTTAAACACCTTTCCACATTATTTCATCATATTCTTACTCCCTCCAATGCTTTCTGTTGGGCAAATTATTTTATTTTATCATTTCAACCTTCTTAGATAAGAAGAAAAGAGCCAGCCAGGAGATTCAGATAAGGTTCAAGATGAAGAGAAGGGAAGAAGTCTTCTTAAAATCTCTTCTTAAAAGCCTCCAGTGATGAAGCACCTACAACTTCTGAAGACAAGACATGAATTGTTCTCATCGTTAGGAAGTTTCCCCTTAATTCGAAGTTGTTTCTCTCCTTGATTAGTTTCCATCCATTGTTTCTTGTCTTGCCTTCTGGTGATTTCTTCTTTGTGGCAGCCCCTCAAATACTGGAACACCACTAATATGTCACCCCTAATCCTTCTCTTCTCCAGACTAGCCATACCCAAATCCTGCAACCGTTCTTCATATGTAAACTCAGTAAAAGAGCTCAGTAAGAGAGATACCAGTTTATGTAATAGGTTCAAACTAATCACAGTTATTCTAACATAATATGACAACAGAGAAGAATCTTGGTGCTCTCTGAGGTTGGCTGTTTTCTTGCAGATATTTCATTATCATCAGGGTAATATCAACAGTGTACAGTAGATGAGTGTGGGGTTTGTTACTACTATATACAAATCAGCAGAAAACCCCACTGTCATTCTCATTGATGTGATCTAGTAGGGCAATGAAATGTCTCCAAGTAAAGAACCAAGTTCAGAATGCACCAGGAACTCCACAATGTGACAAGACAGTGTAAGGCAAAGGGTAGATGAGCCGAAGTAGGACAAAGTTTGGGTTGAGACAAGGCAAGGCTTCCATGTGTAGGAAGCAATCTGGAGAATTTCACATGTGGCTGATGTTAATGATCTTATAAAACCAACACTGCTTCTCCATGAGCAAACTCAACGGAACCCTAAATTGAGACTGGAGAGCTAATCCTGCTTAAAGGAGAAGAACTTCATGGCTCTTCTAAAGTGACAGCAGAGTGGAAGTCATCTGAATCTGGGAGGAATCTCTTTCTAGTGGTCAGGCACTGGTACTGAGAAGGTGTCAAATGCAAGAAATCAGGAACCAAGGATGTTCAAATGAGTACAAGATTATTCCATGCTAGCTGTCTACAAGGATCTAAACTGCTAACAGTGAAGGCAAATGGCGGTAGGGAAGAGTCAATGAAATTCAAGGTGAGCTGGACTTAAATATCGTGTGGATGCAAAGGGACCTGAGACTGATGATGTGCTTGACCCTTCCTTCAAGCTCAGCCTGATCATCTCCTACAAGAATTTATTTAGACCTTGGCTGACTGTTGGTGTCCAAAGGGCAGGAATGCTCATGAGTCTTTAGTGTGGAGATCCTCAGAGTTGGAGAAAGACAACAGAACCTCCTTAGGTTGGTGATTTTCTTCTTATATTATAAGTTCTGGAATACTAAGAATTTCTGGGTCTATTCTTCAGCTACAGAGACTTGACCTCTGAGGATTGGAAGGTGTTCAAATGAAAACAGGCTCATTACTGGGGGAAAAATTAAGAGATATTGCAGCCCAGCTAAACAAATGTTTGATTGATGGATAAATGAGAAGCAGATGAATAATCTGATCAATTAGTGAAAACACTTTTTCTACTGTTTCCCAAATCTGCCCACTCAGACTATGGGTGACAGGAATGTACACATTAAGATCTCAAATTTTAAGCAAAGAAATTCTGTTGCTTGGGTACTTAAAACACCACCAACCAGCTACCATTGCAAGAGAATCCAGAAATTTGCAAAAGTAATAGAAAATCTTGACAAAACAGGCAAAGATTGTCAAAGACTGCAGAATATTGACCCTGTAGTGGGAGAGAACTTCTCTTTCTGAGCTACGAATTATAGAAATTGTATCCTCAACTGGAATCAAGATAAAGTGGGGGAGGAAAAGTAAAAGAAAAGGACTCATTTCTATCATAAATGGCCATCAACCTTACCAGTTGTCTCAAAACTATAGTAGTATTTGTCATTCATAGGTGGTTATTTACTTCAATCCTTCCTCATTTTTTTCTCCTTTCATTTTCAGACCGTCTCCAAATCCGAGTGTTCTGTTCATTGTTTTCATTCTTTTTGATCACAGAGTTGATTGAAAGTCTTGGAAATAATTCCTACTGTATATAGCATTTTCGAGAGACTCTGCAATTTCCTGCAGTTGTGTGTGTTTGTAAATCTAAAGTTGTTTAAAGCAACTTGGGGGAGAGGGAGTGATAAAAGGAGGGGGGGTCTCCCCTCCCCAATCTGGCCATATGCAGGTGACCGCCTTCTCTGGGAACGACTCCATTTTTCTTTATTGCTTGTCCTGGATGTGATCCTTTAGTCCAGGTGTCAGCAACCTGCGGCTCCGGAGCCGCATGCGGCTCTTTGGGCCCTCTGCTGTGGCTCCCTGTCGGGTGATCCCACCACTGACTGGCCCCGCCCCTCACCCTCACCTCCCAGTCACTCCTCGCCTGGCCTGAGAAGGTAAGGGCGACAGTGGGGGATGGAGAAGCGGCCAGGGCAGAGACAGAGAGATAGAGAGAGTGGGGGGGAGAGAGAGACATAGAGAGATACAGAGAGAGGGGGGAGAGGGAGGGAGGGAGGGAGGGAGAGATGTCAGAAGGGTTTTGTGGTTCCTGGTGTTTTTTAACAACCGGTTCTCTACCCTAACAACCGGCTGGGTAGGCGTGACTTGGGGGTCATGTGACTGGGTGGAAGTGAGTGACATTGAGTTGGCCATGCCCACCCAGGTTTTGTGGCTCCCGGTGTTTTCTTTTATGTGGGAAACAGGTCCAAATGGCTCTGAGTGTTTAAGGTTGCAGACCCTTGCTTTAGTCCCTTGAGATCATTCTTTTTCATGTCCTCTTTTTTCCTAAAAGAGAACTAAAGGAAGTTACAAGAAAGGGTTGTTTTAAATCAGTTTTCTAGGACCATTTTTATCCACGCTAACATAATTAACTACCCATAATCTGAGTACCAGTACAGCAACAATCCTCTGGGTCTTTTGTGTCTCTGATGGAAGTTTAATTTAAAGATTTGGAGTGGTTCTCCTCTATACATTACATTTGTTGAGAATACTCTGCTCCTGCAATCGTCATCTGGTTTAATACGGTCTGTCTGTGGTCCTAAGCATTATGCCTCTACGAAGGAAAAACAACAAATCTTTACTAGATGTTACTTAGAATGAGCAGACACACAGCATTTTAGGCATTTAATGGTTAACCTCAAGCAGGGATCTGCAAACTTGGCAACTTTAAGACTTCTGGGCTTCAACTCCCAGAATTTCTCAACTATGCTATGCTGGGAGTTGAAGTCCACAAATCTTAAAGTTGCCACATTTGCAGTCCCCTGACCTAGAGCTATCTCAGCTGTTGCCCTAGAACTATTGTCAGCTGGATCACGGCATCAGAAACCCCAGAAGTCATGGTGGCCCAGCTTAAATAACATCTTAGCAAAAGCAGTTATTCCTTATACAAATAGGGCTCTGCAAAGACCATTTTGGCTTGGGGCCGTTGATCTCGCCTCTGTAATTGGCGAGGTCCGGCCATGAAACGGTATGCATGAGTTTTTAACTGTTTTTAATTGTTTTTATTATGTTTTTTTTAACGGTTTTTTTATATTGTTGTGAGCCGCCCAGAGTCCCTTGGGAGTTGGGCGGCATACAAATTTAATAAATAATAATAATAATAAAAATAATTTGAAGGATCGTTTTACACAAGCAGCCCATCCTTTCTATCCAATGTCAGATCTATTCCTGTGTCCTGCTTTGCTCCTTGACTCTCAGCTTATGACCCAGACTAACTTTTAGAATTCTCTGGTGCAACTTGGGCTCCTGACTGCAAAGAACCACGCTTCTCTGTTGCTGCCTCATCTTGTGCTATGTTTGTCTTTGACAGCTTAAATTCTGGATTGGATTTTGTCCTGGCTTCATCTTGCCCAGCTATCAGGTAGGATCTCGTTTTCCTGTATTTCCCAGAGTGTGTGTTTGTGTATGCTCAGGTGGTTTTCTGCCTCCCTTGTACTTGTTCTACTCATGAGTAAACCAATTCTAATGCAATCTGATGGGTTTGCTCCAGGGGTGGATTCTAACTTAGCTCGCTGCCGGTTCGCTTCCTCCCGTGCCGCATGGCCATGCCTCATGGGCGCGTACACGCTTTGCGTGCGTGCGCATGTGCACTGCCGAAGCATCCGAAAAAATTCCCCCCCCCAAAAAAAAGCCGAAAACAAGATGGCGACGCATGCGCAGTGCTGGAAACTCAGCTTCTGCGCATGCACAGAAGAAAAAAACCCGCAAAAAAATTCCCCCCCAAAAATTCACACACACACACCCAAAGCCAAAAACAAGATGGCGATGCATGCGCAGTGCCAGAAACTCGGCTTCTGCGCATGCACAGAAGGAAAAAAAACCAGAAAAAATTCCCCCCCAAAAAAATATCCTAAAAAAAGATGGAACCGGTTCCGTGACATCACCGTGATGTCACCAGCGGGTCGCTACCGGTTTGGGCGAACCGGTGCGAACCAGGAGGAACCCACCTCTGGTTTGCTCAGCCTGGAATGGTTGAACTATAGAATTTCAGCATATATACATACACACACACACACATACACTCAGCCATGATGTTTTTCTTTGTGCAGTGAAGGCCACTGCCTTCTGAAGCACCGAGGGCAACCAGATACTTCAACCAGCAGCTTCATGGATGTCACAAACTAAGCATCATGGCTTTGATTCTGTTTTCTGGGGTTGTTTTGCTTCAAGCAGAATTGAAGCAAAATGCCCCTTTGAAGAACCAGTTGTGTGCATATGTTACTGATGTTTTATTTCTGATGTGTTTTTAATGCTTTTTAAGCTTGGTGGTTTTCTTGCACAAATTTCATTACCCAAACTAGTAACTTCATCATGAAAGAATAGGAATAGGAATAGGAATAGGAATAGGAATAGGAATAGGAATAGAATGTATTTCTATGTCAATATAATAGAATAGAATAGAATAGAATAGAATAGAATAGAATAGAATAGAATAGAATAGAATAGAATAGAATAGAATAGAATAGAATAGAATAGAATAGGACAGGACCTTGGAGATCTAGTCAACCCCCTGCTCAAGCAGGAGAACTGACAAATGACTGTCTAGTCTCTTCTTAAAAACCTCCAGTTATGGTAGCAAGTGAGGTTTGCTCTCATTTTATATTCTAGTGGCTTGCTCTGTCAGTGTTGGTGGGAGTGGTCTCAATGGTCCTTTGATTGGCCTATTTACTGTTGGCTTGTTTAGTTGGGACAATGTTTACTTCTTGATTGTTGTTCCAATATTAATCTTTGTGTTATTCTCTGCTCATCTGGGTGTTGATGAGGTTGGGAATGTTTTGTTCTTTTTGTACTATTTTTGTTTGTTGATTGTCTCTTTAGAATGGCATATAGATGTTTACATCTATTTGCCTATTGATGGCCAATTTGTCAGAGTGCCAGCCTTCCAGGACTTCTCTAGCATTTTTGGACTTGGTTGGTCTAGTATGGGCACAGTTTTCTAATTCAAACTATGGTTAAGTCTGTTGTGAAATTAAGGAGTTTCCATTGTGTCTTCTGAGTGGTCGGTGTTCATGGATGTACTCTGCTAGTCTGCCTGTTTGTCCCATCTAGTGGCTGTTGCCATCCTTTCATTGTAAGTTGTAGATGACCTCTGTTTTTTCTTCTGTGGCTGCTGGGTCTTTTGGTTTACTTACAATACTTTGGAGGGCATTAGTTGGCTTGTGTGCTGATGCCACATGGTTTTAATAGTCTGTTGGAGGTTTCTGAGATGTTTTTGATGCATGTCAGTGCTATCCTTGTGTTGGTTCTGCTATATTGGGTTGAATGGTTAGGCACTTTTTGATGAAGTTGCATGCCCATCCATTTCTTGGAACATGTTGTGTAGATCTCTTTCCTTTTTCTGATGTTCTGGGTTGCTGTGGTGTGTTTGTACTCATCTGAATAATGTTCTTCCACGGCTTCTATTGTTAGAGGTAGGGTTGTTGTTTTGGTTCCCCCTCAGTTCAACCCTGAGCTACAAATATTCTCCATTATTGGTAGGACACTAGTCCTCAAGATTTCATCTTTCCTTGCTTCCTTTCCAACACCAAGAACTCCAGAAGTCAGCAACCAAGGTGATTAGGGGACTGGAGGATAAAACATACAATGAATGGTTGCAAGTACTTGGTATGGCTAGTCTGGTGAAGAGAAGGACCAGGGGAGACATGATAGCAGTCTTCCAATATTTGAGGGGCTGCCACAGAGAGGAGGGGGTCAAGCTATTTTCCAAAGCTCTAAAGGTCAGACAAGGAATAATGGATGGAAACTGATCAAGGAGAGATTCAACTTAGCAATAGCAATAGCAATAGCACTTAGACTTATATACCGCTTCATAGTGCTTTACAGCCCTCTCTAAGCGGTTCACAGAGTCAGCATATTGCCCCCAACAATCTGAGTCCTCATTTTACTCACCTCAGAAGGATGGAAGGCTGAGTCAACCTTGAGCCGGTGAGATTTGAACTGCTGAACTGCAACTAGCAGTCAGCTGAAGTAGCCTGCAGTACTGCACTCTAACCACTGCGCCACCTCGGCTCAACTTGGAAATAAGGATAATTTTTCTGACAGTGAGAGCAATCAACCAATGGAACAGAAGTTGCCTTCAGAAGTTGTGGGAGCTTCATCACTGGAAGCTTTCAAGAAGAGACTGGACCGCCATTTGTCAAAAATGGTGTAGGGTCTCCTGCTTGGGTGAGGGGGGGGAGCTGGACTAGATGACCTACAAGGTCCCTTCCAACTCTGTTAATCTGTTAAATATCTGTTAATGTAATATTGGTTGGTGTAAGTGATTTCTGATAGACCCGTGTGTCCACTTTGATGTTTTATTTCTATTCAGTTTTCCTTTCCATCTTTTTTTTTTTATTTAATATTTTGCCCCATTTATGTAGTTTCTATATGAAAGTTCTCTAAAAAGCACAAACTTTCCTAGCAGTTAGCCCAGACTAAGCAACGGAAACATAAAGTTCTAAAACTACTTTTATTAGAATTGCTACAGTAATTTATGCTTACAAGTCTCAAGATGCTTCTCTTCCTTTTTATTTTCATGGGAATTAAGCAGTGGGGAGGCTGTCTGAGACAGTCTCGCAAATTACTTGGTTTGGACTAAAGTTTTGTTTATCTGACCATTCTCTTGTTAGCAGATATTTATTTTGTCCTTCAAGGCTACCCTTTTTTTTCCACTACAGGAAAAACAACCACAATTGAGACCGGAACTTTGGTCACTAAGCAATGTGGTTGTTAAGTAAGGCATCACATGCCCAAATTTACAAGCTTTTTCGCTGTGGTGGACAAACGAATCCATCTTTCCCCATTGATTTTGCTGATAGGAACAGCTGGGAAGGTCATACACGGCAATCACATGACTGATGGTTGCAGGTATCGTAAGTACATGCCAGTTGCCAAGTGCTGAAATTCTGATCACATTACTACAGAGATGCTGCAACAGTTGCAAAGGTGAGGACTGGCACAAGACACTTCTCTCAGCTCCATCATAACTTTAAACAGCTGCTAAACAAATGGTCTGTCAACCCTGAAGCTGGCCTGACTGAGGCCATTTTGAGACTTCAGAGCTGACACACTGAAGAAGAGGGACAGGGAGGGGGGGGGAATAGAGATCGTTGGGGCGTTGTAGCCAAAACAAAATACTTTCTCGTGGGAACCAAGGACATTTCTGCAGCTGCTCGGAAGGAGGGGACTGGAGTCACCTAGCGACTGGACAGCACCCTGATTGGACCACGTGACTGATTGTTTTGAGAAAGTGACAAACTTTCACTTTTCACCAGGTGAAAATTGCGGGAATATTCAGAGTCGGTTTTCACCAGCTCGTGCCAATATGACATGTCCAATAAACCTATTCTTTGAGGAATTTGCCTGCCTCAGAGTTGTGTTTGTTGTGGGTATGTTACTTGGAACCCTGACATAGTCATTTGTTGAGGACTATTGTAGGCAACCGTAGAAGCAAGAGGATTTGTGAACACTGCCACTGCATCCAAGCAATATCTACCTAATTAGAACCCTTTAGGATTTTGAGGTCGAATGAAAACATGAACATTTCTTTTGCTCTTGTGCTCACAACACATTATTAATTTCAGATAGCATGTATTTGCCAGAGGTCTGGACTGGTATAAATAGCAAATGTGCAGATGTTAGCAGCAGATAGCCGCTCCTAGTTGAAACTGAAAAACCAAGGAAGGTTCATCTTGGTTAGCAATGGGATGGGATATGCCAGAAGTACGGATCAGAAAGTAAATAAAGCATTCTAAATTGTATCCATGACAAACCGCTTCTGAATGATAGCCAATAAAACGAGATGGACATTCTATGAAATCGCTTAACTCAAAGGAATTTCATCTTATAAGTTGTGGGGTGAAAGCCAGAAGACTGCAGAGTGGAGAATTCAGACCAAGCAAATCAACATAAAAATCTCTAATATTATGACAAGTCAGCCTGAAGGAAAATGTATGTTCTTCTTGCTTTTCAACTTGAAGCATCCATTTCCTGTGACAGTCATAAGCTGACACCATTAAAGTAAGCTAAAGATGAATTTGGGGGAAAGCAAAATGAAAGATGCCTTTTCTTGCAAAAACCAACATAAAATGTAGCCTGGGAAGTGAGAACGAACCATTCTAAGTAACAGGAGCACCCAAATATGGGACTTCATAAGAAAGCACAATCAGAGAAGTGCCACAATCAAGACTTACCCTTATGTTTGCTCTTCTCTCTCTCTCTCTCTCTCTCTCTCTCTCTCTCTCTCTCTCTCTCTCTCTCTCTCTCTCTCTCTCTTTCAAGAGGCACAGCAGAAAGGGGAAAAAAGAAAGAAAAGTACCATTCTCCCTGATTGAAGTAAAGGTTCCTTAATTTCAAATCATCCTACAACTTCATTCGGAGTTCTTTTTTTGGGAAAGGAAGAAAGCTAAGTGCTATGCAGTAACTGCCTTAACACCTCTCCAGAAAAATCAAGTAATAAATATGGATGGATGGATGGATGGATGGATGGATGGATGGATGGATGGATGGATGGATGGATGGTCAGGAGAATGGAAATATCAGGCCTAAGGACAAAGATAACACAGTGAGATCCACTCGAATCCTGAATCTTATTTGCTTACACCTAATAGACATTGAACTAAAGCTATAACCTCACTCAGGGGTCTGCAACCTTAAACACTCAAAGAGCCATTTGGACCTGTTTCCCACAGAAAAGAAAACACTGGGAGCGTCACTCACTTCCACCAGTCACATGACCCCCAAGCCACACCTACCCAGCCGGTTGTTAGGGCAGAGAACCGGTTGTTAAAAAACACCGGGAACCACAAAACCCTTTTGACATCTCTCTCTCTCTCCCTCCCTCCCTCCCTCCCTCTCTCCCTCTCTCCCTCTCCCCCCCTCTCTCTGTATCTCTCTATGTCTCTCTCTCTCCCCCTCTCTCTATCTCTCTGTCTCTGCCCTGGCCGCTTCTCCATCCCACACTGTTGCCCTTACCTTCTCAGGCCAGGTGAGGAGTGACTGGGAGGGTAGGGCGAAGGGCGGGGCCAGTCAGGGGTGGGATCACCCGACAGGGAGCCACAGCAGAGGGCCCAAAGAGCCGCATGCGGCTCCGGAGCTGCAGGTTGCTGACACCTGACCTAACTTAACAAATATACAGTACCTTCGGAGATTACAGAGTTGTCAGTTGCAAAGGATCAGGACCATATGTTAAGTGGCAGCACAGCTGGTTTATTCAAGCCTATGTAGAAAGGTAGCACCAACCCCTCTCCTAGAAGAATGAAATGTTTTAAGAAATATTAAAAAGACAGAATATTATATTTCCCTGGATGAGAAATGGAGAAACATGTTTTTTTTCAGGCAGAAAGCAGCCCCCACCTTTCCTTAATAGCCCACAGTAGATGTCAGCACTTAAGAGAGAAAGAGCTTATTGAGAACTAGATAGCTCTATTCACAAGCAAATATCTTCACTCAAGATCCAACACAGGGCAAAGCCATTAAGCCACAATAGGAATTACCCAAACCCTTTCAGAACAGAAGCCCCTTCATTGCATCACCCTCAGAAATTTCAACCAAACTTAGGTCAGACAAACACCTAGGATTTGTACTTTGCCTATAAAGCCAGCTATGACCCCTACATAACCCCTACATGGCCCCATGAGAGCCTGAAAACAGCCAATAGAATACATGTTCTTGTACAGGAACAGGAAGCTCAAGTGCAAAGCCCAAGAGAAGGTATAAAAAAACCCCACTCTCAATTCCATGTGGTCAGCTGCCCAGAACCCATGTGGTTCTGCTTCATCATTAAACCGTCTTTCCAATCAGCCTCCATGTTTCCAGTGTCTTTCTCCCAGCTTGGAACTGAACCAGATGGATATTTCTTCCAACATCTACAGTATATACAAAAATCCAGTCAAGTAATGGCCAGTACTAAATTGGTGCTAGATAAGGGTCAATAGAATCCAGGAGGGGTTGAACTTAAAAAACTGTTTGTGGCAATGTAAAGACTCTAAACTGATGGCACATTTAACTCTTTCCCCCCCCCCAGCTCTGCCTGCTCTTCTCCTACAAGAGTATGGCTACTCTGAACCTTTTCCTCCCTTTCCCACTCAGTTCAGGACTGTGCAGTCTCTTGCCCCATCCCACCCCCCGGAATGTGTTGCCTCCTTCCTGGAAAAACATGGTCTTATTGTTGTTATTCCCCTTACAAACACGCCTTCTACAGCTGTACATTCCATCACATCAAAACCTAAAAGCAATGAATGATTTGATAAGCCCCCAAATGTAAAAAAAAAAAAAAAGTAAGTTGAGGGATAAAAGTTTATCAGAGATCCCTTAAATCAGGGGTGAAATCCAGCAGGTTCTGACAGGTTCTGGAGAACCGGTAGCGGAAATTTTGAGTAGTTCGGAGAACCGGCAAATATCACCTCTGGCTGGCCCCAGAGTGGGGTGGGAATGGAGATTTTGCAATATCCTTCCCCCAGGAGTGGGGAGGGAATGGGGATTTTGCAATATCCTTCCCCTGGAGTGGGGAGGGAATGGAGATTTTGCAGTATCCTTCCCCCAGGAGTGGGAAGGGAATGGGGATTTTGCAGTATCCTTCCCCTGGAGTGGGAAGGGAATGGAGATTTTGCAGTATCCTTCCCCTGGAGTGGGGAGGGAATGGAGATTTTGCAGTATCCTTCCCCCAGGAGTGGGAAGGGAATGGAGATTTTGCAGTATCCTTCAACTGCCACGCCCACCAAGAACTGGTAGTAAAAAAACCTTGGACTTCACCACTGCCTTAAATGAAATGCAACTCATCTTCCAGGAATCTCCAATGGCATTACAAGGAGGGACAATCTGGTTTCCATCGTTTGCTAAGCTATTCCGGGAGGTTTTCATGTGGAAAAGGTTTTTCTTGCTTGAAAGAAAAGAAAAGAAAAGGAGGTTAAGGCCTTAATTCTAGAGTGGCAGAATGAAGCTATTCTTAGGAATGAATAAGTTTGGAAACATTGGTTTCTGTTTCCTCTCCTAGTTTTGCCCTGTTTTGCTCCCCTCTGCCGGTGGTACACATTTTCTCCCAGGGCTTTTCAAAGACATTCTGACATCATATGTTGATCTCTGCTAGGGAGAAATGAATAGAATTGTTGAGTTTGGAACTGCCAGAATGTTTTTGACAGAAAGGTGCCATAAATGCATTATCTGTGTGCCCTTTTTGTTTTGCCTCTGTCAAATTTATCTTTGTTTGTTTTGCCTCTATTTAATTTAGCTTCTGTTTGCGCCAATGATTGATCATTAAAAAAAAAAAAGTATGCTTTACAGTCAACACAGACATTCCTGTTATTTTAACATGTGCACACACGGATACATCACAA
Source organism: Thermophis baileyi (assembly GCA_003457575.1). NCBI lineage: Eukaryota > Metazoa > Chordata > Lepidosauria > Squamata > Dipsadidae > Thermophis > Thermophis baileyi. The sequence continues at coordinate 1,578,292 of QLTV01001478.1, forward strand.
ATATTATTTTACTGTATGTCTTGCTAAAAGCTTCTGGTGTTTATTAGCAGCTGCTAAGGCATAACATATGACAAAAAAGGTTTTGATCATCTATTTCTTGAGTTTAAATTTAATTATGTTTCCAGCTCACTGGCTGGCTATATTTCATCCTAAACAGCTATTTCATTTTCATGCATTCAGTCTTAATCCACCCCGTTTCTCATCATTTAGAAATCAACTATTTCTTTATCAAATAATATTGGGAAGAATGTGCCTACAACATTTCCATTTTATAGTTGCTTTCATTGATGCCAATCTCTTTTTCAGCTGCTTTGTGGAGTTTGTAGTTGGCAAAAAGGCCCATTTTTAGGCTGAAAACTGTTTTCATCCCTATCTACATTCTTCTTCTTCTCCTTCTCCTTCTCCTTCTCCTTCTCCTTCTCCTTCTCCTTCTCCTCCTCCTCCTCCTCCTCCTCATTCTGATTCTTCTTCCGATTCTGATTCTGATTCTTCTTTTTCTTCTCCTTCTCCTTCTCCTCTTCCTCTTCTTTTTCTTTTTCTTCTTCTTCTTTTTTTCTTTTTCTTTTCCTTCTCCTTCTCCTTCTCCTTCTCCTTCTCCTTCTCCTTCTCCTTCTCCTCCTCCTCCTCCTCCTCCTCCTCAGAAGCTGAAAAGGCATTCTGATTCTTCTTTTTCTTCTCCTTCTCCTTCTCCTCTTCCTCTTCTTTTTCTTTTTCTTTTTCTTCTTCTTCTTCTTTTTCTTTTTCTTTTCCTTCTCCTCCTCCTCCTCCTCCTCTTCTTCTGATTCTTCTTCTGATTCTTCTTTTTTTTCTTCTCCTCCTCCTCTTCCTCTTCCCTTTCTTCTCCTTCTCCTTCTTCTGATTCTTCTTCTTCTGCTGCTGCTGCTGTTTTAGCTTCTTCTTCTCCTTCTTCTTCCCCTTCTCCCCTTTCTTCTTCTTTCTCTATGTGTGTGTATATTCAACAAACAACAATAACAAGTACATTGCACATCCTAACTTATGTTCAGCAGCTTTATGTAGTTCATACCCCATTAGCACCATCTAAGGGAAGAAAGGGGAAAACAGGTTGTATAGATAATGGCAGATTCTTCCTGCAAAAAAATTACATGGCATAAACTTCATTTTAAAATAATAGCAACTGATATCTCTTATACTGCTGAAATACCACAGCACACAAAGGTGTGTGTGTGTGTGTGTGTGTGTGTGTGTGTGTGTGTGTGTGTTCCAAACTACCAAGAATCGTAATTCTGGATTTTTCCATTCCCAGGGGCCAGACTACACAATAAGGAAGTAATGAATTTTCTCATTACTTTGGAATAGGAATGTTACTTTTATATTAGCTTTTTGTTATTCACTGTTGATAGGACTTTTGTGCTTAGGATATTTGATTTCCATGTGTCTATATATAATTACTGGAAGCTCTTTATCTAACAATCAAACAACCAATTACATTTACTGTAGTCTTCTCTTCTATTTTTCTTCTCTTGAGATTGCTCATTTGGAGAAAGTCACTTTAGCATATCAGTTCAAGCCCATTTGGAGTCCTTGGCTGGATAAATGTTGAATGCCCTTGGACTAAACATTCAATTTATTAATATTTTTTTCATCAAATTAGCACTATAATGTGTTTCAAAATGGTGGGCTGTTGGCCTTTATCTACATGAACTTGGATACTGAATTAGTTCATTTTTCAAGTTTATACTGTTCACTGAACTATTAAGTAACTGTCTACACAGTGTCACAAAACATCACAGATCAGCCGTGAGAGGCAGCCAGATGAGCTAATTCTACTTTATTGTAAGGTTATATTAACAGAATCTTGCTTGTCTGAAAATACATTTCTCCCCCTCTCGCCTTTGCTGCCCAAGAAACTAGACAAAATTATTTATCAGCTGCTTGACTCACCCCAAATGCCTGCTGTGGTCTCAACAGCCTTTTATCTGACCATACCCTTGGCTCTGTCTCTTGTCTCTGTTTCCCAAGGACATTCTCACATGCCATTATATTGTACCAGATATTCATATAAAATCCACCTGAAATTAACACACGATAAGCTCAGTCTGTTGTACAAATGCACTTGCTAATCTTTAGCTGACTTATTTAAATGTAATATGTGAATATAACCCTGACATCTCTTATCTATGAGTACTTTTCAAGTAGCGAGTGAACTTCCCCCTTTGCAGATAAAAGGCATTTGATGCCAATATGTATATAATGTAGGCATTAAAATGTTGGACTGGATCCAAGATGCAAAAGAATAGGGAATATAACCTTGATGAATGAAAGCTTAGAATGGTTAAGTAAATGTCAACTTAGTCCTGGAAAGGAAATAAGGGTAGAAAGAAACTCAGGACAACTCCACCTTGATTTTTTTCGGTATAAAGAGAAGGTAGAGGATACACTGATAGGCTTTCAAGATTCTGTTTCTGTACCCCACAATAGAGTTCCTATAGTCTTTGCAGTGTCTGTCTTCTGGAACCCTCAAGTCTCATTTCTTGTCTTGGATGATCAATGGGTGACTTTGGGCTAATCTCTAACTTTTAGTAATGCTCGGCAATAGAGTAGGAGAGAAGGGATTATATGTCAGCTTCTGCTCTTGGAGGAAAGGCAGGATATAAATCTAGCAAAAAAGTAAAACAAGTTCTGAATTACAATTTGAGTATTGTATAAGTATTGGAGGGGCATTCGATAATTATTGTTTAAGGGGTCTAAGCTCTATGTATTTTATTAACCAATCAGCTGCTCCATCATAGTAGATGAGGTAGGGAATTTTGTTCTCTCCAGATGTTGCTGAACAACATCTCCCAATAGTTCCAGTTCACTCAGCAAAGGTTGCAATATCTGGATAATAACTTATTCCCTGTTCCATCTTGCAAAAAAAAAAAAAAAGTTAATGCAGTCCTTGGCTGCATCAACAGAGGGATAGTATCAAATCACATTAAGTCACTGTTATATACTGCACTGGTAAATCCACACTTGGAATATTGATTGCCATTCTGGTCACCAAGATGCAAAACAGACATTGAGATCTAGAAAGAGTGCAGAGAAAAGCAACAATTATAATTGATTATAAGTGGTCTGGAGGCTAAATCGTACAATGAATGGTTACGCTAGGTATGTCTAGCCTAACAAAGACAAGGTTTAAGGGTGACATGATAGTTGTCTTCTAGTACTTGAGTGGCTATCAACATAGAAGAGGGGGTTGACTTATTTTCCAAAGCACCTGAAGACAGAAGTAATGAATGGAAGCTTGTCAAAGATCCAACTTGGAACTAAGGAGCAATTTCCTGACAGTAAGAACAATTAATCAATGGAATTTTATGCCTCCTGGAGTTGTGAGTGCTCCATCACTGGAGGTTTTTAAGAAATGATTGGATGACCATTTGTCCAGGGTGGTATCCTGACTTGGGCAGGGGGTTGGATTAAATTACCTCTGAAGTCCCTTCCACTCCCATGAATCCATGATTCTCTCTGGTTTCTAACTTAATTCAATGTCTAGGCTCTTTACTAAAGCTCTGAGAAGTCTATTTCTGTAGACATCCTACTCCTGAGCCCTACTGCTTATCTTGAGGCTTCACCATCACTTCATAGTACTGCTTTCTTCCCTCTTATTGTTCCCCTTCAGTTTCATCAATTTTGTCTCAAGTCTAAGCTTGAGACATCCTTCATCCATAAAATCAGTTCTCAACTGCTCTCCACTAACTGTCTTCGTTGAAACTGCCCTTTTATTATTTAAAAATCCTGGAGCGAAGCTTTGATCAATTTTTACAAATCTTCTAGCTACAATCCCAGTTAATTGACCTTTGGCCAATTTAGATGCTATTTTACCATATCTTATTCATTTTTCAAGCTTTAGCTCCAGATACTCCTTCCATAGCAACAGTAACCAAGGCAATACATCAGCTTGGGTAGTTTATAGAGCAACAAAACTAGGCATTGTGTGGATCACAACAAATTGTGGCAAGTTCTTAAAGAGATGGGAGTACCAGACCATCTTATTTGTCTCTTGAGAAACCTATATGTGGGTCAAGAAGCAACAGTGAGAACTGGACACAAAAGCACTGATTGGTTCAAAATTGGAAAAGGAGTTCGGCAAGGCTCTATACTGTCGCCCTGCCTATTTAACTTATATGCAGAGCACATCATGAGAAAGGCGGGGCTAGATGAATCACAAGTTGGAATTAAGATTGCCGGGAGAAATATCAACAACCTCAGATATGCAGATGATACCACTCTAATGGCAGAAAGTGAAGAGGAACTAAAGAGCCTCTTGATGCGGGTGAAGAAGGAGAGTGCAAAAGTTGGCTTGAAACTCAACATTAAGAAAACTAAGATCATGGCATCCAGCCCTCACAATTCCTGGCAAATAGATGGGGAAGAAATGGAGGTAGTGACAGATTTTATTTTCCTGGGCTCCAAGATCACCGCAGATGGGGACTACAGCCAAGAAATTAAAAGACGCTTGCTCCTGGGGAGGAAAGCTATGGCAAATCTAGACAGCATACTCAAAAGCAGAGACATCACCAGCGGTGGGTTGCTCCTGGTTCAGCCTGGTTCTGAGAACTGGTAGCGGCGGTGGTGGGAGGCTCCGCCAACCTTCCCGGGACGCTTCTGCGCATGCGCAGAAGCATCGCACACAAGCGCGCATGCACACAAGCAAGCCAGTAGCGATGGGATTTACAACCCACTACTGGATATTACCCTGCCAACAAAAGTGCGTATAGTCAAGGCTATGGTTTTCCCAGTTGCAATGTATGGCTATGAAAGTTAGACCATAAGAAAGGCTGAGCGCCAAAGAATTGAGGCCTTTGAACTATGGTGCTGGAGAAGACTCCTGCGAGTCCCTTGGATTGCAAGGCGATCAAACTGGTCAGTCCTAGAGGAGATCAACCCTGACTGCTCTTTAGAAGGCCAGATCCTGAAGATGAAACTCAAATACTTTGGCCACCTAATGAGAAGGAAGGACTCACTGGAGAAGAGCCTAATGCTGGGAAAGACTGAGGGCAAAAGAAGAAGGGGACGACAGAGAATGAGGTGGCTGGATGGAGTCACTGAAGCAGTCGGCGTGAGCTTAAATGGACTCCGGGGGATGGTAGGAACATTGTCCATGGGGTCGCGATGGGTCGAACACGACTTCACAACTAACAACAACAAAACAACAAAAAACAACAAAAAACTAGGCATCTAGTTAGTTACATTAGAAGTCAGTGCAAGAACACAACTATTACACTACACAGAGAGACAAATGACAATACAGGGTTTCTTCATTAAGGTCCAGGACTACACGGAAGGCTGTGGTTCCTCACTTCCAAATATTATGCATTCTAACCCTGTCTGGAGATAGCAAAGTTTAAATTTGAGACCTTTTAATATAAACCATGCACTGAGTTATGTGCAACACTAACATGCCAATCATTTGATATTAATACTCATTCTACTCCAATCAGCATAAATCTTCAAGAAAAATATCTTTACCTGTCCACAAGTTTTGTAACGGTACCTGGAACAAAGCATAAAAGATTTTCAGAAGAGTTAGTGGCCACTGGCCAGGCATGGACTGAATATTGCTTTGGTTCGAATTGTAAAGCAAATCTATTTGGGGGGGGGGGGAATTGATCTCAGGTGAATTTTTTTATTTTTGAGTTTTGCAACCTAATTTCCCATTTCCTTTATGTGCTATACCGTAATGCAGATGACAAAGAGTAAACTTGCACCCATATGATATGGAGAAAATGGCTATTAGACAAAAAGTACAAAATTCAATACGTTAGGAGAAATCTGTACAAAATATGTATGGACTTTTCCAAAAAAGGAATCGTGAAACTGATGCTGAAATTGGATTAGAAAAATGAGAGGTGGAGACAAAGCAGAATCACTGGGTTTTGTATGAAAAATGTAAATAAGTACAATTGTCTTTGAAAATGGGCTAATCTCATTGTTTTACTTCTTTATCCATTCAAGGAAGAACCTGATCTAATGTGCATTTTTCCCCCCACTATTCTGCGCAATAATTTGGACTGTAAGCATCTTATATGAGATCTTGCCACTGTCATTTAACTTTTTTTATTTCCCATTATAATTGTGCCAGTCTTCTTTCTTTATTTGTGATACTTATCTGCAGCTTCAAATATGCCTCTTTTTTTTGTTTGTTTCAACAAACGGGAAAAATTGAAGCTATTTGACGTATTCCTCAGCAATTGTTTCTAAATGCTGATCCTATCATCCCTCAAATTGTCTAAAAATACTTCTGTGCAATTTTAATATGCAATTAATGTGCAATATTAATTGGAAATATGTAGTCTCACAATAATATAGCAAGAAAGACTACAACATTTAAAGATAAATGCGGAAAATATCTAGACATCTTGAATGAAGGTACATAAGAGTGTACATGTTAGTGGTGGGTTGCTGCCGGTTCGGACCGGTTCTCCCATACCGGTGCTGGAAATTTGCACCCGCTCGCCGAACCGGCAGCGATGGCCGGCTGTCAACGCCCCCGAACCGGTTCTCCGGTCGCCGCGGCTGGCAAAGAACCCCCTGCGCATGCGCAGAGGCATCTGCGCATGCACAAATGGTCATTTCCCTGATGCGACGTAGGCACACGCGCGAGCGAAATGCGCACTTCCGTCGTGATGCGAACCGGTAGGGAAGGTAAATGAAACCCACCCCTGGTGTACATGTCTGTGTGGTGTGTGGGTGTGTGGGGGGGGTGGCCGAGGTGGCGCAGTGGTTAGAGTGCAGCACTGCAGGCTACTTCAGCTGACTGCTAGCTGAAGTTCGGCGGTTCAAATCTCACCGGCTCAAGGTTGACTCAGCCTTCCATCCTTCTGAGGTGGGTAAAATGAGGACCCAGATTGTTGGGGGCAATATGCTAACTCTGTAAACCGCTTAGAGAGGGCTGTAAAGCACTATGAAGCGGTATATAAGTCTAACTGCTATTGCTATTGCTATTGCTACATGCACACAACCATACATCCATACATGCAAAAATTTTGAAATCATTGTTACTGGCTGTCCCCACCCCCATATTTTCCCTGTTATTACTTTCCATTTTTAAATCATAACATATTGTCTAGATGAGCACCTTATCACCACCCAACAGGGGAATTCAGTGTTTGCATTCGGATTTGCATTTATATGGCATTTTCATACACTGTATCTCAGATGGCTGACAGAGCAATGAATCACAGATCCATGCAGTGGTTGGTGGCATGCATTATAAAGACGGTTGCGCCATTCAGCAGGGGTGCCTCCTAGGAGGCAGACTGGGGAGGTTTGGGTTGCTAATGAATCTTTCCCAACAATTAGATCATGAAGCAGCTTATTGGCTCAGAAAGAATCAGCCATCTTTGCTTGGAGTAGAATTCAGGAAACGTAACCAAAGGTTTTGAGAAAAATCCGGTCGCTACAGGCTGACCTGATCCTCAGTTTGTGAGCTAATGTATAAATCAGGATTGAACTATTCACAGGCTTTTTTGGTTTCCTGCCTCTCCCAACAGAATACTTAGGGATTTTAGAATAATGAACTTTTCCTATGGTGAGAGCAAATCCATGTTAAAAGGCACATTTAAGAGAAAATGTTGAACTTTTAACATGGATTTTTTTTTTCAAGCATTCACACCCTCTTTGAAAAACAACAAAACCGGTGCTATGAATATATATTCAAAAGGGACAAAAGCAGAAAAAAACAATGACTTATTGTAGATGTTGCTATTCTTTTTCTTTCTTTCTTTCTTTCTTTCTTTCTTTCTTTCTTTCTTTCTTTCTTTCTTTCTTTCTTTCTTTCTTTCTTTCTTTTACTTGAATGCCATTTCAATCTTTATTACTCTTAGCAGCACACATTCCACAGTTCAGCAAAAATGTTAAAACAGTAAGAGCCGAGGTGGCGCAGTGATTAGAGTGCAGCACTGCAGGCTACTTCAGCTGACTGCTAGCTGCAGTTCGGCAGTTCAAATCTCACCGGCTCAAGGTTGACTCAGCCTTCCATACTTCCGAGGTGGGTAAAATGAGGACCCAGATTGTTGGGGGCAATATGCTGACTCTGTGAACCGCTTAGAGAGGGCTGTAAAGCACGGTAAAGCGGTATATAAGTCTAAGTGCTATATAAGTGCTATATAAAAGTTAATTAGTGTGTGTGTGTGTGTGTGTGTGTGTGTGTGTGTGTGTGTGTGTGTGACATACACATATATACATAGTCCAACTCTTTTCTCAAGCAGGAGATCCCATACCATTCTAGAAAAATGTCTGTCCAATTTCTTCTTGAAAACCTCAAATGACAGAGCACCTACAACTTCTGGAAGCAAGCCCTTTCACTATTTAATTGTTCTGAGTCAGGAAATTTCTCCTTAATTCTAGGTTGGATCTTTCTTTAATAATCTTCCACCCGTTATTTTTTGTTCTGCTGTCAGGTGCTTTGCAGAATAAGTTGACCTCCTCTTCTTTGTGACAGACCCTCAAGTACTGGAAGATTGCCACCATATCTCCCCTAGTCCTGTTCTTCGTTAAATTAGACATATCTACCTCCCTCAATTGTTCATCCTTGGAGGTTTAGCCTCCTTTATCATCTGCACTCTTTCTAGGGTCTCAGTCCCCTTCATCTTATCTTCCTAAGAACAAGCCTGAAGTAAGTTAAGTGAGTTTCTAGGTATCTCCTATGTATCCCCAGTCCTACACTGCAAGATATTGATCCTATAATCTTTTCATTGATATCTCAGAAATGTCAAGTAGAACTCCTCTATGATGGATTTCACGTTTCGTGAACTTCAAGAATACATCTACTTTAGATAAGTGATGCTGGGCATGTTTATCACACCCTGGGTCTGTATGTAGCTTCATCCATCTTTACAAGTGCATCATTATAATCACCAGATGTGATCCAGTTAGACTTCTCCTATGACACTGTCACGACTAGAGAGAATTGGGCCACCTGTGACTTTTCATGTCATCTAGAAATTGCTGATTGAGTGTTCAAAATCATCTGACTTTATGATCCAGGAATGTTATTGACAGCCATGCCAAATGCCTATAATCCTTTGCACTTCCTTTCTTTACACAACAGTCCTGAGCCACCCAAGAGTTTCAATCTAAACTTTGAACTCTGTATGCTGACAACACAACAGTAAGAACTGACAAGTTAATGCCTCTCTGGTGTACTGTAGGTCAAAAGACAGGATTAGTGGAGCATGTTTTCATATGTTGAAGAGAAATGAGCAGGTTCATAAGTCTTCCAGTAGGGGTTCGTATGCCTTTAACTTTTGCAGAATAGAATTTCATGCGGTCCATTTCTCCTGAACATAAAATTATGTTACAATGGAAAGACATGGCTGAACTTGAAAAACACTTGCCAATCACAACCCAAAAGAGCAGAAATTGATCTCTGGATTTTCTTCTCCTCCTTCCTGCCCTCCCTCCCACCCTTTTTTTCCTTCCTTCCTTCCTGAAAAAGATGAGATAGTTATAAAGTTACTTCATTCAACAGGACTAGTACACCAGATCGCACAGGCAGACATACCTGAATTCCCACCAGCTCAAAATAGATCTTTTCATAATATCAGATGATGAGAAGGAAGCTTAAATTGGGATTGGATGTTATATGCTGCATAAAATAAAAGCATCAGCTGTGTCTGAATATGCCTTTTATTATTATTATTTCTTTAACTAGTTATAACTTGTACATCAGGATTTTTTTTCTACCAGAACTTTCCTTGTCTTCGTTTTCAGGGGTTATTAACTATTAGATAGAAAGAGTCTTCTCTGAGAATGTTCTTAGTGGCCCCAGAAGGACGGCCTAGGTCTAATATGCTTAAACTGTAATTCCGCAGAATGATTGGATAAGTATTGTCACAGCAAGAGTGGTATAACAATGGAACCAATTTTTGAGAAGGATTCCCTGGTGGCATTTTTTAATCAGTGTTTGGACCACCATCTCTGGGGGATTCTCTTGCTCTATGCTATCCCTTCAAATTCACATTTAATGGTTTCATAATGTGATGCTGTTAGAAGGGCATGGGAGGATGAAGGTCACTCCAACTTTCATACTTGGTTATTCAAGGGCCACAAGGGCCATCTCAAAATCCTTGGAGAAATGATGCTTAAAATGGAATAAGGCTTGCAGGCTAACCTGGGAAGTCCTAGGAGTAGACAATGGGAAATTCTGTCTCTGTTGACAAGATACTTACATAGAAGTTTCCAAAATTTCAGAGTTGACCTTGACTCAAAGGAGTTTTATGTTTACCTTTTTACAAAGCAAAGGAAGCCATTATGTAATATCATTAGGGTTGCAAATTTTTGGATAACCTCCCTTCTGCTTTCGTAATATATCAGGGCAGCCCTGAATAAATTATTGGAGGGCATTTAGCAGAGTGCACAGGGCTACGGTCCCAGTTAAAATTCCAAAGCACCAAATGAGATGCAATTTTGCAGATATTAAGTACCTACCGAGCATTAACTGCATATTGCAGGGCCAAAAGGTTTCTGTATCACATGAAGGGTGTAATGTTACGATGCTTACTGAGATGAATAATTAGTGGTGTGTTTAGTAAACAGCACCTTCTGCTCCTTCCCCTGATCCCCAGGCCCTCTTTATCACAGTCTGCTTGCTTGGTAGCCCCATTAGCAATGTTTGAATAATAGAATAAATTAGCTAATATTCTGTGCCTGCATTCTTCTGATATATTGTAGGTTATAGAGCCGAGGTGGCGCAGTGGTTAGAATGCAGCACTGCAGGCTACTTCAGCTGACTGCTAGCTGCAGTTCGGCAGTTCAAATCTCACCGGCTCAAGGTTGACTCAGCCTTCTATCCTTCCGAGGTTGGTAAAATGAGGACCCAGATTGTTGGGGGCAATAGGCTGACTCTGTAAACCTCTTAGAGAGGGCTGCAAAGCACTATGAAGCGGTATATAAGTCTAAGTGCTATTGCTATTGCTATTGAATGATCCTGGAGGAACCTCATAGGTTTCATCTAGATTATCTTTGCCTGAATGAAAGCCCTTGAAATGAAAACAAGGTAAGATTCTCTGTGCTTTGGTAGCCTCATGTTTCCCACACTTTCAAGTCTGCCAATTAAAATGGTTTTCATTTTGCAATTTCATATGCAAAAGTCCCACATTCCCCAGCATGTCAGCTTGCAATTTGGTTTGGAAACCAAGGCAATTCCTCCAAAAGAAAAAAAGAAAAAAAAATCCCCACCTGACACAATCCAATAAGCCTTGTCAGAGTCTGGCTAATCAAAAACTCCGGCCTTAATCACATCAGTGGCTTCCGCATCCATCAAGACAGATCTTCATCGTGGGATTTCATGCTGAATCCAATATAACCCAGCATTTAATTGATCCACATTGCAAATGCTTTTACTGCAAGATGTTGCTCTATTTTTATTCTATTTCGTTTTGCCTTTATTGGGGTAAAAGCAATGCTAGGATTTGGTGCAGTACATTTTCACAGGCTGCCTGACATGCTTTGCTGTTCATTGGGTTCTGCTTTAAATTGTCACAGGACAATCACAGTTTTGGAATTTCATTGAAGCTGACCTCATTCTTCTGCACAGTAAGGATAGCAATAGCACTTAGACTTATATGCCACTTCACAGTGCCTTTACAGCCCTCTCTAAGTGGTTTACAGAGTCAGCATCTTGCCCCCAACAATCTAGACTTCATTTTACCGACCTTGGAAGGATGGAAGGCTGAATCAACCTTGAGCCGGTCAGGATTGAACTCCTGACAGTGGGCAGAGTTAGTTTTCAATACTGTATTCTAACCACTGAACCACCACAGCTCGATAGGAAGAAAAAGGGAAAGGGAAAGGGAAAGGGAAAGGGAAAGGGAAAGGGAAAGGGAAAGGGAAAGGGAAAGGAGGGAGAAGGAAGGAAGGAAGGAAGGAAGGAAGGAAGGAAGGAAGGAAGGAAGGAAGGAAGGAAGGAAGGAAGGAAGGAAGGAAGGAAGCTTCCAAATGGACTTGACAGCCTCAGGTAGAGCAAATGCCTGTCTACAGATAGTCCTTGATTTACGATCACAACTGGGAGAAGAATTTCCATTGATAAGCAAGATGATTCACGCCCACTTTTACAGCATTTGCTACAGTTGCTAAGTAATCATGCAGTTGCTAAGTGAATCGTGCCGTCATTAAGCAAATCTGGCTTCCCCCATTGACTTTTCTTGTTGAGAAGGTTACAAATGGTCATTATATAACTCCAGGATGCTGCAACCCTCAGTCCTAAAAGACCTGCATTTGGCACAATGTGGACAAAAGTACTCCTGGCTATGTCCTCTTCTAACTGCTATATAGCAGGGGTCTCCAACCCCCAGGCCGTGGCCTGTACAAAACCGGGGCCCAGGAGAAATGGGCAAGCGCGCACACATGAAACTCCACTCGCACAAGCGGAGGGCGCTTGCACTCGTGAATGGAGCTTCGGATGTGAGCACCCTTCACTAACACAAGTGGAGCTTGTTTTTAACCTCCAGTGATGGACAGTCACGTGTCTGAGATGGTATAGGTCAAGGCTGTCAAACTCCCGGCCCGCGGGCCAGATGTGTCACGTGCTGGCCACGCCCACGCCCGGTTTAGCGAAGGGGAAAAAAGCTGTCAGGCCGAAGCCTTATTTTATTAGAGACTTTGGCCTGCCACATTTTATGCTTTAGAATGTATGCTTTGCTATGGGAATTTGGGAGGGGCTGTTGCGTGAGGGATGTCTGCACGTAGTCATAACAAATTCCTTTCAGATTGCCAAGGTCATCCTTTGCCTGCACCTGCACCGAAGGAGATGGGAGTTGCCGCCAAGTGCCAGATGAAGATTGGTTCATGTGATGGACTTGGGGGTGTGGGGACAAGGGCTTGAACTTTCAAGTGGCTGGAGAAACCCCGGGGGCTTCAGATCCGGGTTTCTCACAGCTGTACCAGCATGGCTCTATTAATAAATTGGAACTTAGAGGAATGCTTTGCCTCGGACTCTGATTTGATTTTAGATGCTATTTGGAACCCTGACAAAAGCCCTGATACGTCATGTGACGCTGCCGTGACGATGTGAGTTTGATACCCCTGGTATAGGTTCTCCTGCTTGAGCAGGGGGCTGGATTAAAAGACCTCCAAGGTCCCTTCTATTCTATTCTATTCCTTGACTTACAACAGTTCATTTAGTGACTGTTCAAAGTTACAATGGCATTGAAAAAAGTGAGTAATGGCCATTTTTCACACTTCTGACCATTGCAGCATCCCCATGGCCACGTGATTTACGTTTGGATGCTTGACAACTAACTCACATTTATGATGGTTGCAGTGTCCTGGAGTCATGTGATCCCCTTTTATAACCTTCTGACAAGCAAAATCAATGGGGAAACCAGATTCACTTAACAACAGTGTTACCAATTTAACAACTACAGTGATTCCCTTAACAAACGGGGCAAGAAAAGTCATAAAACGGGGCAAAATTCACTTAACAAATCTCAGCAACATAAATTTTGAGCTCAATTGTGGTCTTAAGTTGAGGACTAGCAATAGCAATAGCACTTAGACTTATATACCGCTTCACAGAGCTTTGCAGCCCTCTCTAAGCAGTTTACAGAGTCAGCATCTTGCCCCCAACAATCTGGGTCCTCATTTTACCCACCTCGGAAGGATGGAAGGCTGAGTCAACCTTGAGCCGGTGAGATTTGAACCGCCGAACTGCAGCTAGCCGTCAGCTGAAGTAGCCTGCAGTGCTGCACTCTAACCACTGCGCCACCTCAGCTCATAACATGTATTTATTTTTCAATTTACGCAGGTGTGTGCATGCACGCCTACACACCTTCACAACCCTATAGGTTCAGCCCCCCACAACAGTTTCTCATGTGTCCCCTTGAGAAAATTGTCTGGTCCTAGTTTAGATTGTCCTGGGGATGTTCAGATCCACCCATCTGTCTGCATTCTTTCATTTCCTCGGATCTGATTCTAACTCCAATCTTCCTGTTCTTCCATAATTTTTTTTGTAAAGAATGCAAGAAAATGTGGATTCTTGTTTATAAAGAACGCCTCCTCACATGTCCAGTTTCCTTCAAGGCATGCACTTTTTTAAACACATATTTCTCAAAGGTACACCCATTTGAGAGACATCTCTTGCAGATCTGGAGATGGGAAGAACTTCAAAGGTATCTGTGTTTTGATCCAGGTAGTAATCCAGGAAATGCAAATGAAGTCCATTTGCTTAAAAATAGGGGCCGAAGGGAATTCTCCAACTTTGCTAGCTCTGATTGTCAGGCTATTTCAATCAAGTTAGGCCCTGTTAATCCCAGCTTTCAGTGTCCGACTCTTTCTTACTCCGCTCACCTGCAATGGTTTATTGCCTGAAAGAGAAACTATATAAATCCATTTCCCTGTTTGCAGGCTGCCAAATGTGATCTGCTGAACTCAGAAGTTAAAGGAAGATTTTCTGTTCACTTTCCCACATTTGTTTCTTCTTTTACTGATCCCCAAGGCTACACAGTCTTGAATGTGAGGTAATCCATAGATCAATGAGGGCAGATGTAAAATTCTTGCTAAGCCTTGTTTTCCCAGCTGGGGGTAAATTCACTGGCCTGTATGTAAAACTTCCTAATTAGAGATGTCAGATCTTTGTAAAAAAAAAAAAAAAAAGCTTGAAATTGAGAACAAGCTCTTCAAAAGTAGGAAAAAAGAAAAAGTTAACACTTCGCAAACTAAACCTATCCATTAATGATGAAAGTACGAAATTTTGCTGGATTTTCTGTTGTCTTTAATGCATGCAGTTTCCGAAGAAGAATGCTTGATCCATGGTGAGGAATAGCCTTTATTAGAACCAATCAAACTTTCATTAACGCTGCCATCAAGAGTTTGAGAGGCCCACTTTTTTTTAATCAGGCGAAACATTGCAACACCTGTTACGTATTGAATATATATAGTTGTGTTAAGCCCTGCTAAAGTGAAACTAACCTTTAGATGACCCTAACTGTTAACTTCAACTGTTTTGGAGGGAAATTTAGAACATTCATATTTGGGTGGGCTTTTTCAAGTATTATGATTGATTAAGGCACTGTGGGCCCAGAGTATAAATTACAGGGAATTGACTGCAGTTTCTCAGTTCCAGTTTTGAGTCAATAAATGCTGTTGTAGCTATGCTGGTCTGCTTCTTGCCTACTGAAGCCGACTACACAATAATGGCGACGAAGGTGGGATGCTGCAGAGGAGAGAGCTGCTGCTAACCAAAAGACTGAACTCACTGGATGATAGGTTGGGTAATGAGCCCTGGCAGGACTAGTCCTCACCCCTGCCTACCAATAAGCCACACTGGAGGCACGCTGAAATCACTGGGTGTCAGAACAGGTAAAGAGCCCTGGTTGGACCACACTCCCCACCCTGCCTGCCAGTAAGACACACTAGAGGCACAGATGTACCTGAGGGATCCGTCCCGAGGACTCCTAAGTGCAGCCCAGCTCCAACCGCAGCAGTACAGGCATTAACCAGCACCACAGGGGCCTGCTCAAAATGGCTAAACTGGAAAGACTCAACGAGTTCGATATTACTCACCCGGAACACCCACGGGGGGGGGGGGGCGGGGTGGGGGTCGCGGGGGGGGGAGGGGGGTTGGGGTGGTGGGGGGGGGTGTCGTGGCATTAGAAAGGTTGAGAACCACTGCACTACACAATAACACCAACAGAAGAAAGACAAGGAAGAGATAAATAGTTGACAATGTAGAGTCTAAAACTTTGTTTGCAGAGACTGCTATCTCCATAATAATGTGGCCAAACAACTCAGGGTATTTTCATGCTTGTTTCAGAAAATATTTTTTAAAAGGTTCAGTTTCTTACTGGCTTGTTTCAATTCTCTGAGCACAGGAAGCCCTTTTGCTGTGGAAACTAAGTGGGGGCGACACATTCCACATTTTTAGAAGCCAATAACCCTTCAACCCCAAAATGAGGTGAACTAGTATGCTCCCTGATGACCAAAGAATTTGCTATCTGAATCAACCAAAGTTGGTGTTTCCTGGGGGGAAAAAAATCCCTTTAAAATAAAAACTAGATATGGAGGACACAGAGTCCATGCCACTCCCAAATTATCAATTTAGTGTTGGAAGAAAAATCCAGTTCCAAGCCAGGAATAAAATGGAGGCTGATTGGAAAGAAAGATTCTGTTTATTGGTGAACAGAACGAACACACACACACACACACCACACACACACAAAGAGCGTGCAGTTCTGGGACAGCTGACCAACCAGCTGGGTGAGTGGAAGGGTTCTTATATGGTTCTGTAACTTTGAAGTTTGGGATTTTTGCAATATGGGCTTTGTGTTCTGAAAGGGTTTGGGTAATTCTTATTGTGGCTGATGGCTCTAATCCTATCACTCTGCTTTTGTTAGCTGTCGAAATTGCTGTAAGGGGTTTCGAAATATCCTGTCTTGAATGGACTTCTGCTGGCAGTATTTGCTTTGCTTATGAATGGAGTCATTTAGATAGTTGGCTTCCTCTTTCAATAAGCTCATTATCTCCTTAAGTGCCGGCACCTGCAGTTAGCTTCTTGTTACCATGTTTTCTTTAGGTGTCTGGCTGGAATGTGGAATGGGCTTCAGGCAGTTTTTTATTAGCCTCTTGGTCTTTTGGCTTTACTGAGGCTTTTCCTTATTTTATTTGGGATAACGGGTGTGTGTGTGTTGATTTCTTCTTACATTAGGCATATCTACTTTACTGAGCATCCAAATCTAAATTTGATAAGAGTGGAAATCTGTAGCATAACAGAACAGAATTACACCAATACAAACTTCTCAGTCTTTGAGGCAAGAGAAAGGCCATGCTTCAAGCAGTAAAATTTCTTGAGCTGGAAAATGGTTCTTATCTCTAATCAAAATCCTCATTTGCACCTTCGCAGGTGCATTTTTTTTCCTTCTGTTTTCTACCTTCCTTTGCTTTTTTTTTTTTTTTTTTTTTTCTCATTCTGCTCCTTTCCTCGTTTGTGCGTTTTGGCCTTTCAGCTCCTGCAGGTTTTAGGAGGAAAAAAAATTGTAAACACCTTTGATGTGCTTTCAACTTAATGAAGGCTGGCTGGGAGAGAAATGAAGAAGAAGTGTGTCTTGGGAAAGGAGCATCAGACTTCATTCCCTTCAAAAGGTACGGAGGGGCTTTTGCAAAAATTCAGCAAATGGCTATTTCCATGCAAAGGTTTCAGCTGCTGCCAGCCATGTATTGATTTATTTGTGGGTCAGGCTCTCTATAAGAGACAATCTCTTGTTCATAGACAGTGCTTCGTTCTCCTTTCTTCTTCTAAATGGCAAAGCAGGGAGATGGGTCTCCAAGAAGCTGGAATAGACTCTGATTAGGCTTTCTCTACTCGGTTTAAATCCTAGCAAAAGCAAACTTTGTTCTTTGTGACTACGGAGCTTGTGTGGTTGCAATGCCATGCTTTGTTTTCAGCTGGTGCTCAAACCCTTAGGAGGTCTTGGGAATTAGTGTGTAAGGTCCTGCCTCTACTCCCCATTCAAGAAAGTACGAACTCTTGAGATAGCAGCATTTCAAAAGGAATCTTTTATTGAAAGGAAGTGACTGCAAGACAGAAGCAAAGCAGACTCTGAGTTTCCCTCAGGCAGCACAGTTAGGATAAAGCAGTTAGAAACCCCTCCCCTCAGTCTGAAGTTGAATGAGCCAATCCACAGGTGTGAAGATGTTTGTTGAACCGGCAGTCCTGAGAATGAGATAAGAAGCGATTCCCAGGGTCGTCTTCATGAGGCTTCAGGACTGAGACAAAAGACATGGCCCTCCCCCCTTATTACATTCCCTAAAAGGTAAATCAAGCTTAGGGTGCCTAGGCGCCAGGATGAGGGTCATAAACTAAGAGAATACAGGATGTATGGGAAACAGAAAGAAGGCAATAAGCCAGAGGTGGGTTCCTCCCAGTTCGGACCGGTTCGCCCGAACTGGTAGCGACCTGCTGGTGATGTCACGGTGACATCACAGAGCCGGTTCGGTCAGTGCCAGTCCGTGGGCGCCGCCATCTTTTTTTTTTTGATTTTTTTTTTTAAAAAAAGATTGGGGGGGGTTTAAAAAAAATTTCTTCTGTGCATGCACAGAAGCCGAGTTTTCAGCTTCTTGTTTTTGGCTCTCTTTTTTTGAATTTTTTTTTATTTTTCGGCACTGCGCATGCGTCGCCACCTTGTTCTCGGGTTGTTGGGTTTTTTTACTTTTTTTATTTTTTGGCACTGCACATGTAATGTATCTTGTAATATATACATGACCTTGTAGACGACCCTCACTCTGTTAAGGACCTTGGAATACTCATCTCTAATGATTTAAGTGCCAGAGCCCACTGTAACAACATTGCCAAAAAAACATTAAGAGTTGTTAACCTAATCTTGCGTATCTTCTTCTCTGGTAATATTGTACTTTTAACCAGCGCATACAAAACATTTGCTAGACCAATTCGCGAATACAGCTCATCTGTCTGGAACCCACACTACATATCGGACATTAATACAACTGAGAATGTCCAGAGATATTTCACGAGACGAGTATTACACTCCTCCATTCGAAACAGAATACCTTATGCCACCAGACTTGAAATTTTTGGAATGCACGACTTGACTCTGTGGTTTCTTCCGCAAATCCCCAAAACTTTAACCTTAGACTGTCTACTGTTGACCTCACCCCATTCCTAAGAGGTCTTTAAGGGGCGTGCATAAGTGCACCAACGTGCCTACCGTCCCTGTCCTAATGTTCCCATGTACTCATAACCATCTCATGTATACATGTTTATACTTTTACTGTAATTTTATATATGCTTGACAAAATAAATAAATTTAAAAAAAAAAACCTAGACATTCAAAGTCATGAATCCATCAAGCAAAGGTATCTTGCAAAATATAGTCCACATTAAAAAGAAGCAGAATTCCTCTTTGGAAGCCATAGAATTTGCCATCAGACTCAAGAAATGGTTGAAATTTCTGGAGAGGGGGAAAAAAACCTTTCATAGCAAAGGCTAGATATGGAGAACTCAAGATGCATGTTTCCACCAAGTCATACCAAACTGCAGATCTCTCTACCTCGTCCACTGTTCCTACTCTAGTCTAATAGATTAAAAAATGTACTCATAAACAATCAAGCGAAACAGAAATATTCTTATTCTGACTCTGAACTTGCATTTTGCTTCTATGGGAGGAGTAGTTGAGCCATTTATTTTGTCTTTAGCAGGAGGCTTTGCAACAAAGTCATGATTTTTCATGATTATAAGTCCAATCCTACAAGGCAGAGGAAGATGTTTATGCAAAGTATCTTGACTAGCAAAATTTAAACAAACTTTTTCCCTCCAGGCCAATTGCAATAAAGTTTCACCGCTGCACTGAAGATTATCTGAACTTGGAAACAGAGTTCACGATCATCATCATAATGACATCATTGATCACTGTGCATTTAAACTGCTAATTATCAGATTCTTTTTGTTGAGAGATGATCATGTTCCATAAGTTTCTCAACGGTTAGGGAGAAAGTTGCAATTGGAAGCAAAAAGCAATGTCCTAAGCTTATTTCCACTCTGCTGGATTCTTCTCCCTCCAAGTGGGCATTCATAGCAAAAGCCAATAATAGAAAAAGCCAGATGAAATTGGAAAAAAGATTAAATAGAAATGCCAAAGGTGGGTTACGGATATGAAGTGATTTACATGGAAGAAAGGATCGAAAAAAATACAGTAGATTTGACTTATAAAGATGTAGATTGATGCTGTGTCATATCAGAAGTATTTAACATGACAAAGAAAATGGTAAAGCATTTTTGAAGAATGTCTTTTTGTCATAGAATAAAATATAGAATGAACATGTTGGTGATATTTTGAAGAAGGAGAAGGAGAAGATGAAGTGAATTGGCATTTATTTCCCAAACTACCTTTAAAAAAATCCTTGATCAGATAGAGAGCCAATTTAATGTAATGGTTAAAGCTCCAGGCTAGAAACCAGTCACTCAGCCCAACCCACCTCATAGGATTGTTGCTGTAGGGAATGGGAATGGGAATGGAACAGAATGCACCGCAACAGAACAGAACAGAACAGAACAGAATTCTTTATTGGCCAAGTATGATTGGACACACAAGGAATTTGTTTCCAATGCATAAGCTCTCAGGGTACACACATACAACAACAAAGTGATAGGTCATAGATCACAAATCATAGCCACAATCAATAATCATAAGATACAAACAACAAGTGATAAACCATAAGATACCAACAGGAGAAGACTGTAGGAAAGATGAGAAGATGAGAAAAGATGAGAAATGAGAAGATGAGAAAGGTGATAATAGCAGTACAGCCTACAGCCTGGGTAAATTTCTTAGGCCTAAAATAGTAGGAATAGGAGGAAAATAGGAGAAAGGGGGGCATTAGCAGGGGTGAAATGCTCCCGGTCCGGTCCGGGCGGACCGGTAAGGGCTGGCGCCGGTAGTTCGCCGCACCGGTAACGATGGCTGGCTGGCCACGCCCCCAAACCGGTCTGGTCCCCGCACCCCCGCTGCCCATGTCCACCCAATTGGCCACTCAGCTGCTCACCGCTTTTCCCGCTCACCGCTTTTTCTTTAATTTTTTTTTTTTAAAAATGGCCGCTTTTTCTGCCACTCGACTCTGCACTTCCGGCCCACCCACCCCCCCCCCCGCCCCTATAAATTTTTTCCCCCAACCCCAGAAGG